>JAOXNH010000060.1:4959057-4971618 GCA_028566575.1 Bartramia longicauda
CCCTGGGCAGCCTCTTCCAGTGCTCCACCACTCTCACAGGAAAGAAGTTCCTCCGCATGTTTAGATGGAACTTCTTATACTCAAGCTTGTGCCCATCACTCCTCGTCCTATGGAATGCCAGCTTATTTGAGGATGAGTGTTCCAATCAAAATGCAAAGGGATGAAGGTTATATTTTTAATGACTTCTGAGCACTTTATTGTTTTCACTATCTTTGAAGGGAAGAAAAGACCACAGAGTAACAAGCAGGTGTCTTCGAAGGAGCTGTTCCTCCATAAAGTTCCTTTGCAGTGGATAAGGCTGACTGAGAATTGCTTGGAAGCTCCCTGCTGGGCAACCCCACACCTTCTACAGCTGTAAGTTTAATCCTGTGACCTAGAAAAGGGACAACAAACAGTGCTCTGTGCCAGCTTTGGCCCAGTCCCATGTGATACGCTGAGTTATATCCGCATTCCCTTCCTTTCCTTCACATCCAGTAGAAATTGTGGTGAGCACACGTAAAGCTCTGTGTGTTGTTGCTCATCTCCTCATGGATTCTACAAAGAGAAGAAGGAGGAGAAATTAAAAGGATTTCACCTTCAAAATGAAAGCAGAAGTTAGGTATTAAAGAAGCACCTGGTCAAAAGAAAAGTGACTTGGTAGCAAGGTGTGACTGTTTATACAGGTGGTACAAATATAGCACAGGTGGTAACATTTTCACATGAAAACAGCAAAGCAGGAATTCAATTAAAGTCCTTAATTTTAATCACAAAGAGGGAGTATTCCAGCATCCATCTGCCAGGGAATAATCAGATTTACCTTTTAGAGGAGCTATATGAGTGAGCTGTCCTGGAGGAAACTCACACTTAAAAGGCTGCTTGGCTTGATAAACCTTCAACTGGAATCTTCTTTTGCTTTTCAGGCTTTTACATTGCCTTTTTCCTTTCTAGGATCCTCACAATCATGACACCTCGCTTGCCACAGTCTTCACGGAAGAACCTTCTCTATCTGGCTTCCGTTTACACAGAAGGAGGTGGCCCTTTATCCAGTCCAGGCCTCTCTTCAGACTGCAGCGAGCAGCCGATTTACACCATAGAGAGCTTACAGTGGAGGGCCAGGCAAGAAAATCAGGTTAAAAATCAAGAGCAGACTGTAGAGAAACAAGAAGATATGCTGGAGAGAGATGATGGTGTAGAGGAGGTGGAGGAGGAGGAAGAAGAGATGGTAACGGAAACGAATCCTTTGGAAGGACTTGCTCATTCTGGTAACATGGTGGCTATTGCGGAGAAGAGGGCAGCGCTGAAAGGGTCTGCCTGGCAGATCGCTGCAGGTAAAAAATGACATTGTAAGACAATCTTTGTCACTGGTAAATGTTAAATGAAATGCAAAGGCACCTCAACCCTCTGGGCCTGGCCAGAATTGAAGTGTTCTTAAAAGTCATCTAAACACCAAAGCACTGAAAACTGGGGTGGTTTTTTTTTTTTCCCAGAATTCTATTGATGGGCAGGAGTCCTCTCTCTCGAACTCTTAAAATGCTGGGAGTGCTTTTGCCAGGAGTGTGTTGGTACTGCCTCATTAAATTTTTTTATCAGGCTTTTCCAAACTGTTTAAAATCTCAATATATGCAATTGATGGGCCAGCACATTTGCCAGCTATGAACAGTAAAGGAACTACAGATGTTTCTTGGACTCCCCTCTGTCAGACTTGGAGTATTTGAAAGCACAGTTTGGCTGTGCTGGAAAGCAGTAGTCATATGCTCCTAAGTTCTGTGCTCCAGGAAAATTGCTGTTAAGACATGGTGGCAAGCA
Organism: Bartramia longicauda; assembly: GCA_028566575.1. Classification (NCBI taxonomy): domain Eukaryota; kingdom Metazoa; phylum Chordata; class Aves; order Charadriiformes; family Scolopacidae; genus Bartramia; species Bartramia longicauda. The sequence goes on from JAOXNH010000060.1 coordinate 4,960,843, forward strand.
AAAGAAAGGAGCAAGGCAAGTTTTTAGAGGGAATAAACGGTATATCCAGTGTTTTGTTAGCTTTATTATGGTAGCTGTGCTTTCTCGTTGGGGTGTGGAGGTTGTGTAGCTAATAAGACTTTTGGCTGAGCGATTTATGGAGGGATTTGAAGACATGAGGAGGAGGTGGTTGGAGGGAAAGTGGTGTTTGAAGGAAGAAGAAGAAAAGCAGCTATTAGAAGACAGTGAACTCTTGCACCTCACTCACAGGAAAGTTTTCCCAAATAAAAAAAAAAAAAAAGCCAAAACAAAAAAAACCCAACAAAAAACCCAACGAGATCTGGCCAAGCAGCTCGATTATGCTGATGTGAACAGTTTGTTAGAGCTGGACATTTTGAGAACAGAAGCAAAATTGTCCTCTGCTTCAGTGACTTTGGTTCAGATCAAGCAAAGCTTTTGCTGAAGGAACACATATGGTGTCCTGAACCACCTGATTTTTGTGAAGATTCTGTTTATGTAGTTGTTTGTGGGTAAACTCAATTTCTGTTTGAATGATACTTGTGTAATTACCATCCTTAAACAATATGAAACTGTAGCCAGTGACTATGGACAAACCCGTGCCAACATGTGATATATCAGCTATTTCCTAGGTTATTCCCCAAAGAGAGAGCTTAACCTTTAAATATATATAATGATAATTTGCCTTACAGCTGCGTTGGATGTTACCAAATACTATTTGTGCTGGTTTTTTAATAGTAAAATAGTGGCACTTAGAGAGCACTATCCTGTGTCAAGACCTATTGTTCTATTAAATGCCCAAGAACTGCGTAAAAGGAAAAACAAATAAATCTGCTGATTCTTTAGGGCAACGCTTGGGGTTTTTGAGCAGGTATCAGGTACATAAACCAAATCAGTTTCAGGTAAAGAGAAGTAAATGGCCAAGTTGTACGTGATTAGTAGGAGTCTCAAATAGTCTGTGTAATTATTGCTGGATCCCTGGGGTGGGGTGCCATATCTTCTGAAGGCTTCTGTCTGCTGGTTTTCGCTGAGCTGCTAGTAAGTATTCCAGAAATAAGTGTTCTGGCATCAAAAAGCACATAAGCTTAAGAAATCTTATTGTCAAAACAATGACACATAATAATTTATATCTTTCATTTAGTAGGATGTGAAGTAAGAATGAAATTTAAAGGGGGATTTCCCGATTGGGAACCGTCTTTGAAGTTTTGGCACCACAATCTAAAGGAATGGGCTCACTGATGTTATCAGTTGTGATGGATGGTTTCCCATTGCGCAGTTTCTGGTCCTCCGTGGAAGCCAGATTTAACAAATGTGAAGTCATGGAGAGGAACCAGCAGTAGGTGCTCCTAAAAGCAAACAGCAGAGTTTCCAAGGCATTGTCATATTCTTTTTTCTTTGCCGTCTCATCCCAGCCCACCTGGCTCTCCAGAATTGTTTTACTAGTTAATGAGGCTTTCCCCCAGCCTTATACTCTTCTACTTTTGTGGCTTCAGTTCTTCTTCAGTCACTCTCTCTGTGCAGCTGCTAATCTCAGGGAGTCTTTAAGAAGCTGATGCTCAGTCTCGCTGTAGGAATGAGCTACTGGATCGAAAGGTGCTCTTTTATCTTCATATGTGTACAAATGGCTCTTTCTATTTACAGAACTATGCACAGTAATTGTTTTAAATTAACATACATGAATCACCGTGTGCATTTCAAATGAGAGGATGCTTAAAAGAGGAAGGTAAACACAGGGGGTTGCTCTAGAAAACTGTGGGATTTCTTTTAGTGGACGTTGTCTCGCAGTGGTTTGGCCGAGCTGCGCTGTGTAGACAGCGTGATGTTACATGACTCCAGATGTGTCCCTGTTGTCTCACATACAGTGACTTTCTTTGGAAGAGAGAAGTAAGGTATAAGTAAGAAATACGAGTAGTTAAAACTATAGTTCAAACTTATTTTTGCTGACCTGAGATTACTCATTTTTGCTGAATGGCTGAGTTGTGCGAGGCAGTATTTGGGGGGGGAGATCTTGTTTTTTGAAAATCTCCCTGGGGAGCTCAAAATTCTTGTTTATGTGTTGTTTTTACCCAGATGAAATACGATGGAAAGACTTTCCTCTTGGGAAACTCCCAGGTCAGACAGATGATCCTGATGGTCTCATGTTGGATAATTATTCCATGATGTCTCTGCTTGATCAGCCAGTGCGAGATGAGTGGAAGTCTCCCAATACAACGTGAGTAATGGTGTGGACAGGACTCTGCCCCTGAACCATGAAATGCAATTGTCGCTCTGTGCCTTGCTCTACATGATGTGAAAAATTTAAGGATTTCCTTTTTATGTCTATTTGACTCAATAGTTTGACCCAAATATCTACTACTAATTACCTCTAATATCTACTGACTGTGCTTCTTGTGGATTTTTCAAGTGGTGTGTGTGGGGAAGGACCCTTGCAGTGCTGGTGTAATAGAGTAACAGTCTGCTCTTCAGACTGTGCTGTCAGCTTCCAGAGTTGTCTGAAGCTGTTAGGAAGATACAGTCTGCTGATCCCTTAGAGTTACTAGTCTGGAAGTGCAGAATTTTGAAAACAAGGTACTGAAAGCTGGTTGAGAATCTGCCTGGTGTTGCTGCTGGGATGAATGACTTTAATGGGAACAACTGTGGCCTTTGCAAATAAAGTGTTCAGGACTAGACTCCTTGGAAGTCCTTTAGCCTCCCCCAGTGTCAGTTTTCTCCGACTGCCTAATCCTGTATAGGAAGGAGGAGTCCCTCTAAAATGCATGGTGGTTTGCTGAAGCACTTTGAGGTGTGTTAGTGGGAAAGCCTGAAGCTGAGAAGGTGGCCACAGGAGGTTGTTGACTGCAAATTACTTTTCTAAGGCACAAGGAAGGAATTGCCTGTACACGACTGGGGTGGTGAATATGCTGAGAGTCTCTCATCAGTGAATGCAAATGTGTCTCTCTTCTATATGCTTGAATTGGAGACTATAGTGCATTTCCCAAGTAAGGTCTGTGTCGCTGCAGTCCCAGTTACTCATCTGATGGTTAATCCAGCCTGAGACAAACTCTTCTCCTTGCCCTCTCCCACCGCAACAGGAAACTCTTCCTGCTCTAGTCGGACAGTATGCTCACATTGGTGATGGACACAGTCAGACAGGAGTTATTGCTACCTGTATTGCTGTGACAACTCACCAGCATCACAGTGAAGCTCTAACAGTCATCCTTCAAAGCTGAAAAAATATACTCAACACTTTCCTCTCTCTGTGTTTGTCTCCATCTTTTCCCATCATCGGGTCTGAGAGCTGCTATTTGTAATTGCTCCCGTTCTCATTCCCTTCTGGGAACGTGCTTTTGTTTTGCACTCCTTGGGTCGTTTGCACTGTCTGAAAGTTACATGCGGTGTCATAACTGGCAATCAAAAGTGTGATTTCCATGGTATCCTTTGAGGAAGCCCAGCTTGTCATCCTACTATGTTCACTCCTCCTGTTCTTTCTAAAAGAAACCACTGGAAGGGTTGTGAGATACTGCTGCTTAGCGGTTTGAAAGCTGCTAGCACAGCCTCAGCAGGCTTGAAAACTCAGTTTCTATGAACTGATCCTCAGCCACAGTGTGATGGTGTTGCCCAGTGACCTTTTCAGAGCTGCAGGTGGTAATTTAACCTCAGCAGAGGAATAGAGGTTGTCATGGAAATAATGGTAGCATTCTGTAAAGCTCTAGTTAGATCATCTCTGGTACTAAATGAAGCTTATCCAGTTAAACCGTCCCATCGAAGACGTTTTAATAGGGCCATTATTTCACCCTTTGAAGTCAAAGGAACTTGATTGCTGTAAGCTGTCAAATCAATTCCATCACACACACACAATAGGAGCCTGGTTTATATGTATATTAATCCAAGGAACCCTTCAGAATATAAATGAATGGCAATTATTTTCTTTAACACTTGATGGGATAACTTTCTGATCAGTGATTCTTTCCTTGTAGTTGATGGGTACAATCTAGTAGCTTCCAAAAAACATGAATTAGTGAGAGTCGTGCAGCCTGGTGTGTTGCACTGGGAAGATGTGCTCTTGCACATATTCATATTTTCACGTGTTCAGAATTGTCTTCAGATTAGCTTCCAGTTCCAAACCTTCCAAAGAGCAAGGTTTCCATTCTTCTCCATCCCCTTGGTCATCCTCCCTGGGACTAGTCTGCTCTTTTGGCAGCTCAGGCCTGCTGGGAGGGTGTCATTTCTGCTTGATTCATCCAGTCAAAATGTAAAATTAGCATCTTGGAGATTGTTAAGTAATCAAAAAGAAACTATCCTTTCCTAGTGCTCCTCTTTCTGATGGTCCAAATACTTAATGAAGCCCTTGGTTCCAGCACTTGGAGAGACAGGATCAAACCTGCCTCTGTATAAAGAGAGGTTAAATCCTCTTGGAGTCCTCTTGAATGATGTTAATCACTGACATCGGACACAGGACCTGTATTTTGAGCACTGCATGAATTTCCTTTCAGACTGTGAAGAGAGCAGGTAACCATTTGTCTTCTGATAGTTTATCATCCCAAAAAGAAGAGTAAATCTATACTAGATGCAAAAACCCCACTTTGAATCAGCACAGGAGCCCTTTGCTGTCAGCCAGCCATGAATCACGTTTCTTGCAACATGTTCCGTGCTGGGAATAAGGCAAATTCCTGGAATTTGCAGCTCTGCTTCTAGTCTGCAGAGCCCCAGCACTCCCACTGTAATCACAAATGATAGAATACTTGATCTCAGAGGCTTTAAACGTAAAGCTGCTCGACTGAATGTTTAGGTAGGAGGGATCACTGATAAGAAGAAGGAGCTGCAGCAGAATGCTAATTGCCTGCAGTAATCAGTACCATTTGGTGTCTAGTCAGCGGGCTCTGACAAGAGGTGGGAGGGGGTTTCTTAATGTGATCCTGGTTGGCTCAGTTGATTTTTTTCCGTGCACAGTAGCTGGAATCATCATTACGGAGGCTGTAAGGAAGCGTGTGTGGAGTAGCGTGATTCACTCCTCTGGCTGGTTTGAGAGCTGCTGCTTGAAACCAGCTGCAGCATGTGCCCTTTCTGACTTGTGTATGGTAGGCTTCGGGTGTTCTATTATCCCAATCTGTTTCTTGGTGTGGTTTCTAGAGTAACAGGAACTTAAAAAATCACCTAACGTTTCCAGGCTCTGCTCTACAAGCAAAGGAATTCCTCTTGATATAAACTTTATATCATAAAGGAGCTAGAACTTGGCCGTGCTGAAGTCTGCTGTCTGAAAATCCACAGCACCTATTACTCAATTCACTTGTTCATAAAAAAAATCACTAAAATTGCTAATAAAAATCACTAATAATTGCTAATTATTAGCAACCACTATAATTGCTAATAAAATTGCAATAAATTGCTAATAATTTTGCTTTGGACATCAACCAAATCTTTGCTAGTGTCAGCAGGAGTTAAAGTTAGTGCTAGTAGTGAAGTGTGATTAGTTACAGCTTCACTCTGAGTGTGGAAACATCTCTGTTAAATTAAATTTAGAATAGAATTAAGAATGTAAAATTTTGGTTGAATTATCATGGAATGTAAGTCATCTCACGTGCATCTCTTCCATTCTAAATACCGTGGAATAGGCCAGGCTGGAAAGGACCTCGAAAGATCATCTGGTCCAACCTTCTGTGGGAAAGGGATCAAACTCCAAACTTACACAAACTCCATCCTTGCCAAATTGCTCTTATCTAATAGGCTAAGCTTGATAGAGGGAGAGGTAGAGCAAAAGACCCCCAGAAGAGGGAAAAAAAAGCCACCAGACTTTTCTATTTCTGGGTTCCTGAGAAATGTGAGTATTTTGGGAGAGAAAACAGCAAGCAGAAACTCCTGCTGTGGTGCTGCCTGGTTTCTGCAGCTGATGTGCTTTACCAATGTTTCATTCTTGCTGCTGTTATTCCACTCCTTAGGTGGTAACAGCAGCAGTTTGGGAACTTTTTTGGCAATAACTGGGTGCACCTGGGTCCCGCTGCACCTTCAGCGTTGTATTCTTTTCTCCTCCTTACCAAACTCTGACATTTGTAGCTGGTTTTGTGACGCGCAGTTGTTGCGGTGAGTCATGTGAAGCCGTCCGAGTCTCGGCAGTTTTACAGCACCAGCAAAGCAGGAGCTGAGTGTGCTGATTAAATCGTGACTTGGTAAAGCTTCCAGGCTGTCCCTGACTTCATATCACCTCCGGTGACTTCAGAATAAATCTGATCTAATTCTTTGGATCTGGAGGGCACCTAAGGGTAGTAGGAAAGAGTTTTGGGTGGCAAAACTTGTTAGGGTTTTTTGTAAATCCATTAGATGGCCAAAATGGGTAAGATTTCTGAGTTTCCCAAACTCGCTTTCCTTTGAGAGCAAAGCACCACAGTGTCCTTAACATGGAAGCTGGAGCCGTGGTTCCGGGAGTTCAGATGCCCATGGCAGTGCTTTGAGATTCTTGCTCCAATAGTCTGCAAAGACACATCTTTAAAGGATCTTGAGGGGGAAAAAAAACCAAAACCAAACACAAAGCAAACACCCACACATCAACAAGTGCATCTAAACACAAAGCTGACCTTTGGCTCAGCCGGTGTCTGATTCACGAACTGCTGGCAGGTGGGAGGGTAATTGGGAACACTGGTCTTCTCTGCTCCTGGCCTTATTTGTGCCTCTGCTTTTCAACGTAGTTGGAGACGGGGAACTCAGAGCTTTGATCTCAGCTGGTGCAAACACTTCTACGTACTGGAGCTGATGTGCAGCTAAATCTGGACCTAAAGAGCATGATACATGCTCTGGAAGATCTCCTAGGATGTATTCATCCTGCCTTCTCCCTGAAAGTTAATAGTCTAGGAAACATGCATGGCTTTTTTTTAAAGGCCTCTTTCTCATAACGAACTTGTCAGGGGTATTTTTCTCCCCTCTGTGCTGTAAAAAGTATTGGAAAGTCAGATTTGGTCATAAAAAACCTACAACATGAAGGTTTAAAAAAAACCACCTAGCCGTAGAGTCACTCTAATTTTAAAACAAAATGGGGAAAGTATTTATGCTGCTAATTAGATACTGAAACGGATCCTAATAGTTACAAATGAACCATTTTCTTTATTTGTAAGCTGTTTGGAATGCACTGTTTAACGATTTTCCACAGGTGAGCTATTACTTACCCATACTTCAGGTAATGTTCTCTAGGTTTTACTTTCTAGGACTTGTTTATGATTCCATTGCTTGCAACAAATTAGAATTAAGGGATCCTTGCTTCTGGGTATATGAAAAGAAGCGGTGAGTCACAGAGAACAGACGTGGCTGGGGGGAAATGGGAGTTCAACCTGTGCGTACACAGAGGATGGGCAAACGCTTTGCTATAGGACAGAAAAACCTGTCAGGCAGTTAAAGATTTCTGAGGGGTTCTTGGGCTCAAGGCTTAACTGAAGTATTTAAATTTCCAGGAATTTGTGCTCTGTACCATACTTGTGTAACTGTAATGGGAAATTTTGCTAAAGATCATAGAATCACAGAATGGTTCGGGTTGGAAAGGACCTTAAAGAACATCCATTTCTAACTCCCCTGCCATGGGCATGGACACCTCCCACCAGACCAGGTTGCTCAAAGCCCCGTCCAGCCTGGCCTTGAACACCTCCAGGGATGGGGCATCCACAGCTTCTCTGGGCAACCTGTTCCAGTCCCTCACCACCCTCACAGGAAAGAATTTCTTCTTGATATCTATTCTAAATCTCCCCTCTTCGGTTTGAAGCCATTTTACCCCTCATCGTATCACTACATACCCTTGTAAAGAGTCCCTCCCCATCTCTCCTGTAGCCCCCTCTAGGCACTGGAAAGGGCTATAAAGTCTCCCCAGAGCCTTCTCCAGGCTGACCAACCCCAACTCTCTCAACCTGTCCTCACAGCAGAGATGCCCCAGCCCTCTGAGCATCTTTGTGGTCTCCTCTGGACCTGATCCAACAGGTCCACATCCTTCTTGTGTTGGGGGCCCCAGAGCTGGACACAGTACTCCAGGTGGGGTCTCACCAGAGCAGAGAGGCAGAATCACCTCCCTCAAGGAAATACTTAGCATGAGCAAGAACCTTGGAATAAGATGGGTTATCTCCAGGAAGCAGCGTGCTGTGTGCCAGAGTATTTGCCTACACACTTGGCCATGGCCCCTACCTTGACCTGGAGAATTAAGCTGCCGGTAACCAGAGCAGAAATGTTTGCCAAGGTGCACACTTCCTCTCTTCCTGGAAGAGACAAACCTAATTTGCATTATAAATTCTTGCTCACGTGTGTCAAAACACTCCTCTTGATATCTGCCAATGGGCAGCTGGAAGGACCTGGCTTTTTTCCAGTCCCTTTGGTGCTTTTCTTGTAGGTAAGGCTGAGTTAGTTGGGGCTTGCGAGGATATGAAAAAACATGTGCCATTAAGGAATTCCTGACAGAGTGGTTGGTGTAGATTGATTGCTCACAGTTTTATGGTTAGGAGGAAGCTGCTGTTTCATTTTATAGTGCAAAGCAGGAGATTGCCCTGGAGAGAATGAGATCTTTTCTGCAACGCCTGTCCTGGGGGCAAGGGTGGAATTTCTGTGGTGGCGCTTTGCAGAGAGGCTTACACTCACGTTGCCATGGAAGTAGCCATCAGTGAAACCAATTACACGGCCTGGTTTAGAAACCATATTTTGCTTTTAAAAAAGGAAGGGGAAGCCTGAGCCATAATGTCTTGCTGTTAAGGGTGAGGGTATCGTTTGCTTTTTACCAACAGCATTCCGGTCTCTTCGTGCACCGTAGAAGTAAGAGGGAAAGTGACAGTGTATGTGATGTAGCCGAGTTCCCGAAGAGGTGGCATAAGAGCTGATTGCTGCTGCAGCACAGCGCCTCGTGGTTGTGCTACAGGAGCAGAATGAGTCCCCACAAACTGCTGCATTGCAGACCCGCACGGGAGCGTGTTGCCTCTTCTCCGTGGAGCACGGAAACTTGTGCTTCTTGAACTCTTACTGCGGAGAAAACCAAAGCAATCTGTAAAGCAGGCGCCTGAGGAACGGGGTCTTGCCAACCCCAAAGCTCAGGCACTTCTTGGGTGGGATATGGGAGCAGCTAAGACAAGCAGAGCAGAAAGGCAATATCCTGGAAGCTTAAAATAGCAAAGGTCACAGCAATTTCTGCTCCCTGTGGGCTGCTTTTCTTTTCATATTGTCTTGGAAATAAGTCTTCTGCACAGATTGCTGCGTGCCTCTTCTTCATGTTTCAATGTGATATGATTTTAGCATATATTGAATGGTGATATTGCCATAGAGATATAATTAATTGCTTCTAGGAATTTGTAAATGGTCTTGAAACTTGCTTTAATCAGAATTTGCTGCTGTCATCTTTGAAGAAACTTCATTTTAAATAATGTCAATGACAAGATTTATAATTGCTTTGACATGACTCTCGTGTAAGTTACAACACCTTGTTGGCCAGGACGTGCCTCAAAAGAACCTGAGGCTTCACCTGAAATCAAATGATTCTTCCTCCTCAGACCTCCATGGCTTTGTGGCACAAAGGTACCGCTTCAAAGAGGGGTTTCTGGCCCGAAAGAAAGGAAAAAGAGGAGTCAAACCCCACTGGCAAATCCAGAAGGTGGATTCATTTTAATTTATTGTTGTTAACTGATTTTGAAACTGGAGAAAAAGCAAACCTGGGGAAAAGGAGCACGGATTGATGGCTGGAGGCAGGTTTCTTGATATTTAGGCATGAACGGGAGCAGGGAGAGCTGACAAACCACTTCTCGGGACAAACTTCTGTTCCATAATTGCCAGAGATGTGGGGATGGAGAGTGGGATGGAGTAGTTGCAACAGAATCTGAAAGACCTAGAACCTTATTGCTTATTTCAAGGAAATAAGCATGAAATTAGCATGGCACTCTGGGTGATATTTATACTAGAAAAATAGGGATGAGTTGATGAGTAAAAAGGTTCATTCCTCCTTTTTCCTTCTGCTGGGGTGGGACCTACCTCAGCTCTCCTGCGTTGTCTTGTATTGGGCAAGAAAGTTTTGGGTTTGACCTTAAGCTCTTCCTTGAATGGAAGCAATTAGTGTTAAGCTTGGGGTTATTTTTCTTTGGAGGTTTGTGGAGTCTCCATCCTTGGAGACATTCAAAAGCCAGCTGGACGTGGGCCTGGGCAGCCTGGTCCGGGTGAGCCGGGCAGGGGGGTTGGACTGGACAATCTGAGAGGTTTGATCCGACCTCTGTCATTCCATGAAAATATCTCTTCCTGCTTCCTCAATGAAAACTGATAATAGCAATAAGCTGGGAAAGTAGTTTCAGTGATAACCTAGAAACTCAACCGAGAAGAAGCCTCCACATGTAACCACTTTTGTCCAAAAACCCAACCAGTTGTCACACTGATTTGAGGTGTTTGTAGAAACAGTCAGATTCTCTCCTCGACTCTAGTTAGTGCTCATTTTCAGGAGAAGTATATTTGAGGAATAGAAATTAACCAAAGGGCCTGGGATTAGGCAAAAGCAACATGGTAATACGTATGTTTTATTGTGTGTGGTTGTGCTGCCTTAATCACCCCGTTCTGGCTCCTCGGAGAGCAAATATGGGAGTGTTTGGGTTGTGGGTTTCATTTCATTGTGAAACTTCTGTTCACCCGACCGTGTTTGGAGTCTTAGAGCCTACAAAAGAAACAGATATATATCTCTTCTTTTTTTTTTATCTCATTTCAAAGGATGATAATTCCTTTACTGGCTTCAGAATTGCAAATCTCTTAATCTGTGATTGACTGGGGGAAAAAAAAGTCTTTAAATATCTCTTTATTTTCATGAAATGGTAG
>JAOXNH010000060.1:5020757-5030982 GCA_028566575.1 Bartramia longicauda
CACTAGAGTCTTCTAAAAGTGCAATTTTCCCCAGCATTAGAAGAAAAGTTAGTCCTGTGTCTCTCAACCCAGGACAGGCAGTTACAAGTGCCATGTATAGTAGCAGAAGTAAAAAAGAAGAACGTAAAGAATAAAATATGTCTTTTCTGAACTCCGGACACTGTCACATCACTTAGAGCACCCAGCAGAAACCAGCATGTCTAGCCAGTAATAATGGCTAGAGGATGCCTTTGTGTCCAAAAAGTTTTAAATGAAAATGGTGAACTCCTTCAGCAGTCTCTTAGCGCACATTCCATAATTTTAACGAAAGGCTAAACACTGCCCAGGTCTCAGGAGGAAGCCGCCTGCTCCTGTTTTTTTCTTTTGGTTGTTTTGTTTGGTTTTTTTTTCCCCCACTCCTAACAACCTTTGACATAATGAGGTGTGACAAATTGATTTCAAATGTAGTTGCAGGAAGGAGGGCAGGAGGAAAGCTCTGCTCTGCCTTGTGGGTGATGTAGTCTTTCTGCCGTGGATCTGCCCGGGCAGCAATGGGAAGCTGGACTCTAAGTCCCACAGCTCCCACTAGAGCCTACCGCACAGGCTCAGAGACCAGATGCTGGAAGGGGGGTGACTACATTGTGTCTATTGTATGGTGTTCTTTTTTTTTTCCTTTTTCTTTTTTTTTTTTTCCTTTTTTTTATATTTTCCCCCTCCCTTTTCTTTTTCTCCCCCGGCATTTTGTACACTTGACGGGAGGTTTTTTTTTCAACCCGGAGGGAAAAGCATGGCAGATGAGCAAGAAATTATGTGCAAACTCGAGAGCATCAAGGAGATCAGGTACGTTGCCTTTGTGCCGCATCAGTCAACGTGAAGCAGCTTGGGTTTTGGGGTTTTTTTTTTACTCTCCGGGGGGGGAACGGAGGAGTTGCAAGGACCCGAAAGTAGCTATTGTGCCCCCCAGGGAGAGCAGACCCACCGCCGGGCCCTTACCCTGGCAGCTGGAAAGGAGGGCTGGGTTTTTTTAAGATAGAGGAGCATCTGCTGCTGGGAATCGCCGCTGGAATGCGCAGCGGAGGGCGGCGATGGTCGTGTATTTCCAGGGAATTGCTCCCGAGTGATAACAGGAGAAGGAAGAGGGCGCGGGTTGGGATGGGGGGGGGACACGGCCCCACGCAGCCGGGGGAGAGGGGTCCGGGGTTGTTTTTTAAGAGCTTGGAATTACTATTTCTTATTCCTGAGGCTCTCCGGCGTAAATCTGTTGTTTTGCCCCACTGGCTCCCGGGCAGGAGCCTTGACGGGCTGGGAGAGGAAGGGGATGGCAGGATGCGATTCCCAGAGCCGAGGAGGGACGGGGATGGAGGGGGGGCTTAGGGTTGCTCAGCTGCCGGCCCCCCCCCGCCCCGCTCCGGGCCGCCAGTGTCGGGGAGGGGGGTCGTGGGGGTCAGCTTTCCCTGGGGCTGTGGCCTCCGGGGGAGCGTGGAATTCGTGCCCGTGTTAGCAGCTGGAGGGGGGGGCTCCGGGGCAAGGGAACCCCGAGTGGTGGGGGGTGTTAGCGGGAGGGATGGATGGATGGATGGATGGATGGATGGATGGATGGATGGATGGATGGATGGATGGGGACACACCAGCTGTCCCTCCGGGAGCTCGCTGCCGCTGGGTGCAAGGTGTTGGGTGCACCGGGGGTTTGTACACAGTGTCCCCCCCCCCCACCGTGACCCACAGGGTGCACTGAAAGAGGGGGTTCACAGGCACGGCACCTCGTGTGCCCACCTAGGGGACGTGCCTCTTTCACAGCTTTAGGTAGAGCCTTTCCATTCTTTGGCTTAGATTTTCCCGATAAGGCCTGAGCTATTCCTGAGCCAAATTCCTATTCAGTAGGAATTAATGCATCCAAAAGCTAAAATACATTACGAAGAGAGCGAGGGCAGTGATTTAGGATGTAGCTGGGAGGTGTAAGACATGCCGCCGGTGGGCAACCCCAGAGCGATGACAAGTGGTTTGGGACACGACAGCTGGAGAGGGGCTTCTGGGGACAAAGACACTGCCACCGGTCACAGAGACTTCTGGCTGGCAACTGCACCTCCAAGGAGCACGTTTTACCCACGGAAGAGGTGAATCAGGCAGCAGTGTATGGGCCTCGGCCACCTTCACACAATAAAAGGTGCACAAAGACCAAGCAGAAATATTTCTGTGCCTGCCATCCCAAAACTATTTATAGAAAGAGGTGGGACAAGACATACTTTGCAGAGTAACAACAGGACTTTTCTACTCCTCCGTTAGGCAATGCTCGGTTTTAGAATACAGATCTAAATATGGCCTGCTACAGTTCGTGGCCCAATTATTATAACAATTTAAGTGCCTCATTAAATTTTCTTTTCAGAGAGAGTGGTACTTGGAAATTTATGGTGCATTCAGTTTTTCTGATAATATATTCAAAGGTGATATATAAGCTGTAATCAAGACATTTTTTGCTATTTGTGGCATAAAAGCGACATTTCTAGCTTTAGTGTACAATGAACTATCAAGAAAGTTGCTTGAATATATTTTAATTTAATTTTATTTTAAATTAAAAAAAATCAACATCAAAAAGTCAATTTTACTTGCAACATTGATGTCAGCTTTGAGTCTCCTTTAACATAACCCAATCAAATAAACCTATTTTTTCATCCGCAAATCTTATAAAAGGAGCTTGCAATCTGTGAAGAATTTCCTTCAAATAAACAGGAGATCTTCTCATGCTTACAGCCACACCTTTGATAGATTTGGCAGGTTTTATTTTAATCTGCATCCCATGTATTATTCTACAGGCAGAGAGGAAAAAAAGCCCTCGCAATCAAAATTAAAGAACTTGCCCATTCCTGTAGTTGATCTCTACCATTTATTAAAGGCAGCTCAGCTGAGTTTTCGAAGGGATCCTGGAAATCTGTTTTTGAAGACCTGTATCTATAGCCATATCTATAGATACATACATATAATTTGTTGTCAATGCAATTACTGCTGTCAGTAAACAATCCAAATGTATCTGCACATGCTTATTTGTATGCATTAAGTAGTTTCACAGAAATCACCCAGGTCATAAAATTAAGCAAATACGTAAAGACAGTACTTAGTGTTCTCACTGGGAGGGGAGAAAAGAGAATGGGAGTGAACTTACTGATGGCAGATGCTAATTCCACTGCTGAGTGCCCTGTGGGGACACACTTAGTGACTACTGTCACCAGCCTAGTGTAAGAACTTAAATAGAAGGGAAAAGAGTCTGAGGGAAGAATTCATTAGGCAGTCTTGAAATCAGACTTCTGGTTTCTGTTTTAAAGCATTACAGCACGTTGCCTGATGCTAACAGGAAGAGCTCTAATTTGTGTGCACTTTTCCTTCCCTAACATCAAAAGCTAATCGTCTGGACTGAAACAATCCCCTGCAACTGATTTGTTGGAGCAGTTTGGCAGAGGATGGCAGCCAGTGACTAGTAAGAGTGAGGAAACAGCTCTATTTCCATTGTCCCAGGTGAACGCATGCCGGAAATACAAGGGAGGAAGCAGGGAGGAAACTGGGGACAAATACTCCCAGTTCCAGTAATCAAAGCTGCCATAACTACATAAATGTTTTAAGTAAATGGGATCAACGAGACTTGATGAAAAGAGGGGTGGATGGTATTTTTTAGTGGGATATTGCCACATTGAAAATGGAAGGCAGAGAGGATCTCTTTTACTGGTTTAAGTCCAATATTTCCATTTGGATTAGTATAGGCCACTGTACAGTAAATGACAGGACACCTCCAAGGACATTAAAGATCACAGTGTTACAGCTACACACTTGCATTCTATCTACATCCATCAGGCTGCTTCTGCACTTCATTCATAAAAACTTCTACTAGGTGCCTTATTGTTCCAGCAGCTATTTTTTACTCTAATGGTGAGATACAGACTCCTCAGAACTGGAATGACTGCGTACCTTTCAAAATAAACGTATGCTCACAGGTATACAATTTCCATTTTCTGTAATAAACATACTATATGAAACAAGGTGAACTCTATGGTGAGCTACAGACGTAATACTCATACTTACCAAGTGAATTGTATTAAATTTGGTTTTAAACATGTCTACCACAATATCTGTAAACATCTCTGAGTGACCTCTGGTGTGACCTTATTTGTCATTGGCTTTTTTTGTATCTATCTTTGGTACTTCTGTTCTTAACAGTCATGGGTTGCCATCGCTGGCAATACTAATCCGTATCTCCTACAACTCATTTATATAGAGGAAATAACTTTACTGTTAAGATTATTTCTGAAGTACCAATGCCTGTTGGTAGAAACGTTTAAGTGTTGTTGACACACTGGTTACCCAGTATCATACTCTAACACCCAGTACAGGAAAAATAACTCTTCATTAACTAAATCACAGGAACAAGAACAGTTTGTTTGTTCCGTTCAACAGCTTGGACAAGCGTTGAATCACAACAGCAGTGGGCTGTTCCACCGCTGAAAACTGTCTGATGACTGAAACTCACACTCTGATTATTAGCTTTGAAGAGAGAGGTAAGGACTGTGTATCTGAACATCTTTGCTATGGAATTATGGATTGGCACCAAAAAAAAAACAAAATCAGAATGCAGGACATGGGCAGAAACATTTACAAATATGGGACAGGTACTAGATCTCAGCAAAGAGCCAAGAGAATGTGGAGTTACTCGGAAGTGGGATGCTGATGGACAATGTCATTTGAGTTTTTACTATTCTGATACGTCATTGCTCTGGAATTTTCCTTAACCAGAAGTTGAAGTTAGTATTTTAGCAGTTCAGATTACTGTCCACATAGTTTTAGTCTATGTCTGTGATACTATAATCACCTCCAATTCATTTTACATT
Organism: Bartramia longicauda; assembly: GCA_028566575.1. Taxonomy (NCBI): domain Eukaryota; kingdom Metazoa; phylum Chordata; class Aves; order Charadriiformes; family Scolopacidae; genus Bartramia; species Bartramia longicauda. The sequence continues at coordinate 5,025,608 of JAOXNH010000060.1, forward strand.
TCTCAGAATCCTGTGCTAAACCTCCCAGATTTTCTGAATTTCTCTATTTTGGAAGTAGGGCTTAATCTGAGTTAATTGATGCAGTAGAGCTCTATGGGTCCGAATTCTCTGAATCTACATTAACTGTCAGTGTTCTGATAATTTCATAATTCAGTATAAGAATTCTCATAGCACTGAAAAGCTCACCAAAAGACCTGGTATTCGAATTGTGTTCTCTCACTGCACCTCATCCTCTCTCAGGGGTGTGTAGCCTCACTCTTGTCTATCACTGCTGTCACCTTCTTCCATCTATTCACATATAAAGTGACACCTCACAAAAATACGTTGCAGTGACTTACTGTTGTCCCTCTGTATTTTTAATTATCATTGGGATCCAGGAATAAGACTTTGCAGATGGAAAAAATAAAGGCCCGGCTGAAAGCGGAATTTGAAGCCCTGGAGTCTGAGGAGCGGCACCTGAAAGAATACAAGCAGGAAATGGACCTGCTGCTGCAAGAGAAGATGGCCCACGTGGAGGAGCTGCGGCTGATCCACGCTGACATTAACGTGGTACGGAACAGCGCAAGACACGGTTGTGTATAGAATCATAGGATTGTCTAGGTTGGAAGGGACATTTCAGGTCATCAAGTCCACCTATCAACCTAACACTGCCAAAACCACCAAAAGCCATGTCCCTCAGTACCACATCTACCCATCTTTTAAATACCTCCAGGGACGGTGACTCCACCACTTCCCGGGGCAGCCCACAGGCTGTGGAATCGTGCACATCAGTGAACCATCACCGGTTCAGTAATCTGGACCTTACACCACCATCCCAGGAACCTACAAAAAGTGCAAAGTCAGTTTTCCTCAGAATAATTGTTTTTTTCCTGTCTGTGTTGGGCAGGATATTTTGTAAATGAAAATGCATCTCACGTGTCACTTTTAGTTGCTTCTTCCCTGCCCAGTTTTCACCCTCTCGGTATCTTAACTCTTTGTTTTTACTATTGCATTGTCTCCAGCCTCTTCCAACTTGAGTGAGAAAACTCTCTTCTCTCTGATACAGCTTTTTGCTCAATCGGAGCCCTATTAAAGGAACAGTTCTTTAAAAACATGCCCATCCTCCTGTTTCAGATGGAGAATACTATCAAGCAGTCCGAGAATGATCTCAACAAGCTCTTGGAATCTACCCGCCGCCTGCATGAGGAGTACAAGCCCCTGAAGGAGCACGTAGATGCTTTGCGGATGACTCTGGGGTTGCAGAGGCTGCCAGATCTCTGTGAGGAGGAAGAGAAACTGTCCCTTGAGTAAGTCTCCAAAGCAAACGTTGTCTGCCTTTGTACCTTCTCTCGATTCGGTTTACTTTTGTTGGTAGGTGGAAAAAAGAACTTAAGAGGTAAGCATGAAACAGAAAAGTTAACAAAAAAGGGATGTGGGAGCACATGTATTTGGTAACATTCAGTCGGAATGAAACTTAACTTTGTTAGAAGTTAAATTTAGATTATTCCAAGCTGCAATCTGTACATACAAAATTCAAGGGTGGTTGGTTTTCTAGATTTTTATACCATATGCTGCTATTTCTAGCAAGACTTTTTTCCTGAAAATAATGGGGGTTTTTGCTCATTTAGCAAGCAGAGGTAGGAGGCAATACAAGGAAGAGATATAAACGGAGTATTTCTCAGTTGGTTTTGGCAGTGGCATTTAGCAATATACCTATGGCTGTCAAGAAGTACATTTACCCTAGATGTGGAACAGATTTGGATAATAAATTGCAGTTTCATTTTTAGGTATAACCTAGGTGGAGGAGGGTGACAGAAGTAGCTACTACTCAAAAGAATAGTGTCCTTTGTTTAACGGATCGGTTTTAAACACAAGTGATGTTTTAAGAAACTTACATTTCTCTTAAAGCCCAGCGCATTTGGCATCATTTTCAGACACAGTTACCAAGATTTCTTTTGCATTTCTTCAGAAATGCTGTTTTCCATTCCAACCACCTTGACACTACAAAGAATGTATTCATTTATTGCACACAGAAGTTATTAATTTTAACAGAATAAAATCTATAAACTAAGTTTGACAGAGGTGCATCCAAAGGTGTTAAAGATGAAATATATATGTTGTCTGTTTTCTGTCCTATTAGGTTTATATCCAGTTGTAAATCAAGGTGCCTTAGAAACTGACAATATGGAATCTGGCTGAAATGTACAAACGCAGAGGAAAACACCACCAATTCTATTTATGAACTAGCCCAAGCGGTGTCTAAGTGTAGGCAATTTGACTCTAGTGGAGGAACATGATAGGGAAATGGGATCCACTATGTTTTAACACAAAACAATCCTTTACCAACTAACGGAATATTGCAGAAGGTGGTCATATCTTTTTTTTTTTATCTGGTTTTCTTTTGGCCAGCTACTTTGAAAAGCAGAAAGCGGAATGGCAGACTGAACCACAGGAGCCTCCCATCCCAGAGTCTCTGGCTGCAGCTGCAGCAGCCGCCCAGCAGCTACAAGTGGCTCGGAAACAAGACACCAGACAGACGGCAACCTTTCGACAACAGCCACCTCCCATGAAGGTCAGGAGATGGAATGCCCTGGGCTTTCTCTTTTGTCATTGGAAAATATTATATTTATAAAGCTGATCAATAGCAAGGAAAAAAAGGAAAAATTTTATGTCCTGATTCTGATTTTTTCTTGCAGTGGTTCAAATCAAAAGCAACCCCAAGTAGACTACTTGTAGAGTAGACTCTTATGTTTCATGTGGGAGAAAGGCATGTAAGAAACAACCAACACCTAACGTGGATTCATACTAGAAGAGATGCATATATTTTATGAGGGAGAGTAATTACTGATGGTGCAATTTACCAGGGAAGGTGATTGTTTCTGCACTTCATGGGATCTTCAAGTCAGGACTAACGTATGGATTAATTTAACCTAACCACAGGCACTTAAGTGACAGTTTGACTCAGCTCCTTCTGTAGGCAGTAAAAAGAGCTAGGGAATTCCAGAGGGGTATTCATCCCATCCAGGTTCCAAAGATCCACTGATGAAGGAGGCAAACTGACATAGATAGACTCCGTAGTTCTGTACTTACTGTCTGGAGTTAGGACATGGAAAAGCCTTTCTGAAAGTAACACAGAGCAGAAGGGCAGAGATCTGTATCTTTGCTAAATATGTGGAATTCATCTAAGCACCCGCTCCTGCCTTGAATCCTGTAACATCACAGCTGGATTCGCTGTGAGCCAGTGAGCTATCATGCGTGTAAACATCTTCAAAACACGTGGAACGTTTAACACAACATAGAATTTAATGTTCAGGTTCTTGACACGTGCCTGACCCGTGTGTTTGCTGAAGGGTAGTTTCAATTCAATGAGATACTCTATAGTTTTTCAGCTGGCCTGAAGTTACTGTACAATCCAGAGATTTAGGTTGTATAGAATATAGCTCTGGTTTCCCTATGAAGGTAAGAAGCTTTATTTTCTTCTGTATTTAGAGTATGTTACTCAATAACCCGTGTTAACAATGACACTTAAGTGTTTGTAATAAGAGGCTGCGATGTCACATTTCAGGCATGTTTATCCTGTCACCAACAAATTCATCGGAACGCGCCCATATGTCCACTCTGCAAAGCCAAGAGCCGGTCCCGGAATCCCAAAAAGCCCAAGAGGAAACAGGACGAATGAAACCCAGAAGCCTGACGAGCAAACACGTGACCGGTTCCAGTACTCTTCCAGTAGAACTGGACCAGACTTTACTGAAGTGCAGACTCAAGTACGACCGACCCATTGTTTTCTATTTAATGCAATGTAAGCACAATGTTCCTGTTCTGTCCCAATTTCCTTCCAGTCCTTAGGGATTTGGGTTTAGGAAAGTAAGTATTACTGGTGCTACAGTTTAACTTTCAATCATTCCATCTTTTGGACTCCTAAATGAAGTAGAATTCTTATGCAAGTATCCTAAATGCCAGGCTATTCCTATGGGCGATTACCATAAATGCTTTTACGTTCTCTTTTTAAAAACAGTTACTAGAAGACTATTCTGTTTTCTCCTGATAACAGGAGACTATTTGAAGTACTGAAATAGCAGACTGTTTGTTTCACTAAAGAAGAATTTGTTTTCCGATCTAGTAAAACCGCATAGGTTTAGGTATCCAGTAGAGCTCTTTTTATACAGGAAATGTTCAGGAAAAAAAATAAATTGGTTATACAGGAAATCAGTGTATTACGGACACATGTGAGTTTTGATGTACTGGAGTTTGATTGTAGCATTCCCTCACACTTGACTTAAAATTTGGAAGGGGGATCAAGTTGCAGGCTGTGTATGAATTTCTAAAAATGATGTCATCTGTGATGCTTTAACATCTTAATATGGTATTATCTCCAGCACTCAGAAGACTGATTGACTTGAGTTCAGGGCTCAGAGGAACTGTATTAGTGGTCCTCGAGGCTCTGTGGCCAGAGCCAGCTCACTGCGCTTCTCTAGGAAACATGCATGAAATATCCCAAATCTCTACATGCCCAGACTGCCCATCAGCCACTCTGCACGGCTCCTGGTCCTGGTTTACACAGCCCAAGTCTCCCCTGGCAGACACATTCTCCACGGGAGCACAGGGGAGGTCAGTAACAGGCACCAAGAACAGCATCACCTAAAAATGATGTATTTCACCAGAAATGCCTGGCTTGTGTGTCAGCATCCTCCCTCAACCAAAAGTTCCTAATTTTGTATCTTTTAATAAGTCGCTTTTCAGTGCGCTTTATTTCAGCCTAGGTTTTTTTCTTGCTCTGTATGTGTGCCCAGAGAACCCTGATTACAGGATCCTTTAGACCCCTCCCTGTACCCTCTTTTTTCACCCCATGTAACAACAGTTCCTCCAACGGGGAGGACAGCAGCGACCACACTACGGAACCGGGGCTTAACACTCACTTCTGATCCCAGTTTTGTCACCACCTTTTTGTCTAAATTGCTCTCAAGTATTAAATATCCTTTTCACTAACTTCAGGAAGCAGGGACTGCCTGTTTACATTCCTCTCTTTTCAGCCCAGGTTTTCCTCTACTTTTATGCTAGAGTGGTGATATTGAGAACTTTGCTTTTTTAAATAAGAAGAACAGGGAAGTCTCTGGTCAGAACTTTGCCAAATGCTGGGCACTGTACACATCCACATAAACTGGTTTTGCTGGCCACATCACATACATTGCCATTAATTTCCCAACTCCACCATAAAGCGCTTATTTCATGGAATATAGCCCTAAAATTTGTGCCAAGTTCAGCTGATATTCTCCCATTTTAATGGTACTTTGGCAGGTTCTTTCTTTCTTGGGATATCTCTGGAGCTCTAAACTGGATGCACCGTTTACTAATTTAGTACAGCGGTTTTGTATTTTTTACTTTTTTAAAGTAGT
>JAOXNH010000060.1:5064836-5102400 GCA_028566575.1 Bartramia longicauda
GGGGCCGGGCGCAGGAAGGGGCGGGCGGCAGCGCGCGCGGGGTGTCATGGCGGCCGGCGGCAGGCGTGGAGCAGGGGAAGGAGGGCGAGCGGCGGCGTTGTTGGGCCTTTGGCCGTTCATTAAAGCAAACACCGCCTGCCCGGGCGGCTCAGCCGCTCGGTGACATCCCCCCGGTGGGGTTGGGGGGGGAATGGGGAAGGTAAAAGGGAGAAAAGTCGTGGGTTGAGGTAAAAACAGTTTAATAGGTACATAAAAGGCACGCGGGCAAAGAGAAATAGGGAATTAATTCACTGCTCCCGTCCTCAGGCCGCCCCAGGGCCTCTCAGACCCTGTCCTCAGGTGATGGGCCGTCTCCTGGAGAGCAAGGTGCCATCAGGCCTAAGGGTGACTTTGGGAGGACAAAACGCCATCGCTCTGAGTGTCCCCCTCCCTGTCCCCCTCCCTTTCCTCCTTCTTCCCCAGTTGTGTGTCCTGAACGTGACCTCGTACGGTCGGGAATATCCCTTTGGTCCCAGCTGTGTCCCCTCCCAGCTTCCTGAGCACCCCCAGCCCTGGCTGGCAGGGTGGTGTGAGGAGCAGGAGAGGCCTCGGCTGTGTGAGCGCTGCTCAGCGAGAGCTGGAACACCCCTGAACCATCAACACGTGGTTTCAGCACAAATCCACGGAAAACAAACTCTCTCCCAGCCAGGACCAGCGCCGCAGCTCAGCGCCATGCCACCTGGGCCTGGACTCCTCCTCCCGTGTTGGGTGACACGGAGGTGCGGGGTGGATGGGCGGTGGGGCCAGGGATCTTGGGTGCGTTGGAAGCAGCGTGGAGGATCTGCTGCTCTGCGTCCCTCACACACACCCCTGGCTCTGCCCTGGTGTGCCCCCGAGCCCCTTTGGGGCAGCCATTATTGTCTCCCCCGAAACAGCCATCCCTTCCATTTCCGAGCCATTACTCACTTGAACTCCTGCAGGACAAACCCACTCCCCACCTGGGCACCCAGAAAACCTGAGACACAACATGCAAAATAAGAGAGATCCTCCTGGAGAGATGGTAAAGCCAGGGAGGAGTGAGTTTGACGCTCCCGTGGGTTTAATGGAAACCAGGGTGTGAGTGGGAGCAGGAATGCCGGCAGCGTGGACCGGGTGGGGGAAGAGACAACATTCTGGGAACCACCGGCAGCACTCGGCCGTGATGTCCCACTCACAAACAGCCCGGTGCCTCCTTCCCCTCCCTCGGGCAGTTGGGGAGGTGTCGGGAGCCGCAGCAGCACCTCACGTGTTTCCTGCGCTGCCCCGGCTAGGGGGGAACCGGCTGGAGCAGTGTGTGCACACCCAAACTAAAGTGGGGGGACAGCGCTTCCCATGGGACCTAGGCATGACATCCTACGCTCTGCCGTGCCGTGGGGGCTGGTGGCTGCTGCCCACAGCAGGTTTGGGGCTTGAGACCCAGCTGTCTGAGGTGCCCGGGGCTGGGCAAGGCACAGCTGGAGGGACACATGTGGCGCTGTGCAGGAGGAGAGAAGCTGGGTGTCCAGCCCAGTGCCCAGCCCTTCAGCTCCAGGGACCCTGTAGACAGGATGCTCCAAAGGACTTTTGCTCTCCTAACCACCTGGAGAAGGAGACTGCACTCCACAAGGGTTTATTTACTCTCTGGCAACTGGAAAGCTCCTGCATTTGCTCTCCTGGGCAGCCAAAGCCCCAGGACGTTGCTCGGGATTAGGGCTCTGTCCCCACTATGCTCCCAGAGAGCCCCAGTTGTCCTGTCCCCAGCAGATCAGAGGGCAGTTCCTGCAGGTGCAGCGTGGTCACCCTTTGGTGACCCAGTAATCAGATGTAGCTGTTAGCGAGACTGTCGGACAGATCCTACACCGACTACTGAGCAGCCAAGAGCACCATGTCTCTGCTGGGTCTCCCTCTGCCTCCTCCCTGGGCAGGGCTGGCAGCAAGCAGAGCAGCTTTCCCTGGGAAAAGAAGATCTGGTGGCCGAGGAAGGGATGGCCGATGGTGAGGGATGGCTGGGGGAAAGCGGGAGCCTGGCAGCAGTGTTTCTTCTCAGAAATCCCATCCAAACACCGGTGTCAGGTGGCACTGGAGTCTCCTGCATGTTGGGTGAGTGGTGGGCTTCCATCGCCACACGTGTCTGGTTTTGTCTCCCTGCCCTGGGCAAAGGGCTGCCAGGCAGGGTTCCTCTTGTGCCACCTCCCCAGTGCCAGCTGTGGGGTCCCCCCTACACGTGGTCCCAGGGGCACCTGAACATCTGCCCCATGGCCCCATCCTTCCTGGCGCACGTGCAGCATCGCCCGCGACAGGCACTCGGCTTCCTCCCGCAGTGGGGAAGGAACTGGGCTGACAGGGGGGTTGGAAGGGCTGCAGGGGGCTCCTGTGCAGCAGGGTCAGACCCAGCATGGAACAGAGAGTGGCACAGGGGCCAGCACCAGTACCTCAGCACCCTGCAGCCACTGACGTTCCCAGCAGGATGCCTTCCTGGCCAGTAGCCCTGTTCAGGTCAGGAGACAAGAGGCACAAAAAGCCATTCCCCATCTCAAAGGCTTCCCCTCCCTCCTGGCAGGACCACCTCCTCCCATCCTGTGTGGCTGGGCTGAGCTGCAGCTCACCAGCCCATACGGGCTTCCAGTGCACAGTCAGGGTGAGCAGTACCGGGCAAGGACACCGTCAACAAAACCATGTCCCCCCAGCAAGTCCACGCTTGCAGAGCCCCCCAAAAATGCCCTGTAAATGGACCCACGATGCCCCTCTGGGCGCCTTAGCGAGGCACCATACCTGGCCATCTCCGACAGATTCCAGGGTCCCTCGTTGATAGGAAATGTGTCCCCACTGCAGTGTCCTGGGGCTCCCAAGCTGCTACTCCCGGTGGCCCAGTGTGATGTGGCCCCGACGCTGCCAGCCTCGTGGCCCCGGCCACCCGGTGCTCTGCCGCGTCCACCACCGAGTCGCTGCTTTTAGTACGGCGAGAAGCAAGCTCTGAATTCCCCTTCCCCTGGGCTGGGACATCCGCGCTGGTGTCACGCAGCCGCGCAGGGACAGCCCCGGCTCGGGGGCTGGCCGGGGGCACGCTGCAGCTTGCAGAAAGGAAATTTGCAGCTCAGCCCCGTCAAAGCAAGAGCCCGGGGATTTTCAGCGGGGTTTCTCTCTCCGCCGCCGTCTCTCTCTCTCTTTTCTCATTTTCTGGAAATGAAACAAACGTGGGTTCCAGCCCTTCATGCCACTCTGGGTGGGGGCGACAGCCCTTCTCCTTCACTCCCCCCACCCTGGCTGCCATGGGGGCTTTTCAGTGCAGGCTGGCTCTCCCCCAGCCTCCCCCACTTACACCCCACAAGGGAAGGGGTTTTCTGCTCCCTCCTGCCAGCAGCTGGGATTTATGCCAGCCAGGTTTAGGGATCAACAAGGCAGGCTGGCACAGGGGACAATGCCCCTTCCCCACAGCCCCAAGCACAGCGTCTGCGGAGGAGACCCACTTCTTGGGGGGTGCAGGGCAAGTCTTGCTGAGTATGAGCAGCCCTGGGGACTTGGGGCTTATTCCAGGAGTTTTTGCAGCAGCCAGGCTGTCTCAGGAAATGAACTAGCACAGTACACACTAGACACCCAAACCCTGACACCCCTTGGGAAAATAAGACCCCATCTCCAGGCTGACCCAGCAGCAGCGACCCTCAAAGCAAGCCCAGGGGAGAGAAATTACTCTGAGCCTCGTTGGATCAACCAGGTTAATTAGCTGACTTATGAAGGACGTGTGAGCCTGGAGGTTGCTCTTGTTTTCCCTGGGCTGCTCTGACACTTTGAGGAGCAAAGATCCTCTAGAAATAGCCATGTGAAGCCAGCGGCCGTGGGGAGCATCCTCTGGCCGGTGAGACCCCCCCGAATCCTTGTCCTGCCCGGCTCCTGCAGGCAGAACCCCCCGGGGAGCCCTGTGTCAGGAGCGTGGCCGTTGTGCTGCCGCTGCCTGAATCATTCGGAGATGCCTCTGACGTGAGAAATGAGAGAGAAAGCAGAAATGCTCCGCTGACCCATTTCTTGCAGGGAAAGCCAGGGGAGGAGAGGAGGCTTATTTTTGGGACCTCCTCCACGTCAGTGTTTCTGCTCCGAGGTTAGGGCACCTCAGGGCTGGATTTGCCGGGTACTCAGGGGGGTTGGTGCCATCAGCCCCACTGGGCTGCTGCTCCCTCGGGGTCCTGCTCTCTCCGGGTCGGCTGGTCTGTGAGCTGGTGAGGCCGCAGCCACGCTTTGCTCCGTCGTTGTGCTGGGGCGCAGCAGCCGAGCAAGGTCCACCAGGCATTTCTTCTCCAGCCCCAGAACTTTGGTTCCAAAGGAGGGAGGTTTTTTTCCCCCAAGGACAAGTGTGGGCTTTGCTCCTGCTGTGATTTATCTGCACTAGGGCCAGGGTTTGTCTCTCCATCTGGGCTGTAGCTTGGGTGGAGACAAAAGCAGCAGGAGAGAAGCCTTTTTTTTTTTGGCTGGTGGGGTTGGTGGTTTGTTTTAGTTGTTTTTCCCTCCTAACTGAGACAGTGGGTTCTGAAAAAAGCGGCTCCCCTAAAGCACCTCTGCCCTTGAAGAGCCCGGTGGGGCAGGTTACATGGGATAAACACACTGTGACTGAACTCCGGCGCTGGCTCTGGAAGGGAGGCTGGAAACCCCCGCAGCATCCTTCACTCCCGCTGTGCAGGGAGGTGCTGGAAAGGTGACAGGGATTTCCTACGGCGTTTGGTTAAATGAGTCAGCGTGGCATGCATCCAGCTGGGCATGGCCAGCAGGCTGGGCAGGAGCCAGCCGGCAGCGTGCGCCCGGAGGCACGGGGAAGAAGCGTGGCAAGCCCACGTGGCAGGAACTTGCCCAGGGCACATCTGTGGAAGAGCAGGGATGTGTCCTGCCGACCCTTGGGATGCCATTCATCTTTCTGGAGTAGCCACACACTAAAACCAAGCCCTCCCTAAGGGCAGGCAGGGTCCAGATAGGATGCAGGCAGCAGTGGGAGATGCTCCAGATCAGAAGTGCTGGTACAAGGGGCCATGCCTGGTCCTTCTGCCGGATTGCCGGTGCCATGCGGCACAGCTGGTGTCCTGGTACCCTCTGCCCATGTGAGTGCTGGGAAGGATGAGTGCCCCGTGGGTGGCTGCTGCTTCTGAGATACTCTACATTCCCAAGAAGCTGCCATGAGTCACTCGCTCGCACTCTCACATACACACACACAAAAAAGCCCCAGGAGAGATCAGACATGGCTCACTTTGTTCTGAGTCATTTTTATCTGCCCCGGCCCTGCCTTGAGCTGAAGACTGCACAATTCGGGGAAACAGCCAACACTTGCTGCGTGCACGTGGGTCATTGGCTCTGGCCAAGCAGGTTTCTCCAGGACTCTCGGCGGCAGGAGTCTGTCCCGGCTTCCCCATCACATATCCAGGCTGTGCTGGGAAGGAGCCAGGCTGTCCTTGGCACTCTTTGCACTGGCTCTCGCATGCCTGCACAGAGCTACCCACCACGTGGAGCGAGCACCAGGATCTGGGCCCCTTTCCCAACTTACTTCCAAGCGTCCTCCAGTTTCACACCTGGATTCCCCTTCCCAGAGCCTTGAGTATTTGGATAATATCATTTTCTTTCTGTTCCCTTGGGTTAGAACTCGTCTCTCCAGTTTACTCTTATGTCTCTGGGTCAGGAACCTGGACCTGCAGGTTAAACCCAGGAATTTGGCACCTGCCAGTGTCACAACCGTTCATTTCTGACTGTGCCCAGGCTCCTGCCATTGCAGCCCCCAAGGGAAGCTTTGCCTGACTCCCCTCCGTGATCCCTGGATGTTTTCATCCCGCAGTGCCTGGAGCATCTCTGCCAGGGTTAGAGGCAAGAAGCCCCCGTGCCACCTCCTGCAGATCTCCAGCGGCCAGAGCTGCAGCACCCCTCCTGACAGCCAACCCCAGCCCTACTGTGTGCCCATCCCGTGCTGCCACCCCCCGACTGCCTTCTTCACGGTCACATTGTCCACTTGGCAACGTTTTCGTCATCTGCTTGTTTCTGAAAGAAACACCTTTTCCAGACTTTCCGGGTGAGCACAATCTCACAGCACTGGGAGATTCCCAGACAGGATGACTGGAGTAAAGTCACGTCCAATATTGCAGGGGACACCGCTGCCAGAAGCACAACCCGGATCTCCCGTGTCTCTCCCGGACCTCCAGACAACCCTTTCCCTTCCAGCACTGAACAATATCCTTCTACTTCACCGCACCAGGGCAGGTGGTGCGAGGCACCCGGGGGCATCCCCGAATGTGTCACACCGCTTGTTTTGCCCCAAAATACTTGCTGGAAAACATGGGGCGGGCTGTTGCTCATCTTCCTCACAAAGAAAAGGAGCCCCAGGCTGGGCACGGGGCCAGCCGCCAGTGCATGAGCTGGAGGAAACGTGTTTCCCACTGGATTTTTGCCTCTCCGGGAGCAGGGTTTGGGGGTGGGAGGGAGCACTTTTTACCCCGGCTCCTACTGCATCAGGTGGCCCCTGGGCGAGTGCAGGAAGGAGTGGGCAGCCCCTCGACGTGTTGGGGTTTTACATGGACCAAGGGGGAGTCCCCCCGGGGGCTCCTTGCTGCTGCTGTGGGAGCCCCAGCCAGACACAGCTGTCTGGGATGGTTTTCCCCCTCGGGTCCGGGGCTGCCGTAAGGAGAGGGGTGGGAAGAGAGAGGGTGTACCCAGTGAGGTGACAAGAACTGGCCCCTCTCTGAGGGAGGGGGACAGAGAGCCATCACTGACCCCACAGACATGGGGTGCTCCTGCACAGTGAGCCTGTGGGGCTGGGGTGCTCATTCCCAGGCTACATGGGGCAGTGGGACACCAGGGAATGTGTTCCTGCATCCACTGGGATTGCCCTTACCCAAGGGGGCTCAGCTCCTATCTCCCATCCCATCCCCTACCAGTCCCACCCACACTGGGGATTCACATCTGGGACCCCAAAACACCCATCCCTCCAGCATCCCCACCGCCTCCCTCTGTTGCCCAGGCACCCAGACCTGTCACAGGGATGCTTCTGCACACATTGAGGCTGTCACCAAAGGGGTCACCACCCCCGTTGCACTCCTGCTGCCCTACAGTGTGATTTATGGGACGTTTCCCCACCTCGCTCGCCCAGCAGACGCCGGGACCACGCAGGGCGTTTCTCCTCATCTTCCTGCCTTCGTGAGCCGAGGGAGAGCCGCGTGCTGGCGTGTGTGTGAGCGTGAGCACATATGTGTGCATTTTGGGGGCGTGTGCGGCATTTCCTGGGCTTTTAAAAAGATAAATAGAAAATCTGTGAGTTTAAAATGGAAGAAATTCCCAAAAACATTTCAGTGCGTCTTCTCTGAGCTGTTCTGCAGGACTCTGGGAGAAGAGGAGAAGGGTGAGGAAGGGCTGGCGGGAGGGGGACTCCCAGAGATCACCCCAACCCTCTCCCTCCCGCGTGGCTCCAAGCGAGGTTGTGTGGCTAAATTGTCACTCCTTGGGGTGTGGGCAGCCGGGGGACAGGGATGCACCCCACGTACGTACATGCATATTCCATCCCTGGCTATTTCCTCACCCCCAGCCCTGCCCCTGCGGATGCAAAGTGCCATACAATCTCCTAGCACTGGGTGCTGGGCGGGGGACAACGACAGGGCAGCCTCTCCTGCTTCGTAGCAATAAGACATCTGCATCCTGAAGGCAAATTTTCCCCTAAATCACCATTTCCTCACGCTAGCAGGGACAGAAGGCAGCTGCCAGCTCCCTGAGGAGCTCCAGCCCCGGGTACAAGCCCAGGCTGCCCTGCGTGGGAAATAAAGGCTCCTGTAGGCTGGATGGCAGCAGGGCACTAGCCTGCAACCCGCTCTCCTCCTTCTCCTCTGCCGTGAGAGGGAAGGTGGGACCAGGCAGAGGCCGCACCTAAATTCCCCTTCCTCTGCAACCCTCCCTTTCCTCACCTCGCTCCCGGACACTCGCCAGGACACCGAGCCAGCTGGGTCCCGCAGCGGAGCTTTCTGCTGCGCTTGCCCTCCCTTTCCTTTTGTTTTTTCCTCTCCTCCTGTCACTGCCACTCCAGAGGAAGAGAGGGAGAGTTCATCACTCACACATTCCTCTTTGCACTAACCTGCTGGGGCAATTCCTCTCCTGATGCCTTTGAGAAACTCCCCAGCCCTCTGACTGAGCCTGTGGGTGCCGGCTTTAAATCATCGTCTCCTGTGGATTACAGCAGCTGGATGAGGAGATAAAGGCTTTCCTCTCCTCTTTCCTTTCTCATTCCTTCCTTTTCACTTTTCCTCCAGAAGCGGGAGCGCTTCCCAGCTGACAGGCACGATGCTGGTGGGAGCACTGCGTGGCCTCCTGCTCCTCTGCCTGGTTGAGGAGGGCATCAGCAAAGTCAGAAGATATTATATCGGTGCGGTGGAAACCGCCTGGGACTACACGCACAGCGACCTGCTCTCCGTGCTGCATGCGCCTGCAGGGTAAGGCTCTTCCTATTGCAATTCCAGCACCCTGCTACCTGTGTTCTCCCCCTCTGGCACACACAGCACCATCAGCTGGGGTCCAGGCAAGCACTTGGGGGTAACCTGGCTAGGTGGGTGTACCCAGCTGCTGGCACAGCTGGAACGGGTGATTCTGGGTGATGGGGAGTCACTAAGGGCGATCCCTAATAATGCACAGGTGGCATAAATCTGTAGAGAAGGATGCAGACACGCTCTGTGCTGCTTTATCTTAATGCCCTTTGCCTGTGACCCTTTAAAGTCTGTGCCCAGAGATGATGGATGGTTTTCCAGCCTGGGATTTCTCTTCTGCTCTGCACCTGGGGAGCTTTGGGGAGATGGGGTTCAATGCTTCCCTGCCTGGGGGCTGCAGAAGGAGGTTGGCTGTGTCCCCCTGACATAACTCAGAGCAGCAAAGGCTTTCTGCTGTGTCCGGTAAAACCCAGCTTTAGGTATTTATATCTTTGTGTACATTATATTGCTGGGGCTGAAATTTTTCCTTCAAGGAATGAAAACAATCTGTAGTGTTTGGGCAAAGAAGGGTGTTTGTTCACAGAGACAAGAGGGAGGAAGGCAGGGTGTTTTTGCCCAGATTCTTTTGGAGTGGGAAGGAAAAGTGGTAGTTTCACTGCTCAGGCATTGGGACGGTGTTGTCTGGAGACACAGTTGGCTTGGGCACGCGTGGCTGTGAGCATGGGGAGCAGAGCGGGGCAGCTACATCCCCCGTGGACCAAGCTGTACTCCTTCCTGCTGCCACATCCCCTTCCCTAGGCTCTGTGCTGGGGCGATATCAGCCCACAACCTTCTCTCAGACCCATACTGGCTGGAGGAGCTGTGGTCAGGCACTGGAAACCAGGCTCCGGTGGTGGGCCAGGTCAGCCTGACTAACTGCCGTAGTCAGTCAGAGTTACATTGTTTTTTACTCCCTTTGGAAAATCACATCCAGCACACACACACTCCCACAGCCATTTTACTAATGACCCCCCCCTGCCCTGCTTTTACTAAGGGTGCACTGTGGAGGTGAGGTCTTAATTCAACCCTGTGGCTTTCCATTTCGGGACTGGCTTTAACGAACCGCTCGTGCATGGTTTGTGACCCGGGAGTGACTCAGGGACCTGGCTGTGTGTGCCCCTGAGGGCGAGCAGGGTATCAGCAGGCAGTCTGAGGTCACCTCTTCTCTAGAATGAGGAAAGATAAATTTGGCCTTCTCAAGAAGGACTTGGTGGCGTGCTCCACCCCAGAGAGGCAGGAGAGGTCAGGGCAACACGGCTCCTGGGAAGTAATGGTAGGAACTGGGGCTTGCTCGGCTTGGCTGTTCCCAGCTGGATGATGGTGCCTTTTCCCTGGCTGTGTGGTTTCAGCCCAGCTTCCCCCCCCATGTGGGGAGGGCACAGGAAAATGGCCAGTGTGGGGAGAAAGGGCATGTAGGAGTGTAGCAGGAGCAGAGCTGGGGTGCCTCAGAGTTGTGTGTTGTGTCTTCTGCTCCACCCATTCTCCCTCATGGTACCAGCATCTCACAGCAGTACCTAAGGGTGCACCTCCAGGCAGGACATCCAAAATCCTTGTTATGTGTCCAGTGGTTTCTCTGGCACGTTGGTGGGAAGCTCTGCCAAATGAATGGGCTACAGCACACGGGGCCAGGGCTGCTTACGCCTTCCCCATGATTTCAGTTTCTCTTCCTCCCAAACACAACCCTACCGGTGGGGTCAGAGCTGGGACCAGCACGTCCTGCCACAGCCCCAGGGATCTCAGCTCCGGCTCGGAGCTGGTGGCCACGTAGCAGCAGCCCATGTTTGAGTGCTTCGGCAGCGCAGGCTGTTTACCTTGGCCGTCTCCCGGCTCGGAGAGATGAACAGATAGTGCGGCTAACAATGCTGATCCGAGGCGCCAGGAACTTGTCTCCCTGCCTCAGCTTCAGCCAGCCCTGGGGTAGGAAGTCCACGGGGACCCCAAATGCAGGGGACCGGCCAGAAGCACTTGGATCAGATGTCCCCACTCCGAACTCTGCCTCCTCATCCCCTTTGCTGCGCCAGCGCCGAGCCCTGGTGTCACCAAGTCTCCTCCCAGCCATGGCCCCACATGCCAGCAAAAACCCTCTGGCTCCAGAGCATTCCTGCCTTGTTTACTACAGAATTAGCAGGACCAGACCCTCATATCTCGGGGATGTATTTTTGAAAGCTGGGCTTTCTGCAAGTTAGAGATTAGGGCACAGCTTCCTGACAGTGGACAGCCCAGTGCCAGCGATCCGGCGGCACTGCCACCTCCCAGCCTGGGGTCACCCTGGAGAGCAAAGCTTGGTCTGGACCCTACTGTCATGGAGCCAGGGGTGATAACGGCTGGTGGGCAAAGCCAGCTGGATACAGTGGCCCTGCTCACTGGGGCTGTATCTGCTGGGGGCTTCCTGCCAGCCCCAACAGGGGGTTATAGCCGTGGTGGGAAAGGCAGAAGCCAGGCACATGTGTGGGGTTTTTGTGGGCACCCGTCCTGCTCTGTCCCCAGGGAGGGTGAATCCCTCTCTCCCCGCAGCATCCCCCGGCTGCAGGTGGCTTCCAGACGGTGGTGTGGGGGCGAGCGTGCGTCGCCCTTTCCCAAATTTGAGTCACTCCGGCTCCTTCCTCTTCCTCTTGAGGAAGAGTCGCAAAGGGAACCGCTGCTTGAATGAAGGCTTAGTCAGAGGGGGAGAGCAATCCTCACTGCCTCTTCAGAGGGAAGAAAATACCACCTGACTTTTGCTCCAAACAAAACAAGACTGGAAGCGGTCTGTCTGGTTACTGGAAATGGTCTCAGTCCCAGGGCTGATAAGCCAGCCTCTAAAATCTCTGGAGAAATTAATGGCTTTTTTATCCTCATAAGTGTGCTGGATTCCTTCTGGAAAATGAATTTATTAAGCCACTTACAGATAGAAAGCAGCCAGCGGAGATAAGTGGGGTGTGAAATACGTTCAGGGCTCCTTTATCCTCCTGCTGCAAGGAGCAGTTTTTTAGGAGCTGGCTGTAAATCCCGGTTTGGTCAGAAAATAAATGAGTGTGGGGACGTTGCTCGGACCACAGAGCAAACCACCATGCCTCCTGACAGTCTCTTCCCCGGGGGAAGCTGGGGAGGATGCCCGAGGTTATTCATGCTGTGATGTGTCTGCCACACCTGAAGATGCTGGGGATGGTGTGGGGGGTGTCTGCAGGGCAGAGGCCACCATGACACTGCTCTCCCAGCAATCCCAGTAACCTGGGTCTCTGCTGGTGGGGAAGCACGAGGCAGGGACTGGCAGTGATGCCTGTGGCTGTGGTGGATATGGCGCTGTGCCTCCTGCCATTGTGTCTTCTCCCATCGTGACTAACACCGTGACATTAATCACTGCCACGTTGTCATCCGTGAGCTGAGCAAAACATTTCCAGACACACCTGGGGGGTTGTCAGGAAACCCAAAGGACACAACAGGGTGAGTGATCCCCGGGGCTGGCACACCACGGGCAAGCTGGTGGGGAGGGGAGGAAGAGGATGGCCGCTGCCCATCCATGGATGGGGCTGCACAATCAGCCTTGTTTTTTTTCTTCTTCCTGCAGTGTGTTGGGGCACCCAGGCCCACAGCCCCCCGCTCCTGGTGTCCTTCCCCAGTACAGGAAGGCCGTGTTTGTGGAGTATTCCGATGCCTCATTCACACAGCCCAAGCCCAAGCCAGCCTGGATGGGTAAGAAGCACCTGCAGTGCGGTCGCCCCAAGCTCTCCATGACAGTGGCCAAACTCATCCTGGGTTGGGTGCTGGCAGTTCGTCGGCCAAGAATGGGAAAGCACCTGGCTAAAGTCCCAGTAGAGCAGAGCTGCTGGGATAGAGGGAGCCTTGCTGGTGCCGGAGCAGATGATGCTGCTATGGTACTTGAAGGACACCCACTAATTGTGCAGGTGGAAAGCCCAGACCCTTTGGGCTGGGTATGAGCTGCCTGACCCTGTCGTCTTCCTCCCTTCAGGTCTCCTGGGCCCCACCATCCGAGCAGAAGTCTATGACACGGTGGTCATCACGTTTAAGAACCTGGCCTCCCGCCCGTACAACATCCATGCTGTGGGAGTGTCCTACTGGAAGGCGTCAGAGGGTGAGTCCGGCAATAATAGAGACAATACTCAGGTTAAACCTGAGGTTGGATGCTTGGGGCCAGGAAGACTGTGCCCTTCAGGTTCAGGGAAGGTGGTGGGTGCACAGTCCAACCATCAAGTCTCCAGCACGGCTCTGCTCACTGCCCTGACACCACCTATTGCCAGTGGGAGTCAGGCTGGGGTGGAGAGAGGCCATGCTTTGGGTTGGGGGAAGAGGCATTTCTGTAGCCACGGTGTCTTGGGGATGAACCTTTGGTGACATCTGGCTGTTCCTTTGGCTTTAGGTGCAGGGTATGAGGATGAGGCCAGCCAGCCAGAGAAGGAGGGTGACAGGGTGGAACCGGGGAAGACACACACGTACATCTGGGAAATCCAGCAAAACCAGGGTCCCACGGATGGGGACTCAGCGTGCCTGACCCACTCCTACTCCTCCAACACCGACAGCGTGAAGGACATCAACTCTGGTTTGATAGGAGCCCTGCTCGTGTGCCGACCTGGTAAGGACAGCACAGGATGGGGACAGGTCACATGCAGTCATGAATGAAAAAGCAGAAAAATCAAAGATCCCTTCCAGGGGCTGAACGTGGCAGTGGAGTCAGTAAACTGTGGTCAACAACAGCACTTTTGGGGTTTGGCCCTTTCCTCAAAGTGTCCCTTCCCAGTGCAGGAGCCAAACACACTTTGTATTTCCCTGCTGGGGAGTAATCGATTGTTTCTTTCCTTTGGAAGATTTCAGACCCCAGATGAAGTCTTCTACCTTGTATCTGAACCTTATCTATCCATGCGGTGACTTGCTGTGGAGGCATAAATGTCTTTCCTTCAGAACTTCACCAAGCTGTGATTGTTCAGTGTCAGCCAGGAGCTTTGTCAAAGAGGGTTTTGTGGGAAGAACTAGAGGGAAGTTTGTCTCAGCAAGGGTTAAAGATCAGGCAGGAGAGAGGCAGGACGCTTGGGGCACTGCCTGGTCCACAGTACCTGTGCCTGCTCTCCTTCCTTCGGTAAACATGGAGGTGGTGAAATCCTGACTGTTAATACTTGCTGGGTGCAAGGCAGCAAGAAGTGTACCTAAGGTGGGATTGGTCACCCCTGGTTGAGCTGTCTCCTGGAGGTGGTTGTGCAGACCCCTCTGTAGTCACCGGAGAGGAATGGGCACGAGTCACCTCCTTCCAGGGCACTGTCTGCAGGCTCCAGTGACTCACCAGGAGGAGTTTCTCCACTGATGAGCGAAGTCTAGACGAAGAGCGAGCGCAGACGATGGTGCTGATGAGGGGGCTAGCAAAAACGGGCTCTTCTAGGTGACTAAGTGTATCCTGTGAGGAGAAGGCAGCACAAACAGACCTTTTGATGTCTTCTGGGGGCAGCTGCCTCTCAACCATGGGCTTTTGGGGACTGCAAGGCTGGAAACAAGGCTGTACCAGTTGTGAGGTGTGACAAAAGCAATCCACAGCCCGGCCTTGATTTGGAGGGGAGCAAAGGGAATTCCCTGGGGAGATGGGCATGGTGCTTGCTGGCCTTTAAAGAGATTTGTGTTGTGACATCTTGCAGGGAGCTTGATGAGTGATGGGAACCAGAACGTGCAGCAAGAGTTTGTGATGCTCTTCGCAGTGTTTGATGAGGGTAAGTACCCCAGTGACTGGTGTTGGAACCTGAATTAAACCTAGTCCAGGGGTGTGTGCTTTGGCCGTGGTGTAAACACAGCTGCTGAGGTCCCACTCCATCTCCCCAGGGTTTGAGCCTTGTACAGCTCCCCAGCCAATGTCCTCCTGGTACAGTACTGCCATTACTCCTTCTGTGCCCCAGGTGCAGGGAGCCTGCAGCCCCCTCAGCTCTACTGCCCCGTGCCCTGGCCTTGTGCCCATCACACAAGCCAAAGCTGCTGGGGAGTAATGCCCTGTCCTGTGTAGTGGCCACCAACATATTCATGCAGATCCATGGCCAGGTCTGTGGTGGATTTCCAACAGGTACCACACATCTGACCTCACTGGATTTTGGCTTTCATACTGTTTCACCCCAGTGGGAAGGTTTCCTTCTTCTTTTAAATGCTCTCAAGTGGAAGCTGACTGCATCCTCCTGTCTCCACAGGGAAAAGCTGGTACTCTGAGCCTGGCTCCGTGACAGGTTCTCAGCCCCTGTCTCACAACAGGACAGAGCTGCACACCATCAATGGCTATATCAACGGCTCGCTGCCTGGTGAGTGTCGGTGTGCCGGGGACAGGGATGGAGGGCAGGGGAGGTGGTAGGAACAGGGTCTGTAAACTCAAGGTAGCTTGTGAAATGATATGAGAAGGGACATCAAGAGGAGTTTCCAGGTGATGGATCTGCTAGGCTGTCTTCACCTCAGGAGAACTATCACATCCCAACTCCATGATCTGCCTTGCCCATTTAGAGCGGGGCAGGACCTGTTTCCAGCTGTCTGTGCTGCCAAGTGCAGCTGACCTCCTCGGAGGTCTCCAGGAATAGTGTTGGTAACAAAGAGTTTCATCTCTTGTAGCTCTGCGAACGAAGCTGGAGGTAGCATTGAGGGCAAAATCCAGTTCTCACTATCCTGACTCTGACAACACACCTCTGTAGGATCTGCAGAACAGAAGCATAGAATCATTTAGGTTGGAAAAGACCCTTAAGATCATTGAGTCCAACAGTAAACTTGACACTGCCAAGTTACCACTAAACTATGTCCCCAAGTGCCACTTCTACGCATCTTTTAAATACCTGCAGGAATGGTGACTCAACCATGTCCCTGGGCAGCCTGTTCTGGTGTTTGGTAACTCTTTCAGTGAGGAAATTTCTCCTAATATCCAACCTAACCCTCTCCTGGTGCAACTTGAGACCGTTTCCCCTTGTCTTCTCACTTGCTACTTGGGAGAAGAGACCAACTCCCGCCTCCCTACAACCTCCTTTCATGCAGTTGTAGAAAGTGATAAGATCTCCCTCAGCCTTCTTTTCTCCAGAAAAGCAAAAGAAAAGGCCATTTGTGGTCTCAGTGAAGACAAATGTTGGCATTTTTTGATGTTCTTCTGGGAGAAGGTCTAGTTTGCCTGAGGGTGAAAAATCTCCAAGGCAAACTGGGAAACAGTGTCAGGAGAGTCATTCCCATCAGCAAGCTGGGTAAACCACACCCTGAAACCTCCCACCTGGGTCTGGCCGTTCTCCAATAAAAGGCAAAAGGAAAACTCGCCTGAATTCCCTGTCCTGGTGGATCTATGGAGCTTAAGAGCTGAATAGACCTCATGGTCAGCCACTGTGTCTGCACAGTGGTTTTCCCCTTGAGAAGGTGTCCACCTCCACCCAGCAACCTCCTGTCTGGCTGTGGGACGTGGCCTGAGAGGAGTCTGGTGGAGAGGTGGCAATGGAGAGCTGAGACCCTCAGGACGGAGCCTCCACCCTGTCTCCTCGGGGGCTCTTGGGATCTGTTCCAGTCACCTATCGCACTCAGTGCCAAAAACAAGCGCTTGACTCCGCGTTTGACTTTGTTTGGCTTCAACTTCCAGGAACTTGTTCTTGTTATTCACTTCCGTGCTAGATTACACAGCCCTTCAGCACACGCTAATTCCTCCCCAGGAAAATATTTTTACAATGCAGTCAAGTCCTCTCCCATTTCCTAAGCACACTGAGCTCCTTGAGTCTCTCTGAAGAAGGAATTTTCTCCAGCTTTCAAATAACCCTGGTGACCTCTCTCTGCCCTTTTTGGGGTATTTCAGCTACTGCCCCAGACGCAATGTTTTAGGCTCGTCAGTGATCAGGCAAATTATTCCCCTTTCCAGTTCCCGATTCCCGTATTTATAGAGTCAAGGAGCACATCTACCTCTTTTGCCACTGCATCCCACTGTGAGTTTTCCATCAGCACACCCCTCACTCTGTAAATCCAATCTTATCTCAGGGGGGTGACGTCGCCTGCGCCTCTGGTTTGCTCAGACAGTCCACCTTCACATGCGACTTCTCCAGCTTGAAGCCACCACCTCGCAGGGCAGGGGACTACTCAGCAATGTCTTAGGCTCTGACTCCGTGACACCAAGAGTGGGGACAAGGGATGGACTCAACACTGATTCCTGGGTGCTTTTCTTCTCTCCTGGCAGGACTCACACTGTGCCTCAAGAAGCAGGTCCACTGGCACGTGATCGGGTTGGGCACTGGGCCAGAAGTCCACTCCATCTTCTTCGAAGGTCACACATTCCTGGTGAGAGGCCACCGTCTCAGCAGCCTAGAAATCTCCCCTGCCACGTATCTCACAGCCCAGACCATGCCAGGAGCGGCTGGCTGGTTTCGGATGTTCTGCCAGATGCTGTCCCATCAGCAAGGTAACCTTATTCTGCAAGAGCTTGGGGGAAAAGAAGTTTAGGGGATGGCCCAGGCTCGGGGTTGTATGCAGTGCTGCAGCTCCAAGGTGCCAGTGTTACATCCACGTACAACCTGACCTGTGACCAGGATGGTATAGATTGATCCATGTGATGGCCCATTTGATGGAGAGGACATCTCCCAAGTAGAGCCTAGGAGAGCGTGGGCCTGTGCTGGCATGTCAATGTGACACTTTCTGACTGGTTTTAATCCCAGCTGGCATGGAAGCCGTTGTGAAGGTGGAGGAGTGTCCAGAGGAGCGCCTGATGAAGATGGGACAGCTGTCAGATGACCCAGAGGACATGGATTACCCTGAAGATGATGAGGAAACTTTTCATGTGATCCAAGTGCGCTCTTTTGCCAAAGAGAACCCTATGACCTGGACTCACTACATCGCGGCTGAGGAAATGGACTGGGACTACGCCCCCGTGAAGCCAGTGTCTCTGGACAGGTGAGAGAGGGGACGGGTGCCCATGAAGCTGCTCCTCGAGGCAGCCCTGCCAGCTCTTCCCCTTTTCCACAGAAATTTGTTTTCCTTCTGCCCAACCTGGACAGTTTTGTTCTTCCTTTTTAATGTTGGCCGTATGGATGCAGGACAAGGATGGCCTTGGGGAGGCCATGGGAAGGCAGGACCTGGCTTTTCTCCATTCTACCAAATGTCCTGCAGAGGCATTTGCTGCTGGGACATTTGTCTCTCTGTTGCCCAGGTCTCCAGGGCCAGCCCCTTCTAAGCAGGTAGTAGCTCCTGGTGACCCTTCTGACCTTCCACCCAGGAGGTCCTGCGCAGCCAGGACATGTGGGTCTCATTGCCCTGTCTGGAAAGTCCTGCTCTAGATGGCAGAGACAATTAGACCCTGCTGCTGCCCCAGTTCTTGGAGGGAGAGGTGATGCAAGTGCAATACCTCAGCAGAAGTACCTTAGTCAGTGCTGCATGGAAATGACACTTGTCACCAGTCCCGATGTCACTGCTGACACAGGTAGTGGGGTCACCAAGTTCTACTCTAGATGGGGATCCCAGAGAGTGGGTGCTGGAGCAAAGCATGTGGGGCAGAAATCCCACCTGCAGCCCCCAAGCCAGAGGAGGTGTCCTCTCCTGATCAAGAAAAGGCAGCTGCTCTGTTGCCTTATGCCCAGATATTGGGGGTGTTCCCTGACACAGGACAACCTGCCAGGCTCTCAGCTCCCACAGCCACCATTTCCTCCCAGAACCGGACAGTGTCAGCCCAAGGCTGCTACTGTGCAACCTGGTTGAAGCTTTCTCCATTAAAGAAGCACTGAATCAGTTGAAACCTTAATCCCCAGGATGCAGATTGTGATCGCAGGGATGGGTGTCCCCACTGTGCACTGGTAGTCCCCAGGCAGCTGTGTAGGTCCTTGGATGATGGAAGGTCTTGCTCTTGTTCTGACAGTGTCCCTCATGTGGCCATTTGCTCTTTCTCTGCCTTGCCTGCAGAAACATCACGAGCCTGTTCCTGGAGGCTGGCCCTCAGAGGATCGGTTCAAAGTATAAGAAAGTGATGTTTGTGGAGTATGAGGATGCATCTTTCAAGAAGCGCAAGGTGTCAAATGATCTGGACAAGGGAATTCTGGGGCCTGTCATTAAGGGAGAAGTTGGAGATCAGTTTAAGGTAAGACTGGAAGGGGAAAGTTCAAAGTTTGATGATGTTCCTCCTAATAGCTCTTGGTTTGTGGCTAAGGTCTGACATAAGTCATTGAGGTGCTCTGTCATGTTTGGTAATGCCCAAAGTTCACCAGAAGAGCAGATGTTACTGAAAGCTAAAGCTAAATACTCTTGGTGAGATCAGCAGAGATACACAGGATATGACCCAGTCCCCTTGATTTGACTTCATTGCAGGCATCTTAGGAATTGTGTGAATTAATGCATGAGAGATGGCATCCAGCACCTTCCTCTGAGGCAAGAATGTCCTCTCATCCTCCACTCATCTCCATCTGTGTGCTCTTACCATAGTACTGGGAACTGTTTCTTGTGTCTCCCTAAGTGCCTCTACAGACCACTTGACTTGTTTGCTGCCAGGAGGAATAGGATGGTTTCCAGGTTTCACATTTCTCCTCCCTGCCTGGGTTTTTCTGTGCAGGTGTGGGCATGGAGCTGAAGGCAACGCCTGTGGCAAAGCCCCAACAGAGATATTTAGAGAAATAAATGAAGGGCTTCATGCGGTGAACTGGGGAAGCACTTTGAAGCTGTTGGTTGCTGTGCATATTTAGTATCTTGGTCCTCTGAGGCCTCCTGGATTGACAGACCTCTTCTGT
This sequence comes from Bartramia longicauda, assembly GCA_028566575.1. Lineage (NCBI taxonomy): Eukaryota > Metazoa > Chordata > Aves > Charadriiformes > Scolopacidae > Bartramia > Bartramia longicauda. The sequence continues at coordinate 5,083,978 of JAOXNH010000060.1, forward strand.
CTCATGCAAACTGAGACTAAAGACAGCAAGTTTCCCTTTAATAAACCTGATATTTTCATGCCCTCCCTAAAATGAGCAATTCCCACAGCATACATTGGTAGAGAAATAAACAGTCATTTCTTCTATTCAGACTCCTACATTGTGGTCCCAGACAGGTCTGGGCTCCTCCCCATTGGACACTGGCAGGTAGCCGATCCCAGAGCACCGCTTCCCAGTGTTTCCTTCCCTGCGAGGACACTGAGGGAAGTCCCAAGGGCTCACAATGTTCAGAAAGCATTAAATCTTCCTGCTGGCTGTCCTTATTTCAGATCGTGTTCAGGAACCTGGCAAGCCGACCATACAACATCTACCCTCATGGACTCACCAGCGTAAGGCCATACCACGCCATAAAGACCTCTCAAGGTAAGGCAGGTCACGTGGCACATCAGTTTGGGCATTGGCACAAGAATTTGGGACATCACTTGGCCACTGCCATTCTTCTGGGCCAGGAGAGCTTCCTGCAGCCCATGGTAAGATTGGTTGTCCAACCCATCAATCCAAGCGCCTGAGACCCGCAGTCCTGGAGATGATGATGATTCATGTCCCCCTCGGTGCTATGTAACCCTGCCTTTAAGGAAGGCCTGGATGATGGCTGGAAGGAGGGGCATTGTCAGCCAGGGAGCTGGGACCACGTTGTTTGGTCCGTCCTGGAGGCTTCCACTTTCTGATGAGGCAGGAACCACCCTGGTGATCCTGCCTGTGTTTGCCAGTTTGCTTACAGTCCTCATTCCCTGGGCTCCCACCTGCCCTGCTTTAATCTATCTTTCTTTGCTTTGTTTTTCACCCATTTCAGTCCTGCCCAGCTCTGTACCTTCATCTCTAGGCAGCCCAGAGCCCAGACACTGCTTAGACTGGGAAAATTTTCCAGTTTGCAGGAGTTCCAAGGGCTTTCAAAAGTAGGCACGTGCCTCTCCATCCTCACCTGGTCCCAGGGGCAACTTTTAACTTTTGCCCAGATCACCTCTCCATGCTAGCAGCCAGTGTGCCATCCTGGGGTGGGTGAGGGTTTGGGCAGTTTTCAATGCAACTTGTGTGGTCAGAAAACCTCCTTTCTGAGCTCTTTCAAAAAGTGGGATCACCCCATTCGGGAGCAGCTCCGACCTAACTGATCTGTCCTTGGGCTGTGTGTTGCCAGGTAAGGACGTGAAGGACATTCCTATCCTCCCTGGCCAGTCCTTCACCTACAGCTGGAAAGTCACCACTGAGGATGGGCCAACGCAGGCGGATCCTCGCTGCCTCACCCGTTTCTACTACAGCTCCATCGACCCGGTCCGAGACACAGCCTCAGGCCTGATCGGGCCCCTCCTGATCTGCTTTAAGAAGACCATGGATCAGAGGGGAAATCAGGTGGGTCCTTCCTTTGTCGCCTCAACTGCCAGGCTGAAAGGCTGGAATAAGTGTGGTAGATGAAATATTTGGGTAAAACCAAATTTGTCTGTCCTGTGCTCTTCAACCCTGTTCTCATCAGTCCCAGACCTCCCTTGCATGCTCCCTTCTCCTCAAACCTGGACCCTAGCTCCTGTGAAATAGCAGTAAACTGTTCCCCATGCACCCAGGCTAGGACCTGGCATCTACACTGGGCCCCCTGGGGTGCTCTGATCAGACCAGGAATAACTCCTTCCCTCCCTCCCTTCCAGATAATGTCAGACAATGCAAGGCTGGTGCTGTTTTCCGTCTTCGATGAGAACCGCAGCTGGTACCTGGAGGAGAACATCAGGCGGTTCTGCACTGACGCAGCCCATGTGGATACCCAGGACCCCCAGTTTTATGCCTCCAACGTGATGCACAGTGAGTGTTTGGCCAGGGGCTCCCTGCAGACTTTTCCTCATGTATTCCCTGCAGCCCCGGCAGGCACAGGCTCATCCCTGCCCTAGGGAACATGCAACAGCTCGGCAGCCACGGGGGAATCAGCTCCTGATGAAATGTTTCACCCCTGCTCTCTTCCAGCTATTAATGGGTTCGTGTTTGACAACCTCCAACCAAAACTCTGCCTGAATGATGTTGTGTACTGGTACGTCCTGAGTGTTGGGGCCCAAACGGATTTCCTCTCCATCTTCTTCTCTGGAAACACTTTCAAGCGCAACATGGTCTTCGAGGACGTGCTCACACTATTCCCGTTTTCTGGAGAAACTGTCTTCATGAGTTTGGAAAAGCCAGGTGAGTTGCGTGGGCTATTCTATAAACCATGGGGTGGGCATCACAGCAGAGATAAGCGAGTGCCTCCAGCCAGGTCTCTGGTGCCTGGTCACATTTTGGCAGCCCTGAGGGTAAAGGGATGCACAACCTGCTGGAACAGCAAAGCGAGAGGCGACGATTAAATCCTTCCAGAGCTTAAATCAAAGAAATTAAATTAGTGGCTTTTACTTCGTTAGTAGGGTGCATTAAGGTCATGCTGGCTGCAGTAACGTGAGCCCCGTGGACTTTGCATCCACACCCTTGGCTCTGAGCTCGGAGGTCACGCGGAGCGGCAGAGCTGTCCCTGCTGTGGGTTCAGCCGCTGGTCACAGCATCCCATTTACCTCCACGCCTTTGCCAGGGACAGAAATCGCAGCCATGGAGAAGTCCTAGGAAGGATTTGCTTCAGAGATTGGTTTTATTTCCCCCCCCACACTCAGCGTTTTTTCCTTAGCATTGGCAAAAACAGTGCTGTTAACCATTTCCTCGCTCGCCGGGGAAAAGAAGGATTTACCGTGTGGTTGCAAACACTGACACGACAGTCACGAGTGCTGCACCCTCAGCCAAGGGAACAGGGTTTCTAGACACCCCAGGAAGCTTTCCAAAGCCTGGCCAAATGCTGGGGTCCGTTTGAGCTCTGATTTTTGGCCGCTGGTGTGAAGCAGCTCGGCCGGCAGCAGCTGACAGCTCTCTCCAGCGTCAGAGCCTGGTTATTACACACCTTTCCTCACCCACTCGTGGCGCCTGGAGGGGCCAACGCGTTGGCCGGGGATGTGAGCGAGAGGCAGCCTTCTCATTTCTCTCCCCTCGAGTGGGAGAGACGCGACGACTGCGTCTGGGAGAGAGGTGTGTTTGACAGCACCAGCGTGTCTTTTTGGGGGTGGTTTGTGGGGATTACTCTGCCGCTGGCAATGATCCTGGAGGCTCCGTGGGTTCTCAGTGCATTAACTCTTCTCACAAAGCTATTGTTGGGGCCTCGGGGGTGTGTGTTGCTCTCACAGGAAACGCTGGCCCTGATGATGGTGCTTGTCAGGGCTGGCTCTGATGTTGCCAGCAACCCTGATGTCTTGTGAGTCCAGCTGTTAAATACTCTAGGCATTATGAAAATGACGAAATCTCAACCATAAACTTGAGGCTGCCTGAAAATACAGGTCGCACTAGCAAGGGAGTGGTATGAGGGTGGCAGCTCTTTTGATTTCCCACCACGGTGGCCTGATGGTGTCCTCTTGTCCTCTCTTGAGACAGGCGTCTGGACGCTGGGGTGCCTGAATTCGGATTTCAGAGACCGAGGGATGCGCGCCAAGTTCACAGTCTCGCAGTGCCAATATGAGCAATACCCTGATGGGGAAGATTATTTGGATATCGAGGATGAGGAGGATGCCTTTGACTTCCAACCCAGGGGCTTTTCTAAAAGAAAGAGGTTGCGGAGGCCATGCGTGAATGAGCAGCTGAACAACATCACCTCTTCCAGAAATGAGACAGAGAAGCCAAGATTGTGCTTGACAGAACCCAGCCATGGGGCCCTCCTGAGCAATGACAGGATTTCTGATCCCTCTTCCAATGACACATCCATGCTTTTAGGAACAATCCTCCCCACACCTGGTATTTCCATGCCTTCTCTGCCAGAGACAAACTATGACCCAGTGTCCTATGAATCCTTCCTGGAAGATGAAGAATTGTCAAAAACCATCAGCCAGGATGAAAGTTTTGGGGCTCTCCCACCAGGAGAACACTTGGCAAGTGTCAGTGGAAGGGTCCATGGTACCGTGAGCTCAGAAGAAGGTCAAACCACACCAGCTCCAGAAGATGCTCTGGCAGGAAAGAAGGTGATAAAAATCCCGGAGGTGCAGGAGTCAGTAAAAAGGACAGTGGTCCAGTCTGGTGGTACATTAGAGATCCTGGAAGCAGAGCCTCAAAAGACAGCTACTCATGCAACAAGCTTGTGGGACTTAACTGCTTATGGTGCTAGCAAAGCTCCTCTTCAAGAGAACAGGAGCTCATTTCACCAGAATGACCTGGAGCACAATCTGGGACTTCAGGACACATCTTCACAGGGTGGTGAGGAAAAGTTGCGAATAGGGGCTGATAAAATGTCCTTAAATCTGTATGAATCACAGGACACAATCAATGGAGAACTGGCTTTAAGTACTGATCATAATTCTTCTTCCACACTGGGCAATCCTGCATCTTCAGGTGAGACAGGAGACAACAGGACTTCTCACGCTGTGGTTCACAGTGACACCAGAGATGCTAGGCTGGAAAAGAGACCTCATGAAGTGGTTTCGCAGGGCTTTTATGAATCTTTTGAAGGGAAAAATGTTTCTTTCTCAGACCTAGGACCCAGCGAATCTCTACAAGAGCAAATCCCCACAGGTGAGAGTAACTCCTTGCATGCAGAAAGTGGCACAGAACAAGAAGCCGGTGAACTCACCAAAGGCACGAACCTTCTAGAAACCACATTTCCACACAGCAATGACATCGAGCCTTCCAGCTATGTGATGACGGAGGAGAGAGATGAATTGGTCTTGGAGGCAGTGTTTCAGGATGCTACAGCCGCTAAGGAGTTGCCAGAGATGGACAATCTTGCCTTTCCAGAATCTAATGTCATGGCCAATGACACAAGGCAGTTCCCAAATGCCTTCTTAAACAGCCCTGAGCAGCTTCCAAGACATGGAGCTCCAGCCCCAAGCATGAATGGTCCCGACTGGAGGCCTCGACGAGCCAGGTCACTGGAGAACAGAGACCTGATGCATGGTCTGGGTCTTCCCAGTTGGCCTGGCAGTAGGGAGCCCCTCTCTGAGGGTAACGGAGCAGAGCAGGATCTGGCCAGCCAGACCCCTGAGACACCAGTGAATAAGAGAGCCTCAAACGTGTGTGGACCTCATTCCCCTTTTTGCAGTGCTCGCTTCAAAAAGAGGTCCCTGATACCAAGCAACACTTTGCCTGAGGTGATGGTGGCCCAGCAAAGCCTGGAAGAAAAGTCAAACATGGTTGAGGGGAGACTACAACCAGGCAGGGATGGTCCACAGGCTCTGCTTCGAGATGGTGCTGATGAGATGCATCCCGAGGGAAGGCCAAGCAGCGATGGGGGTGTACGGAGCAGCAATGAGGTGGCCCAGCGCAGTGGACACTCCTTCCCTATGCAGGGAGCATTGGGGAGCGAGGTGGTGATGGCAGCGAGCACCTCAGAAACTCAGGCTGCTGCTGTGGCTGCAGACCTGGCCTCAAACTGGGACCCGATCTCCCCGGGGGCAGCGGGACATGCTGGGGACTTGGAGAGCCCAGTTTTGGCCGAGCAGCAGCTGGGCAAAGGTGCTGTCTGGGGGGCTCCTGGGAGCGAGGAAGCTCAGGGGAGAAGCCAGATGGAGGAGGAGACAAACTCTGTGGAGCATCTGAGTCAGTTCAGTCCTCAGCCTCAGCAGGTCAAGGCCAATGCCACGGAGGACTACATGCCTGAGACCATGTCTGGGCAAAGCCCGGAAGAAATCCTTATGAAAGCAGCCTCCAAAAAGAACTATTCCCTGTCTCCCAGCAGCCTTGCTCACAACAACAGCACTACCAAAAAACCAGTCAAATATGTGCAAACCAGTCCAGATGAACGGCAGGTGCTCAGTGGGGAAGATGTCCCCAGAGAAACTGGGAAGAGAGAGTGGCAGGGCCTAGGAGACCCCAAGGAGGATGGGGAAATCAACAGCACAGCTGGGCAGAGGAACCATGCCCCGGGACATAGGGAGAGTCTGGCTCTGAACAACGGGACCCATTCCAGCCCCTCGAGGCCAAGGGCTGACAAGCTGGACTATGACGAGTACGGTGACACAGAGCAGACCATGGAGGATTTCGACATCTACGGGGAAGAGGAGCATGACCCGCGCTCCTTCCAGGGGGAGATACGGCAATACTTCATTGCAGCGGTGGAGGTGGTGTGGGAATACAGGAACCAGAGACCCCAGCACTTCCTAAAAGCCACGTAAGTGTGTCTGTCTCTCATGTATTTCTCCTGCGCTGCCTGGCATGGCTTGGTGAGTGAGTTGGCATGTCCTGGCAGGCAGGATCACAGGTCTACGACTGCATGACCCAGCCAAGCAGCCCAGGGGAAGGATGCTCCCAGGACTTTCCCTCCACTTGGGGAGTTTTGTAACTCCAGCTTCCTTGCAAGTGGGTCAGGGGTGCTCTAGGCTCTGTGTCCTCCCTGTGGGACAGTATCACCTGACTTGCTCAACTGCCTTCACCCCCAGCAGGGACCCTTGGAGCGGCAGGAGGAAGCCTTTCCGGCAGTACCGCAAGGTGGTTTTCCGAGAGTACATGGACGATTCCTTCACGCAGCCGCTGCAGCGGGGAGAGCTGGATGAGCACTTGGGCATCCTCGGGCCGTACATCAGGGCAGAAGTTGAAGACGTCATCATGGTGAATTGAAAGTTCCCATTTCCTATGAAACCTGAAATCCCCCCGTTGCTGGCAGTGCTCAGCCAGAGGGAGAGCTGAGGTGGGCCTGCAGGCGCTGCAATGCCAGCAGATTCACCTTCAGGGCTCAGGGGCAGGAGCTGCCCTGTTGGCACCCTGCATGGCATGTGGATGGCACCACGTTGGGAGGCAGAGCCACCATTCAGAGGGACCTCAGTGGGTGGAGGAATGGGCCAGTAAGAACCTCAGAGTGTTCAGATGTGATACCCTGGCCCAGAGACAGAGCCAACCCCTGTAACAGCTCCCGCGCTCCATGGGGATCCTTTTGGGTGAAGGCATTGTAAAGAGTGTAATGAGCTAAGCAGGGTTCAGTACAGCTTCTTTGGGTGCTCTCTGTGAGGGCAGGCTTGGGCTTCCCTCACCACCAATGGTCCTTTAGTGCCCGCCTAAGGAAGAGGTGAAAGGCTCTTCACCAGGCTCAGGACTCATATGCCTGGAGAAGTTGCCCAGTTTTCTTGAAGTCTTCACCAGGATGGATTGAGCACCTTTGGGCTCCAGAGACAGTAGTGTAGCTGCCCTGGCTCCCATCGAGCAGAGGCAGAGGGCCTCATCCTGCTCACGTGGCCGGATGAGCTTTCCATTGGGGATCACACTGCACAGCCATACTTTGTGGTTCAGCAGGAGTTGACCCAACTGGAGGTTTGGGCACCAGGGGCATGGCTGCCTCCTTCCCACCAGCTGGTTGGTTCCAACCCCAGGGTCCAGGGCACTCTCAGCCCTACACCTAGCCTCCTCCTACAGTCCCTTTGCTTTCCCTTCCCTCCGATGCAGATTACGTTCAAGAACCTGGCCTCACGACCCTTCTCCTTCCACTCCACGCTGCAAGCCTACGAGGAGACGCAGGGTACAACGCCGGGTGGAGAGGCGGTGCAGCCCGGCGAGCTCCGGAGGTACTCCTGGAAAGTCCTGCCTCAGATGGCACCCACCACCCACGAGTTCGACTGCAAGGCCTGGGCTTACTTCTCCAACGTGGACCTGGTAGGTAGGAGCATCCCAGGAAGGAGAGACGGGCAGCACGCCTGGGTCCTGGCTGTGAGGTCAAGGCTTTTCCTGTGGTGCTGTGCTGAGAGCAGCCTGTGGCTGCGTAGATTCTCAGGTGTCTAATAGAGTAATGAATCCATGCTGGTGCTTTCTCCTCTCTTCCCTTCTCTTAATTGTTGTTTTTTTTCCCCCTTCCCCCAGTTGTACCAGCTTATGAGACTTTCGGGGAACCAGCATTTTGTAGTCCCCTACTCCTCTGCCAAACCTAGCTGAATTTGGCCCGTGGGTTCCAATGGTAGTGGGATCGGGACTGTTGGACAGTTGGACAGACAGACAGGTACCACTTCTCATGGAAAGCACATGCAAATATGTGCTGCACAGCCTTCCTTAGCTAGGGGCAGAGTGAGGATCCCCCAGTGAACCCTGCATGTGCCATGAGTGGGAGCCAGGCCAGGGATGAGGCAGAGCCACCGCTTTCCTTGCTGCTGTGCCACTTGTGGGCATCAGCGCTGCCTCCCCCTCTGAGGCAAACCCTTCTTTTCCGGCTCCCTGACAGGAGAAGGATCTGCACTCTGGCCTTATTGGGCCACTGATCATCTGCCGCCATGGGGTGCTGAGCTTCGTTTTCAGGAGGCAGCTGGCTGTGCAGGAGTTTTCCCTGCTCTTCACTATCTTTGATGAGACCAAAAGCTGGTACTTCCTGGAGAACATGGAGAGGAACTGCCGCCCTCCCTGCCGCATCCAGCAGGATAACCCTGACTTTAAGAGAAACCATTCCTTCCATGGTGAGGACTCTCACCCTTGTCCTTTCCATCCCACAACCTATATTGGGATGGGAAAACCCTGAAGCCTTGAGCTGCTCCTGACCGTTGCCTTCCCCAGCCATCAACGGCTACATGAGTGACACACTGCCTGGGCTGGTGATGGCTCAGCAGCAGCGGGTCCGATGGCACCTCCTGAACATGGGCAGCACTGAGGATATCCACTCCGTCCACTTTCACGGGCAGCTGTTCAGCGTCAGGACCAGCCAGGAGTATCGCATGGGAGTCTACAACCTTTATCCCGGTGAGACACAGCGCGGGCACCATGTACACCCAACTGCTGGGGCTTCATGTCCATGCCCATTAGGAAGTGCCAAGTCTCCAGGGGGGACAGCAAGGAGAGGGGAATGGATCTGGAAGAGTCTGCCTCCGTGTTTGCACAGCACTTGGCGTGGTGGTCCCATTCCAGCCAGTAATTCCCCTCTGCTCTCCGTTCCTGGCCAGGTGTCTTTGGGACGGTGGAGATGTGGCCTTCTCATGCTGGCATCTGGCGAGTAGAGTGCAAAGTGGGGGAGCACCAGCAAGCTGGGATGAGTGCTCTCTTCCTCGTGTACAACATGGGTGAGTGATCCTCTTTGTGCCCTCACCCGCTTGCTGCCATGGCCACAGCCAGCATGTTTTTGAGCTCCCTGTCCCCCAGGGCTCTCGGCGTTTCCCCTGGGGTGGCCCAAGTGAGGTCTTCTGGGGTTTCACTTAAAGAAAGTCACGACTTCAGCCTTTGCCACCCTACAAAGCACAGAGCTGGGGACGTGGTTGGGGTGAAGGCTGGGAGACCAGCTTCATTTGCCTGCAAATATTTGTCCCCAAAGCTCTTGTTTTCCAAACCTGAGGGTCCCTGGACCCTCCTGTAAAATGTACTTTTACCCCAGCAACCGCAGGCACGTGCTGGTGCCTGCCCCACACTGTCGGGAGGGTACAGTCCCCAGCTGCCTAACCTCCTGTCGAGAGGTAAACTGAGGCACAGAGTGATGGCAGGAGGCAACAAGTGACACTGCCTGACTACAGGTTGCTCTGATAGAGACAGCCCCAAGAGCAACTGCAAAATCCAGGAAACCTCTGACTCCATTCACCCCTGAACAACACGTTCCTACCTCGCCATAAGTAAGCACAGGAGGAAGTGGTGTGTGAGAGGAGTATTTTATCAGTGACAGCCTCTCCTCTTCCTAACAGAGTATTAAATGTCAGCCAGAAACTGTTCCCATAAGTTACAGATCTGCATGAGACTTCAAATTTGCGTTTTCCCCAGGAGCGTTTGCCACGTGGTGGAGATGCCAAGATGTGACAAGTCGCTAATAATAACGGTTATTATAAGAGACAAACAGCCCTGTGCTCAGCAGAGCAGAAGAGAGACACAGAGAGACAGAGGTGTCAGGCAGACTTTCCTTTAGCGACGTGATATTTGTTTTTAAAAGATGCTGCCTAGCAACAAAAAGGCTCAGGAGCAAGACATGGGTATAAGGAAGAGACACTTGTCAACATTGCTGGGAGATCAGGACACGGGAATGAGAGGTCAGGGACTCGGGGACAGGAGTTTGGCAAGAGGCTGCTATGAGTGATGCTGGGGACTCTCTGCTGCTGCCACTGGGGACGGGAGCAAGAACTTCCAGCACCCCTAAAATTCAGGGATGGATGTAGAAGCATCTGAAACCCACCAAACGGTGTGAGACAAACAAGCCTGGGGGCTCCTGGAGGCTTGAGACAACCTACTCAGCCTAGGCTTTTCCTTCAAAAGCCTTAGTATCTAATCAGCTCTTCCCTGGTTTTCACCTTCCTTCTCCCTGTTTGGCTGCAGACTGCCGGAATGCCCTGGGACTGGCCTCGGGCCACGTTGCAGACTCTCAGATCACGGCGTCAGGGCAGTACGGTGAGTAGGGGTTGTTGCTGCAAGGAAGGCAGCTGAGGTGGGGCCACCTTCAGCCAACACAACTCATGTGATTGCCGGGCCAAGGCTCTGCTACACCAAGTCCCTGGCAGTGTCCTTCCTCCATCCCTGCCCATGCCAGCATCCCACTTAAGATGTGGAGGTGCCTTCCCACGTGTCTGGCCCATCCTGTCAGTGTTCTGCCACCCTGTATGTGGCTACTAAACCCTAGAGTGATCCTCAGGCTCCATCCTGTGGATGAACTTCTCACCGCCTCGGGCTGGGCAGCACCAGGGGCCAGCAGCATCCTCATATTTGTCTGCTCTCCTCGCAGGGCAGTGGGCTCCTCACCTGGCCAGGCTGGATAACACCGGCTCCATCAACGCTTGGAGCACCAACAGCGGCAATGCCTGGATCCAGGTAAGAGGGGCCCTGTGACTGGAGACACCACTGGGGACATTGCAAAGGCATGCTGGTGGCTGATGCACTGTCCAGAAGGACCTGCATGGATGGCCTGTGTCTCCCCAGCTACATCCTGCTACTTCCCCTCTGGGAAGGGAGCTCTGAGATCCTGATGGCAGGTGGTCTGGCCATGATTGCTGCTGGCCTGAACCCCAAATCCATTCTCAGTGCAGCAGAGGAATCACTCGATGGTCTGACTGAAGCATTGGATTGTGCAAAAAATGCCCCAAAGCCCAAGTGAGAACAGCTCACCTCCCCAAACGGCTCTCCCCTGCCCTCTCCCAGCTGTTGTCTGTCTTCTGCCCTTATGAAAGACTATTTTAAATATTTTCATAACCTGTTGTTGTGATTTGGGCTCAGTTACATCACAAGGAAGTGAGTTCCACAGGTTTACAGTGCATTGCCTGAACATGGCTTGGGTTTTCCATCAGAAATGAATCCCTGACTTTCGTTCTCAGGTGGACCTTTTGCACCTCATGATTATCCACGGCATAAAAACCCAAGGGGCCCGTCAAAAGTTCTCCAGCCTTTACGTCTCGCAGTTTGTTGTCTTCTACAGCCTTGATGGGCAAAGGTGGAAGACATACAAGGGGAACGCTACCAGCACCCAGATGGTAAGGCAAGCGTGGGTCTTGAGGAGAGTGTCTCCCCAGAATGGGGTCTCTTGGGGTGATGAGGGCTAGGGGAGCTCTGCGCACAGGGCAGAGATCTCCTGAGTCCTTGAGATATTCGATTAGGGCAGGAACAGTGAGCATTCACTGCCAGGATGACTGAATCACAGATCACAGATCTGCAAGGGACTTGCTGTCTGTGTCCATCTGTCTCATTTTACATTGACTGAGCTATTTCTTTCCACGATCCCAGGTGGCTGTGAGATCCACCACTTGACATTATGTAGCATGTTACTTACAGCTAGGCATAAGATTTTAGCCTGAATATCTTTTTTGACCCCAAAAGCAAATTTGGCTTTCTGATAACATTGTGTAGAAGCAGATGATTTGGGGGGTCTCTACTCATCAGACAAAAAACCACAACCTAAATGAGCATAAGCTGTTCTAGCAGGAGAAGGAAAGTATCCAGAAAAGCCTCCATCATGTACACCAGCTGCGGCCAAAACTTTTCCCAGGTTCAAAAGTCCCAGGAATTACTTTTTTTTTTCTTCTTTTTCTCCCCTTTATTTGGTGAAAATATAAAAACATGTTTGTTTGCACAGACTTGAAGTCTCTCCTCCTCCTGCTTCTCTGTGATTCATCCTGATTTGGCCCATTCACACTTCTTTGGTCTGAATCACAGCTGAAAACATTTCCCTGAGCTGCCATTCTCTTGTAAGGATGGTGACAAGATACAGAAGTGCCAGACAGGAATGTTCTTCTCCCCACTAATCCTAGTCCCGTCTAGTTCTCTTTCCACTGGCACGACAATCCTTTTTCTCCCTTTCCCTGCAGCTGTTCTTTGGAAACGTGGATGCAACCGGAGTGAAAGAAAATCACTTCAACCCTCCGATCATAGCCCGGTACATCCGAATTAACCCCACTCACTACAGCATCCGGACCACGCTGCGCATGGAGCTCATCGGCTGCGATCTGAACAGTACGTCCCACCTCCGACCACCGAGCACCAAAGCTGGGGCTTGACACAGTGGGGTGCTGAGCGCCAGCCCCACGTGTCTCAGGACACCCCAGGTGGTCATGGAGGGGGGAGGGAGGAGGCTGGAGATGGCATTGAGATGTCGGGGCTGGGGAACAAAGCTGGAAAAAATCTCATTATGCTCTTAGAGATGGCAACGCCAGAGGGAGAGCATGGGGACACTTCTCACCACTGCTTTTTCCTGCACCACCAGAGCTCCAGCAGCAGCTAAGCTGATAGCTGGGGAGCTGCTGCCTCAGTCTGGGGGAGCAGGGAACACGCAGAGACAGGTGCTATTGGCTTTTCCTCTGGTTTTGCCACTCTGCAGATCACAGAATGATAGACCACAGAATGACGTGGGGTTGGAAGGGACCTCTGGAGATCATCTGGTCCAACCCCCCTACCAAAGCAGGTCCACCTAGAGCAGGTTGCACAGGAACATGTCCAGGCAGGGGCTCCAAGGCAAGCCTGCTCTGGCCCACAGTGCTGCCCCGTGGCAGTGGTGCTCTGGGATCCTTTCTTTAGCTTCACATACCAAAAGGGTAGGCTCTCCAGCAGCTACAAGCAGCAGAGGCTGTGCTGTCACCCCTTGCCACAAGTGTGCCCCATCACACCACGTGCAGGGTGTCTCCATGCTAGGTATTCTTGCCCTTCCCCTGGAGACGGGTTCTCCTTATGTCCTGGCAGATGCACAAATTCTTCACGTTCCTCCTAGATAAAATCTCCAGGGAGAAAAGAAGGTGGGACTAGTGGCAGGGGTAGTTTGGCACTCATCAGCCAGAGCCACGCTGGTCTGGAGGGGCCCTAAGCCATGCAGGGACCATGACACTGCAGCAAGGCACAGGAGGACCTGTAACCAGGGAAAATGCACGGAGGGCAGCTGGAGCAGTGAACAGCCAGAAGGCATCTCCGTGATGGGTCTGTTCCCCCCTATAACAAGCATCCCTCCTCTCTTCCAGGCTGCTCCATGCCCCTAGGAATGGAGAACAGAGGGATCCCTGACCAGCGCATCTCTGCATCCTCCTCCAGCATCAATGTCTTCTCCAACTGGTCACCCTCCCAGGCCCGCCTGAACCTGCAGGGGAGGACCAACGCGTGGAGGCCAAAGGTAACCCATGCAAAGGAGGTCCCTGGGCAGGCAGGGGGACATCCCAGCAGGGAGGCTGGGTGTTTGCGATCTCTCCTGGTCAGGGCTGCATGGGTAGTGTGTACAGCCACACACAGTGTGCAAGTTGCCTGATTTTAGCACCCAGCGGCTCCAACCAGACACCTGGTAGGGCAGGTGATGCCCAAGACTATGTGCAGGGCTAGCTTGGCTTCAGCTGCGACAGGAGTGTCTTTCTCCTTGCTGCTGAAGGGCTGAAAGCAGTCTGTCCTTCCCCAGAGCAACAACCCCAGCGAGTGGTTGCAGGTGGACTTTGAAGTAATCAAGAAGGTGACCGCAATCATAACCCAAGGTGCCAAAGCTGTCTTCACCCCCATGTTTGTGAAGGAGTTTGCTGTCTCCAGCAGCCAGAACGGCGTGCACTGGAGCCCGGTCCTGCAGGACGGCAAGGAGAAGGTAGGCAGAGCTGCTCCATGGCCAGAGGCAGCCCATGGCCACCCCTAGGGCAGTAAGCACAACCCTTGCCAGCAAACACAGGATATTTGCAAAAGCCATGAGGCGGGCTGTGCTTTTCCCTCCCTAAAACATTCCCAGGTGATGCTTGTCTGGGTTGATCACGTCATGGGCTGGCTATACCAGCAGAGGAGAGCACACCCCCTGATTTCTCTCTCCTCTCCAGATTTTCAAGGCAAACCAAGACCACACCAGCCCAGTGACCAACACCCTGGAGCCCCCCCTCTTTGCACGCTACGTGAGGATACACCCCCGCCGGTGGCACAACCACATTGCCCTGCGGATAGAGCTCCTGGGCTGCGACACTCAGCAGGACTACTGATGGCATGGCCAGCACTGGCCCAAGGACCTGCATCCAACCGGACACTGAACTCTCACCAGGGCTGGAGCCAACCCTCCAGGGACCTGGCCACCCCTGCTGCCGGGGAGGATGAGGCTTACAGAGCTGTGGCCATGGCCAGCTCGTTATCAGCCTCTTCCTGTCCTTTATCTACCAGATGCCATATATTCAGACGTAATGCTGAAGAGTTAAACAGTAATTTTCCAGTCTAATGCTGAAGAATTAAACAGTAATTTTCCAGTATCTTGCTGCACTTTCTCCTCTGCTCCAGCCTTGGAGTCCCCGGGGGCTCAGTCAGCATTACCAGCAGCTAGTAATTAATTAGCCCCAGAGCTTCTCAGCTTCGTTTTGCACAAGCTGGGACTGCCCGGGCACAGTCCTAGAGGAGGAGGAAGCAGCAAAGATAAGGGCTGGGGGAGGAGGCCTTTCTCCAGGCCCCAGCATCCATTTCACAATCGGTGGGGATCGGTGGCTCAAGGGAGGCAGCTCTTGCTCAACCTGACTCAGCGCTGGGCTTTGGCCCTCCACTTCCCTTCATCTCCTTCCCATAACACTCCTGTTGCGTGGTTGGGTGCCACCATCCTGCTTTTCCATGGCTACCTCGAGCAAGCCTTCCTTGGTCTCTCACTGGAGAAGTTCTGTACGTGCCTGTGGCTCCTTGGGGCTCTGGTGGGACATGGGCCACTGGATGAGCTGCTGCCTTGCCATGATCCCCAGCAAGGCGTGTCATGGGCTGGAGCCATCTTCCTGCCGCTGGTGGCTCTCCTCCTCCCTGGCACCCACCCCACACAGTGGCAGATGTTTCTCCTCCCAGGAACAGCGATGAGCAGGGTGACACTTGCCCTCATGGGATGGAGACCTTCCTGAACAATGGCCACCTTGTAAAGGCCCAGAGCACCCAGCGGGATGTGGAGCAGGCATGGGGTCATGCCTGCTGGGCAGCACGCTTCTCCTCCGTGGCAGTGATGATGTTGTCATCACTGTCAGCTCGTCAGAGCTTCCACCAACCCATCCCCAGGGATGTGAGTCCTTCCTCTGCAGCAGGGGAGCCTGTGGCCCCACAACCACCTCTGGCAGCTGGCATGGAGTGGAAAGAAGGGTTATGAGGGGGGTTTTGGAGAATGGTGGGGTCAGCCAGGCACTGGCCTCCATCACAGTGGGATGGGCAGGGTAGGTGTCTTGAATGAATCAGGGCTGAAAGAGCCTGATGCAACTTCTGGGCTCCACATTGCTGTACAGGGAGCCTTTGCGGTGGCCCTGGCAGTGATTACATTAGAGCCCCAAGCAGGAGATGCAATCACCCTTTGGCTTAATTGCCTTCTGACAATAACCAGGCACAGATGTGAGGAGACGCTGCCTGGCAAGCGCTGGCCTGAAGCTTCTCAAAGGGGGTAACCTTCAGCCTGGGAGGACAGATCCTGCCACCTGGGGCCCTTCTCAAGGCAACCTTCCTCAGCTCCAAGCCAGCTGCATCTCTCCTGAGCGCAGTGGCCAATGCTGCTCAAGGACAGTTGGCCACAGCCTCTGGACCACCCGTGCAGAGGAGCATCCCAGGTGTGGTGAAGGGCCTGATGGCAGAGAGGACAGAGCAGAGTCAGCAGCTCAGCCCCAAACAGCAGCTGGACTACAGACAGAGACCCAGTCTTGAGGAACTGGCCCAGACCCCCATGTTGATGCCCTTGGACAGGAGCAGATATCTGCACCCTCTGCCTGTGGCCACCGCTGCAGACTAGGCTGGGCCTGAGCAGCTGAAGCTTAAATATCCACCAGGATGAGGGACTGACTGGGGTTGGTCAAGAGCAGGGGGTTTTAGCAACATAAAAATTGGTGAGGACCACAAGCCCACCCAGGAGGTGGCCCAGAGGTGGCTGCAGTCCATCACACAGGACTGGCAGCTCCATACGGTCCTGGCTCCCTTCTCTCTCAGGGCTGGTATCCAGCTCTGCTTGGTGAAGCAGGGACATGGTCCCTGGCTGTACCAGTGGATGCTCAGGCTCTTCCTGTCTCCAGAAACAGGCTGCTGTGTTGTGGCACGTTTATCTGGTGACAGAGGGTTGTATCAGAGGAAAAGCTGTGTGCACCAGAGCTCCCTCTGGATCATTTTCAAAGAGGAAACAGGGCTGAAATCTCTGCAGGCAACCGAGCAGCCTTCACCATCCAGCCCTGGGCAGCTCCAGGATGTTCTCCAGCCGCCCAGGAAGCAACGAAGGGGCTGTGGGTAAGTGGGCAGATGTGTCAGAGCCTGCCAAGCTCTGGCATCCATTACTGGAAGTGTCTCTTGACATTTATCTTGTGCAGAATGGAGACCAGACGCTGTTTTCCTCCCAGCACGACGCAGATCCGAGCTGCATCACAACCTTCCCCGAGCCACAGACATTTCTGTGCAGGAGAAGGGCTGAACCAGCACAAAGCCCTCTGTCTCCTGGCCAGGGGGGTGCCCTGCCGAGTCACCACCCAGCAAAGAGCCCTGCTGTGGCCAGGAATGCCTGGCCAAATCCTCCTGGATGCTGGGGGTCTTATCCCTTTTCGTGGCTCAGCGGTTAGGATTGCCTGGGCTGGGTGATCCAGTGATGACGCAGCTGTCTGGTGTCTCCAGGAGGACAAAACACATCCCTGCCATCCTGAAACGGGATGCAACATGCTGAAGAGAGCACCTGGGCAGGCACCGTGGCTGAAAGGGAGGGAAGCAAACTCAGGAAAGCACAGCTTAACTCCCAGCTCAGCCACGGAGCCAACCTGCTCACCACCTCTTCTGCCTCGGTTTCCCTGTATGTAACCAGGAGTGAATGAACAGACTTAGATCCAATAAAAAGGAGGGTTTCTAGTTCCTCTCTGCTCTCCCTGGTAGAGAGTTCTGCTGCAAGACTCAAACAGCTTCTGGGATCAGAGGGATTTGTTTTGGCAGCATCAGGCGTGTGAAACCTGAGTCAGGATTGAACATCCCTGAGTCTGCCACCGGCAAACCCCCCGAGGCAAGAGCATCCCTGACCACTGCCTGTCCCACAAAGCCCTCCTGGGAGCACGGGCCCAGTTGGGAGCAGGTTTATTCCCACAAGGCAGGAGAAACTGGCTCTCAGAACAAGATGGATCTTCTTTCTTTTCTTTTTATCCTCCTCTTATTCCTCAGCTTTCCTGTTTCCTTTCTCTAGGGATTTACACCCTTCTTTACCCTGTATTTCTTAGGGTAACTTTAGACCCGGACAATCTCGGGAACTCATCTAGCTGGAGTGGGAGTCCGGTGCGAGGAAACCTCAAAACCTTCAGAATCCCAAGGATGGCAAGAAAAATCCTTTCAGTGATTATCTTAAAGAAGATTCCACCAGAATTAATTTCCCATCCCCAAATAAAGCTCAGACTTCACCTGAGGCTCTGGCATCGGTAAGACTCCCAGTGAAAACACAAAAAAGTTTGGCTACGGCCCTTCCCGCCGTGCACAGCCGATGGATGCAGGGACCTGCCATCCCACCCAGGTGCTTGAGGCGGTGGAAGACCCAGAGGAGCTGCAAGGAGAACGGGGCAGAGAAACCCCTGGGTCTCCTCACCTTGGAGACACCCCGCAACCCAGCACACCCCACTGGGGTGACCATGGGCTTGTGAGAGCCAGGTGTGCCCCGATGCCACCTTGGAGAGGTGTCCCCGTGCCATCGCCTTGGCTGTGAGGGGACAAAGCCTTTCTCAGATCCAGCCTCCTGCCCTGGCTCTGGCAACCACAAAAGCATGAAGGGTGCAGAGAACCCCCCCTGTCCCCCCCAGGAGCATCCAGGCTTGTCAGCACCCTCCCTGGGGGTAGCCCGTGGGCACGTCGCGGGGGGGGTGGCACGGGCTATTCCCAACAAGGGACACAATGGGGACACTCGTGTGTCACGGGGGGGTGTGTGTGTGTAAAAGACCCCACGCATGCAGCCCGGCCAGCTCCGAGCTGCTGATGTGCCCCCTGTGCCGGTCCACCGTGCACCCTCCCTCCCTCCCGCCTCCGGCAACCGGCCCGGGGGCGGGGGAGGGCAGCCCCCTGTGCGTCGGCGCTGCCCGCGGGGCCGCC
>JAOXNH010000060.1:5108656-5125921 GCA_028566575.1 Bartramia longicauda
GTGGGACCTGCTCTGGGTGGACCTGCTTTGGCAGGGGGTTGGACTGGATGATCTCCAGAGGTCCCTTCCAACCCCATGTCATTCTGTGACAAGGTGGGCAGGGGCCACAGATCAAAGCTGGCCTGGGTTTTGCTGGGCCAGCACCAGTTTGGGGGAGTCTCGAGGGAAGTTCACTGCACCTGGGGCCAAACTGGTGCATCTGAGAGCTGTGTGGGAGACGTTGCCCACCATGCTCAAGGGGTTTAACAGGACTGCGCCGGGCTTTCTCAGACTGGGAGGTGGCAACTCACTTTGCAGTGTCCCTGCTGCATGGCAGGGTGGGTTTGGAGGTCTCTGCTCAGGACCCCATGGTGGAGATGAACAACAGAGGTTTCCCCATGGCCCCCTGCTTGGCTTCCCAGTGCCGTCCAGCACCAACTGGCCTGTAGCTGGGAGCTGGGGAGGGGAACGGGGGGTTTCTGGCTGGCTTGGCAGCACATTGCCTTCAGTGCCTGGATGTGGCTGTGGCTCTGCACCCTGTTGGTAGCCCATTGGCGTAGATGAGGAAAGGTTGAACTTGCAAACTGAGGAAGAGCAGAGCCTGGCCCCAGTCCCTGGGGTGAGTCCCAGGCTGCTCCCTTCACTCGGTGAAGCTGTCCAGGGCTTT
The DNA here is from genome assembly GCA_028566575.1 of Bartramia longicauda. Classification (NCBI taxonomy): domain Eukaryota; kingdom Metazoa; phylum Chordata; class Aves; order Charadriiformes; family Scolopacidae; genus Bartramia; species Bartramia longicauda. The sequence goes on from JAOXNH010000060.1 coordinate 5,109,303, forward strand.
ATGCTCTGCCACAAGCCAGCTGCGGGCCAGGTGCTGCTGCTGTGACACACAAGCAGTGTTTAAGACTCGTTGCTGCAGAAGATGATCAGCTGTGGACTCTCTTGGCTTCTGCCACCTGTAGCTTTTCCGAAGTTTTCTTACCTCCTGTGTTTCTCAGGCTGGAAGACTGCAGATCAAGCCCAAATCCATGTCTTCAAGGGTGAAACTCTTTTGCCCTTTTTCTTTTCTCACTCTTACTGTCCTCTCCTCCAGCACATGGGTCTCTTCTCCCCCTGTGCCCCACCTGCAACCCAGGCACCCTAAGATGGGGAGCCCCACAGCAGGGAGCTGGCACTCCCAGGCCCCGTTCAGGTGGTGGAGCCCCTAAACCCCGGTCTTTGTTTTGCCCCGACAGGCCATCCCTCAGTCCCCGAACACTATGACCGAGGACATTTATACCAACGGCTCAGCTACTCTGGGCAGCCCTTCCCACAGCAACGGCCGGGAGGTGCGGAAGATACGCCTCATCCAGTTCGAGAAGGTCACGGAGGAGCCCATGGTGAGAGCTGGCAAGATCCCAAATTTTGGTGGCACACAGGGGGACGGAGGGGCAAGTAGAGCCGTGCCAACGGGCTGGCCTTGGGGGAAGCAGGAGATCGATGGAGACCTTGGCCGTGGGAAGAGGGTGCTGGATCCTGCCTCCTGCCTGGGGGGACATGGAGTGAGCCCCATCAAAAGGTGGTGATGCTTGTGCCAAGAGGAGCTGCCAAGCAGGGCGCTTCCACCCAGCCACTGTGCAGCCCACCAAGGACATGAGCCTGGAGAGGACTTTCTGAGAGCGTGGGAGTTCTGCCCTCCGGCAAGCAGTCATGGATTTTCCTGTCTTCCAGGGAATCACGCTGAAGCTCAATGACAAGCAGAGCTGCATGGTGGCCAGGATCTTCCACGGGGGCATGATTCACAGACAAGGTAATGAGGCAGTGTATGGGGTGCACGTCTGCAGCTGGTTTCTTGCCCTGGAGAGATAAGACAAGCTCCCCAGCATTGCTGGCTTTCCCCTGTGACGTGGACATCTGTGTCCATGCCTCCACTAGGAATACGTCAGGAACTCGGGACTCGCTGGTCTCCCTGCATGGTTGTCATGTTCATACGCTGGAGGCTTTAGGGAGAAATGAAGGGTTGGGGGAAGGGCTCTCCCAAAAAGGAACCCGAGACCATCTGTCTCCGTCTCGTGATGGGGTCACTGTAACGAGAGATGGATTGTACCCCAGAGACTGTGGGGAAAGCTCTTCTCGTTCCTGAAGTGCACAGGTGGGACAGGCTTGCTGTGGATTGGCTCTGCAGACCAAAAGAAGGTGCCAAAAAGAAATAAATAGGTGCTATATTCTGGTTTTGGGTCTTGCCAAGGGGACGTGGAAATGAGATGTTCTGTGCTTAGAAGAAGAGGCCCCTTTTCCAGCCTTGGATCCAAGTGGGAAGTCTGAGCTTACCCCTGCCAAAATAACCCAGGAGCCATTCCAATAACTCTACTGGAGCCTGATTTATGGCAGGATATTGGGGGCTGTAATCTGGCTGGGTATAGAAATTGAAAACACTCAAAGTCAAGCTCCTGTAAGGACCTTGGCTTCAGGGGAGGTACTTGGGGTTGGGTTTGAATAACTCTGAAACAGGCACTTTGGCCAGCCTAAAGCACTGAAGGACACCCAGTGGAAAGCAACCTGATGACCTTCAGACTGGATGTGTGTTGGGTGGAGGGGGAAGAATCCATTCCCCGTGTGCTTAGGTGGCACGTGTGGCTTCACAGGCATTGTCCAGGCAAACATCCCGGTGTCCTGGCCGCAGCTTGCCCCAGGGGAGGTGGGAGGCTGGTGGAGCTGTGTAGCTTGGGTTTGGTGAGCAGCTCTTGCCCGGTCCTGCATTTTCATGTTTCTCCCATTGCTGGCAGGCTCCCTTCACGTGGGTGATGAAATCCTAGAAATCAATGGGCAGAGTGTGAACAACCACTCAGTTGACCAGCTGCAGAAGATGCTGGTAGGTATATGTGTTTGGCAGGGCTGTTCCCTGGGGAAGGACCTCTTTGGCCTGCAGATGTGCATGCTGGCTGAGCATTCACCCCCTCCTAGATACCACAGCCACCACACGGCTGCCTGCAGCAGGAGCCAGGGTGCTGTAACACGGCCAAGCACCAGGTCTTTGTATGCAGCCTTGGTGGTCTGTGCCTGCTGCTTGTTCCTGGCCTCCCGAGAGCAGCAGGGAAAGCTTTGGATGGGTCCCTGACATGTGCTCATGTGTGTGGAGCTTGGAAACCACCTCTGCTTGCCAAGGCTGGTGTGCAACTCCAGCCCAGGGGCTGGCTGCTCTTGCAGATCTGAGCCACTCCTGTAGGCCACCTTGATGCCATTTTCCTGCTGCTGAGGTCACAGTGATCCTGCCAGGCCCTTGCTAGAGACAGCTTTGGACAGGGTCTCAGCCCTTGGGTTCACACACTGAGGTCATCCTGATCCATGCCCCACATATGGGACCTGGCTGGAGGGAGGTGGTGGTGATGCTGAAGACACCCACCAGCAGCCTAAGCAGGAGGCCTGGCCCTGCTGCAGTGCCACAGCCATAGAATCAAAGAATGGTTTGGGGTGGAAGGGACCTTAAAGATTATCCAGTTCCAACCCTCCCTGCCATGGGCAGGGACACCTCCCACAAGACCAGGTTGCTCAAAGCCCTGTCCAACCTGGGCTTGAACCCCTCCAGGGATGGGGCATCCACAACGACCCTGCTCCAGATGGTGGGACCGAGGAGGAGCTTGTCTTTGTCTCCCTCCCGAGAAGGGCAGGAGGCCCCTCCAAGCCTTTCACTATGGTTGTCCCCATGGAACCATGTAGGTCTTGTGAAGCATGTGGGGTGACAGTGCCTCTGCTCTGTGGCAGGCAAGGGAGGGCTGTGCCTCTAGTGTCACCAGGAGGGTAGGAGCGAGAGGCCAGCATGGAGGGAGCAGATGAAGGGGACCTGGCAGAACCAGCCTCCCCTCCCAAGATCCTCACTTGGGGCAGCCAGGCCAGAGATGATACAGATCTCCATGGTCATTCTTAGCAGTGCCCACAGCCAGCCCCCTGTGAGGTTGTTGGTGTCCCCCCATAGGGATGGGACAAGCATGGCAAAGCTATGCTGCCATGGCTCTTAGCCCAGCCCCAGCAGAGCCGTTTGTGGCCAGGCTGTGGTGTCCCCCAGCATCACAGCACGGCTGGGAGCACCCAGGAGCCTTGCCTTTGCAGGTCCTGGCACTCAGCAGCTCCCTGCACGGGTTCCTGCTGCTGAGCTGCCTCCAGACACCACCTCCTCCAACTCTTCTTTCTCCCCTTCCTTTGTTCACTAGAAAGAAACCAAGGGGACGGTGTCAATAAAAGTCATTCCCAACCAACAAAGCCGCCTCCCTGCTCTCCAGGTAAGTGCAGCCTCCAGACCCCGCGGGCTGTGCTGGGATGTGGCTGTGGGACCGGGTGGGACCAGAGCAAACCTCAGGGGGACCTGTGCTGAGCCAGAGGAAGGACAAGGGGATGGTGGCCTCGTCACCTTGCCTGAGCTGCTGGAGGATGAAGGGACCTGAGCTGTGCTTACATGGCTGCAAACGAGCAGATTTTGGCCTTGTGTGGATGTATTTACCCAATGTATATATATAGGAACGTGGGCCAGGGATGCCTGCGCCGCAGTGGTACATGGGGACAGTGTTTGGTGGTGGGAGAGCAGCAGCGTGTGTGCACCAGGAAGCGTGAGAGAGTTTCCTGCCACCCTCGGAGCCGCGGCCGTTAGAGCCACATCCCTGTGACAGGGACCACAGCAGCACATCCAGGTGCAGCACCAGGCTCTGGCTGCTCCCTGCCGTCACTGACGCCTGGAGCATCAGCTCCGAGGAGGGTGACGTAGGTCCGGATGCCACCAGCATGTCTGTGAGCAGCGTGTGGGAGGAAGGAAGCAGTAGGGGGGGAGGAAGGCAGCTCCTTGTGCCTGCTGCCACTGCCAGAGCGGGGGTGACGTGCTGTGGCAGGGGGTGACACCTGCCTGGCTTCACCTTTGAAGTCCTGCTGTGGGTGAAGTATTTGGGATAGTGGGGATGGCTGGCTCCTCTGCCAAGACTTCAGTGCGTGGTGGATGCTGTCCTGTCTCCCGATGCAGGAGCCAAGCCCCGTCGTGGACAGGCAGGAGCAGGAGAGGAGCTCAGAGGCAGAGGGTGGGGGCTGGATGGTGCTGGGGTGGGCTGGGGGAGCCCACATCGCTCTCCTTCCTTACACTGAAGTTTCTGAACATGGTGGCAAGTGGAAACTTGTCTCCATTTGTCACTCAGCCCATGCTGTCCCCGTTCTCGCTCAACCAGCCTTGCGCGTGTCTGTTTATTAAACACTGTCCTGTGTCTGCCCTTCTCCCTGGCCTGGCCCAGCCGGCTCCCATCGGCCAGGCCAGCTCGGCACCGGGGGAAAAGTGACCTCTGAGAATAAGAACACGGTTGCCGGCTCATCCGAGGCTGGCCCTGGGCTCAGGGAAGGACACAGGGACAAACTCCATCCCAGCAGCAGTTATCCTCCCTCTTGCTGTGCCCGGGGCTGTGGTGCTGTGGGCTCCCTGGAACCGCAGCTCATGGGCTGCCCGCATCTCTGCTTGTTGCAGTCTGCTGCCGAAAGCAGACTTTGGATCCCCATGGTCACCTTCATTTCAGGGTCTGGCAGGCAGGACGGGGCAGGTGCTGGCAAGATGATGACCCCCCCTGCCCTGGCTTGCCCCGCAGCCAGGCACTTTGAGGCCAACTGAGTGTCTCCTGGGGCAGGTCTGCTCGGGAGGATCCTAGCGAGAAGAAGCACTGAGCATTCAGGGCTCCTGAGGTCACCACCGACCTCTTCCCAGGCTCAAACTGCAGCCTTTTGACTGTAAAGACCAGGGTTTCTCGTGCTGGAGCCTGCCCAGAACCTGGGTTTCTAGCCCCAAAGAGGGGGCTAGCAGCAGGCAGGCAAATAGCTTGCGTTTGGAGCTGGCCCTTTGCAATCTGTGGACGATGTATGGAGCTGTCTGATGCCAACTCCTAACTGGTGTGAGGGAGGGTCTTTCCAAAAGCAACCTGGCTGTGTCTGGCTTGGGTACCAGGGCTGCAGGAGCAGAGGGCTCCAGGCAGGTGCCTGGGCAGTGCTTGCTGCGTGTCCCTCGTGCTGATGACCAGCTTCTTGGTGCCAGAGAGCGCTTTCAAAGCAAGCATCAGTCCTCATCCTGAAAGGAGATTCCACTTTTGTTGTCTTCCGTTGTGAGAGCTCTCGTGTCACAGCTTGATCCATATGCTCTGCTTTTCTGGCAGTGAAAGGAAAGGAACCATGTATGTGTCCTACTGGCCCTGTGCCTCCAGCAGCACTACTGAAGGAGGACATAATGGGGGAAATTGTTTTCATGTGGAACAAGGACAGCGTGCTCTACCCTACCCAGGGAGGAAGACTTTCCAGGTCCTTCCTATCACATCTGAGGACAGGACATAGGTGTCACCCCATGTGAATCCCTTTGCCTGCTTGCTGTGTTTCTGGGATAAATAACTTGGTAGTGCTGTGCTCGGGGGAAACCTGCATTAGTGTGAGCGTGAGGCTGGGTCTGATAGTGCAGCCTCCCCTCTAGGAGGATCTCCTGCCGGTGGCACGACCGCTGGGCAGCTCCAGGCTGCTGGGTGGCCCCCCAACCCTCCTGGGTGATCACAGAAGTCTCAAGAGGGAGCACCCACGATTTGTGGGAGGACCTGCAGGGCTTCGCACCACAGCTGGGGGCTCCCAGCAGCCTCAGGCCCATGGGACAAGAGACCCCAGGAGGAGAGCAAGGGCGATATGAGGTCTGCGCTTAGCCACAGCCTTACTTTGCTTCCTAAACCCTGCCTTTCCCTCCGTACCCTGCCTTGGATTTGCCCCCGTGTGCTGTTCCTGGCCTGGTTGTGATTTTGCTGGGTGCACCGGCCGGAGGCAAATGGCAGCTGCAGCAGAGTTTCAGAGGAGAAAGGCTTCATCCAGGCACCGAGAGCAAGCGGGAAGGCAGAAAAGGCTGGGTGCACATGCGCGGTGTGCCCTCCTCCTGGGGACAGGTGACTCTCATCCATCCTGTTACTCTCTGGCCGTCTGTTCTTCCTGAACAGCCTTCCTGGAAAACAAGGTCCATGTGCAAAAGCCGCATGCTGTTCTCTCCTGACCTTGCAAAGATGCTCGGGGGGGGCACTGGGAGCCCAGGGGCACCCAGCTGCCTGCTGGCTCCAGGAGGGCTTGAGGCCATGGGGAGGCAGCAGGGTGGGAGGCCCTGGTGGGAGCAGGCGTTGTAAACTCCCTGCCAAAGAGCTGAGCGAGCAGAAGGGACAGGGAAAGGTCACTTTCTCATGCCTTCATGGTTCCCAGGGCTTCCCCAGCCCCAGGAGGGTGGCACGGTGGCTTGGGAATCAGCAGCAGCTCATTTCCAGTTGCAGCTGTGATGAACGTAACATTGCAAGAGTAGCTGATGCTGCAGAGACCAGGGCAGTCGCAGGCGGGGATGGACATGGCACTGCAGCCTTGGCTCCCCAAAGGCCCCATGCCGTGCAGGGGGGAGACCCCAGGGCACGGCAGCTGGGGATTGAGACATGGCCTTCCCTGGGGTCCCCAGGACACGGGACTGTGATGGCTCCTCTCTGCCCACCCCACTGCAGACCCCTGTTGCTGTGCATCATGTTGGTCCGGGTGATGGGACTCATCTCCAGCTGGTTCAGCTCACCAGCACTCTACAACACATGCCCAAGAGCTTCCCCCAAGGCTTTGTGCCTCTCCTTTCTCCACACCTGGCCTCATGGCTTGGGGTCCCTCCTGGAGAAGGGACCTTGTGCCTGGAGCTGGCTCTGCTGTCACTGCTGGGGGATGCCATGTGGGGCCAGGAGCTGGACACGACTAAGTTCAGCCACCCTGCATGCCCGTGCTGACTCCTTCCCACTCTTTCTTTTGCAGATGTTCATGAGGGCGCAGTTTGACTACGACCCCAAAAAAGACAACCTGATCCCCTGCAAGGAAGCGGGGCTGAAATTTCAGACTGGTGACGTGATTCAGATCATAAACAAGGACGACAGCAACTGGTGGCAGGGCCGGGTGGAGGGCTCCTGCACCGAGTCGGCGGGACTTATCCCTTCTCCGGAGCTGCAGGAATGGTAGGTCCCTGGATTTGGCCAGAAGGGTTGGATCTAAGAGTGAAGGTGGGAGCAGTGACCATGTGCTACCAGGAGTGTGAGCATGTTGGGCAACACCAGCATCGCTGCTGGGAACAGGAGGCAAATGTCCCCTTTATGTGCCGCAGGGTCAGCCTTTCCCTGTCCCAGCAGCCCCCCTGCTCCTCTTGCCCTTGCACGTGTGAGGGACAATCCTGCTGCTCCCCCAGGGCTTGGGGTGACAGCTGGACCAGGGTGGTGTCCTCCTCTCTTGGCAGGCGTGTGGCGAGCGTCACCCAGTCCAGCCAGAGTGAATCCCCGAGCTGTAGCCCCTTTGGGAAGAAGAAGAAGTGCAAAGATAAATACCTGGCCAAGCACAGCTCAAGTAAGTGCCGGCAGAGCAATGGTCTCCATCCCCAGCCCTGGCCATCACTGCTGCTTCTGGGCAGGGATGGGTCTGTCCTCCACGGGAGTCACACCAAACAGTGGGACCTTGACAGTGGGACCTTGGGAAGATTCCCCCCACAGCTGTCAGCTTTTTGAGACCCTTCTCCAAAGTCTTCATATCCTTCAGGTGGCCACAGCTGTGTCCCCATGCAGTTCTGTAGTGCATGAGGCTGGGGCTGGCTCACACGGGAGCCGGGCACCGTGCCCCCCCATGCTCTCCTGCGGTGACAATCCCTGGCACTCCTGGCCCCAAGCTCCTTGGGAGGTCGGGCTCCTGGGCCCTCAAAACTCCACAGGCTGCTGAACGCAGGGCAGGCGGTGGCCTTGCTGCCGCTCAGCGATGAGGGAGCAGCCCAAACTGGTCCCCACAGCTGCCAAGCCATGTCCCTGGTGAGGCAGGGACCGTGCAAACGCCCCGTGCTAAGCGTGCCCGGGGCCAGCGAAGGCGGGTGCCTGAGGACATGCTGGCTCCTGGCCCGGCCTGCAGCTCCAACCAGCAATAAACAAGGCCGTAAATCAGCGAGATAAATAAAGCTCCCCCAGCAACAAGCTCCCTGCAGTGTCCTGTCACCTCCCCACCCAGCTCCCAGGTCCTACTGTCCTGAGCAGAGTTACCGAGCCAGAGTAGCCCTGGCTTCCCCTTGGGTGGCTGCTGGTGGTCCAGCTCCCCAGCACCCCCTCCACACCTGACGTGCTACTTGAGGCTCCTGCCCTTTTCCCTGAGCGGCCAAACAGGGACGAGCTTCCAGCCCAGTCCTGATCGCTCCCTCCGTTTTGCCCGAGGACCTGGCTTCGGTCCGACGCGCGCGTGGTCCTGCTGCTGCGGCCAAGCCAGCTCTGACCACTTGCTGTCTCCTTTCTCCTCCGCCCCAGTTTTTGACCAGCTGGATGTGGTTTCCTACGAGGAGGTGGTGAGGCTGCCTGCCTTCAAGAGGAAGACTCTGGTGCTCATCGGTAGGTCCAGCCCCAGGCGTCCTCTGCAGCTCAGGTGCTGCGTGTGGTGGGTCCTGGGGGGAACCAGGACTGGGGCAGCTCTGCCCTTCAAAAGCCTAGCAAGCTCTGGGGAGCATTTCTTCTGCCTGCAGCGGTCACCAAGCAGGCTGACCTCCTCCATGTGTCACTGTGCACAGTCTGGCACCCACACTGTGATGCTGAGATAGAGTTAATTCAGGAGTTTCCAGCTTCTAAGTATCTTTATGGATAATTTTTATGAAAAGCAGCTCTGCAGCTGCACCAAAGGAAGCACTCCCACGCTGTGGGTGCTGAGGGCTTGTCAGTGGACCCCACAGAACATGGGGAGCCCACACAGCCCAGCCGTGCTGGCTGCTCAGCAGGAACCTGTCCTGTCTCCAGCTGGGGCTTGGAGGTGAGCATGCCCAGGGTAGGGAGAACCTCTTCCAGGGCTGGAAGACACCCTTCCTCAGACCCAGAGCTGCACAGGGGCACCAACATCTCCTGCCAGGCTTCTCTGAGCCCACCTCCAGTGTCCATCCCTCCTTCTCTGCAGGGGCCAGCGGCGTGGGCCGTAGCCACATCAAGAACGCTCTGCTCAGCAACAACCCGGAGAAGTTCATGTACCCACCCCCATGTAAGTACCCAGCCAGGGCAGAGGGCACAGCACGGGGCGCGTTTCCTCTCGCCTCCTTGAGCTAGGACCTTCAGACAGCAGATGGGAGGTGGGGAGATGTTCCTCCTGCGCCACCAAGCCCCCAGTGGCAGAGGCCACCACAAAGGGCACGGTAGGGCCTCCCTGCCTGCTGTCCCATGGGCTGAACCTACCCACGATGGCTGCAGGGCTGCTACTGCCCACATTGTGGAGATGCCTCACTCTTCACATCCCAATGCCTCTCCTAGGACTGGCTGAGTTCCCTGCTTGTCCCAAGCAGGAAGGAGATGAAAGGGGATTAGTACAGCCTAGTCTTGAGTTACAGAGGTCCTCTGTGCCCTACTCCTACGCTCAAAAAGGGAAGGCAAGACACCCAGAGGTCACCCAAGGCAGAGGCTGTCTGCTCCACTCTTCTCCAGTCCTTCTGGGGGCCAGCACTCACCCTTTCCTTCCTTCCCCAGACACCACTCGCCCCCAGAAGAAGAATGAGGTGGACGGGAAGGACTACTACTTCGTTTCCACTGAGGAGATGACCCGGGACATCTCAGCCAATGAGTTCCTGGAGTTTGGAAGCTACCAGGGAAACATGTTTGGCACCAAGTTTGAAACAGTGCACAAGATCCACCAGCAGGACAAAGTCGCTATTTTGGACATTGAGCCTCAGGTAGGGAGCAGGGGAAGGGGTGGGCAGGACAGACTGAACTACCCGTGTGCTGGCTGTGACTGTCCCTGCCCTCTCCGGTGCACTGCTCACCCACCCTTCCCAAAGGAAAAAAGCCAGGGATTGCTGGGGTGGCATTCCCATTCCCAAAATGTGGGTGCAGTGAGGGTATTCCCCACCATTGGCTGTGACAGCAAGGCCCGGGCTGTGCTGCTATGGCCGTGGGGCTGCAGGGCCAGCATGGGCCCCCCCCATAGGGACTCTCTCCCCTCTCCGACACCCAGCGTGTGGGTGCTGCTTTGTGAAGTGGTGGTTGTGTCCAACAGACAGCCCAGAGCAGGGCTGGGGATGCCCTTAGGTCCTCCCCAGGAAGTGCAGGAGAAGCCATGCTGGGATCCATGCCCCCACATCACCCGACTACCTCCAGGCTCAGGAGTCCACCCAGAGAGGCCATAGCCCTAGTGAGCCCTTTAGCCCATCACTGCATCATGGCCACCATCACGCCCCAGCTGGGGACAGTTATTTGGGGTGGTGGGGGGACAGCAGCCATCCATCTGCACTTGCTCCCACCCTTGGAATGGCCACACTGGTAACTTCACCCTTCTCTCCACAGACCCTGAAGATTATCCGCACGGCCGAGCTCTCCCCGTTCATAGTCTTCATCGCCCCAACAGACAAGGCAGAGGAGGTGGGTGGCGCCGAAGCTCACTTGCCTGGGGGCAAAGGGGGGTGAGGAGCCCATTGCAGCAGCCCAGGGCTCTTTCCCTGCTCCACATCAGCTTCTTCCTGGCTCCGCCGATTTTTGTGGTCCAGGAGAGCAGGGCAGCTTCCTCAGCCCAGACCTGAGAAACAGGAATTGGTGATTCCTGACCCCTAGACTCTCTCCCGCATTGACACCCCCCCTCCAGTAACCATTATCCCTGCAGCATCATCAGCCGCTAACTGGGGTACAGTGGGGTGCACAGCCCAGCACCCAGAGCCCTCTCCAGCTGCAGTGCTGCTGCAGAGCAGGAACATTTATCCTGCCATCAGCTATGCAAATGGGACACGCAGACAGCAGCTCCTTTCATTCTTTGCCTCATTAAGATGCTCATCCCTCCAAAATTAGGATGAAAGCGGCACTGATTAACTCACACGGTGCCAAGCAGCCACAGGCTGCCATTTCCTGGGAAGCCCCCAGGGCCAGGAGCAGCACTGTCTTCCCTGCAGGGATAACCTCCGCAGGGAGAGGGGAAGCAATGGGAGAAGGGGGGAACCCCCCCAGAGCTGTGCCAAAGCCACCTCTCCCCACCTATTAATTTGGGGTTCGTAAAGCTTAAGTTTGCAGGGAGGATGTATTTATGCAGCCTTCAGAGGCACATTAACCTGCAGAGGGGTTGTAAAGCCAGATGTAGCAGGCTGGGGGGGGGCAAATATCAAGGCAGAAAAGGGTAGTGAGGCAGCCTGCTGTCCCCCACCTCCGTGCGTCGTCCCCCCTCTTCCCTTGTCACCCACCGCCAGCTCCAGAGGAATTAACTCCTGCCGCAGTGGGCAGGGCCAGCCCCGCTGGCGCAGGCACTATATTTAGTTCCCTACTGCAGCCCAGGTAACTGCCGGCGAGGAGGGATGCAGCAGAGCCAAAACATAGCCCAGCAGAGCCAAAATGTGGCCCAGCAGAGCCCAGACGACCCCGGCAAACTGCTCCCCAGAAGAGGGGCCGGGACACCGGGGTGAGCACAGCACCCCCAGCTCATCCCTCCCCAGGCACAGAAAGCAAGGAAACGCCTGCATTTCAAGCTGCGTTAGGGAGATAGGTGGAAATGTGTCCTGGACTGTGCTGTTGAGGGCACAACTGCTGCCAGGGACACACTCCTGGGATGTCCCCACAAGCTGGGGAGCTGTGCAGGCGCTACCCCCCACCGGCAGGAGAAAGCAGGCAGCTTTGCTTTTGCAATGGAGAAGTGTAATTCCATCCCAGCCCAAACCAGTAGAGGGAAGCTGGTACAGCTCTGCCAGCCAGCGCTGTTCTGGGCAAAAGCCAGCAAGGAGGCACCATCCTGCAGGGATCCTGCCTTGAAACCATCTTTAGGCCCTGAGCTGCTACTCTGCACGGCATAGTAACGAGCCTCCTGCTGCTTGGGAAACCTTCTCCTCCCAGGGAGCTGCCCTAGAGCTTTTTAAAGATAAATCCAAGACCAAGAAGGTCTGGCGGCACCAGCAGGTGACCAGATGCTCCTGGCGTTGCATAAAAGTCCAGCAAAAGCCTCAGACACGCGCTCCCAGAGATCACACAACTTGCAGGGATGCTCTGTGCAACCACTTGAGCTGGTTTTGTGGTGGGCTGTGAAATCCCCCTCCTCCCCAGCCTCCTGATCTCTCTCTCTCTCCTTTCTTGCAGTCAGAGGCTTTGCAGCAGCTCCGGAAGGATTCGGAGAGCATCAGGAGCCGATACGCACACTACTTTGACCTCTCGCTGGTCAACAACGGGGTGGAAGAAAGCCTCCAGCTGCTGCAGGAAGCCTTTGAGCAGGCCTGCAGCTCTCCACAGTGGGTGCCCGTCTCCTGGGTCTACTGAGAGGGCATCCCACCCCAGCCGCTTCCCATCAACCATCCTGCAGCCGTGGGGAGAAACCTTCTCCTCAGCTTCCCCCGATCCACACACAGCCAAGCACAACTCCCTTCCTCTGCTGCTCCAAGGACGTGGTCTCCAGTTGGTTGACACACACGCACAGGGTCTCTGGATCTCCTCTCCTGGGGGGGACATAGGAAAGGGACTGCCCAGGGCACAGCCACCTCCAGCAGAGGCCGGGGCCCCCCATTAGCTCAGAGCACAGCTCCCCACCTCGCCGGGCAAGGGAAAGCACAGTCCTCGGCCAATCTTCTCCAAAGGAAGTGGTAGAGCAGGAGCCTTCCAGGCAGATGTCCCCTGCCAGGGCAGGAGAACACACAGCACCACAAACACCTCAAAAGCCCAGCTGGTGCTTGTGAGGCTTAGCACAGACCACACCAGAGCTCCTACATCCAAGGGTTTCCCCTCACAAAATGGGAAGAACAGGAGAAGGCAAACATGGATGTGACAAAGGCAGCATGGAGCATGCCAACCCCCTGGCCCAGGCAGGTCTCGCCCCACCTTCTGAGGTTGGAGTTTTCCCGATTCACTCTGTGCAATTGTAGTTGTAAAAAAACCTCACCATATTTAAATTCTCACCGTGCAGCTTGGATTGTTGCCGCCTGGCCAGAGAACCTCAGCAGCAGCTGAGGAAATCCCAGGGACCAAACACCAGAGGGACAGTTCCATGGGTAAATTAGATGCAGCCACGTGTGTTCGTTGCATGCAGTAGAAACAGCATCTCTACAAAGATCATCCCAGGCATGTTTTTCCAGGGTCTAGGGTGTCTGGCACACTGTGTGCAAACATAAAAAAAGCCACCCACAGGAAGGGGTTCCTTCTCCAGGAGCGTTCTGCCACACAAACCCCACCATGACCATGTTCAGGAAGCATCGCTGTGGCTCCTGGGCAAACCATAGCCATCCTTTAGATGAAAGGATCTCATTTGTGTGTTCAGCAGCCAGCAAGGGGAAAGGGAAGAAGAAGTCTTGTGCAATTATTATTTTCTTTTCTTTTTTTTAAGGATGCCAAAAATAAAACCTGTCGATGTGCAATAGGGACCTTCGTTCTGATCCACTGCAGGGAAACAATGAGCAGCAATAAATGTGTGCTGAAACATGGCCACGACTGGTGTTTTACCTCTTATTAGGCTGCGTGCTTGCTCACAGCTGGAAGCCTCTTCCCACCTCCCTGACCCCCCCCCAAGGAGGGTGTCTAACCAAGGTTAGACAGGCCAGGACCAAACAGTCCCTCCAGCCACCATCAGACCACTCCAGCACAGGCAAAGAGGGAAAGAGAACAACCAGCTTCCAGGCACGCATCCCAGTGGGTTTTACCAACCTGGAGGGTGGCTCCTAAGCACCTGTAAAGTCCTGACCAGCAACAAAGGTCCCTCTAACGATGGTCCACATCAACAAGACCACTCCTCTGCACCAGTAGCTTCTTCAGGAGAGCAGCACAAAAGGCTGGGCAGAAGGGGCAGCCCTTCACCTGCCCCAGCTTAAGCTGCCTCCCCTCCCCAGGAACAGAGCACTGACCTCTTCTAGGAGCCAGATGAGCAAGAAAAAAATAAATAAATCACCCATTCAAAAATAGGGCTTTTATTTTTATGTAAAAAAAAAAAAAAAGAGTAAATAAAAATGGACTTTTTCTTTTCTGCTCGGGTTCTGACAGCCACCAGCTGCTGGCCCCAGTGCCTGCGTGTACCTCTAGTGTGGGAGAGGAGAAGAGTCAGAGGGTTAAGACAGAAACGATGCACAAGGCTAAGACAACCGTTACAGAAGCTCTGCAGGGCTGAAAACTCAGAACAAAGCAGCCTGAATCATTCCTCGTTAAAAAGAGATTAAAATCCTGGCTCAGCACTACCCTGTGAGAGAGAAGAGACCTCCCGCCCCCAGCGAGCCACCCCAGATAAGGAAATTAGGACAAGTCTTTCTGGAACAGCTCAAACCCCACACCCAGTGCCCCTTGCAAAGCTGCCTCTGGCCAAGGTCTTCCTCACAAAGACTCCAGCCCCAACAGCCCTTTAGAAAAGCAGTGAAAAGCTTCTTGGCCTTCTGGTCACTTCGCTTCTGCCCCCATCCCCCCAGCAGCATTCCCACTTCCAGCCTTCAGAGTAGATTAGATATCAAAATCGTGGAAGGCAACTGAAAGCGCTGCGGTCCCATTCCAACAACTGGGTAGAGAAAAGCCAAGAGGGACACACTGAGATGGGCACTGGGTCTGGGGATCAGTCGACAACTAACAAGCAGGTCCCAGCACTATAAAGCAAAAAGAAGGAATTTAATGTTCTAATCATTTCATGATAAAGTTAAAAAAAAGGACTGAAGAACATCTGGGTGGACTATTTGATCTCCTCTAGCTGAAGGTCAAGCCAAGCATATGGCCAGGTTAAAACAAACCAGAGCCCTTCAAATACCCAGTTGACTGTCCCCATCCACATTGATTCAGATGGGCTGTGACAAAGCCAGTCCTCCAGATACCAACACAGTCTGTGACTGTCAGGTAACAGCTCCAACCTTGGAAGAAAAGGAAGAAAGAGGCAGGAAAAAAGGGGGAGAAACGTTATTCCTCCCTCTCAAGGTGAGAACAGAGACACCAAGAGCCAGGAGCTACAGCTTCCCTGAAGATACCACTTCTATTGGCATCGTGGTGTTCAGCTTTAGAGAGCAACCCAGCGTAGGGGCAGTCAGGCACCCCACTCCTCTGGCGACCCTTAAAACAGGATGAGGAGGGGTACCCGAGCAGGGTGTATCCTGGGCAAACACACCCGCTCACTCCTACACACAGCAGAAAAGGAGCTGGGGACTTGCTGGCCCCTCTGCCATGCAGCCAGTCCTCTTTTTCTCAAGGCCTCAGACTCCTCCCTCTCTACCGCCGAGGTCGCCTGCTTTGGCCAGATCCAGTCGCTTACTCCGAGCTCTCTTCCACCTCCTTCTGTTTCTTCTTCTTCTTTTTCTTGGTGCTGGGCTCACTGGTCTGTGAAGGGGTTTGGAGGGGTCAGGAAGGAATCAAAAAGGAATCTCCCCCCCAGCAACTCCTGATTTCAAAAGGAAAAAGCCCCACTCCAGACACAGTGGAGGCTCCCCATGGCCTCAATCCTCCCTCACCACCATCCAAGCCCCCAGGCACACCGACTGAATGCCAGCACCATCCTCCCAGCAGGGCCCATCACAGACCACAGAGGTGGCCTGGAAGGAACTGTGTACCCACCAACTACCCTAGGGCACAGATGGCTGCTCCCCCCATCCCTGCCCCATTGCAGATCCATCCCGACAAGCCTCACCTGCTTAATCTCCCACCACCCTCAACCAGTTCAGTTTACAAATGCGTCCATACAGACATCCCTGTCTGCCTGTAGGGAGCGTGGGACTTTGGGGACATGCAGAGCAGACTGCTGATGTGTTTATCCTGGAGGTATTAGGTAGAGACAGCAACCTCTCCCATGCCACCATGCAGCTACGTACCACCTCTATTTGCTCTCCTCCGCTCTCAGCTGCCTCTTTGGCCTTCTTCTCTTTCTTCTTCTTTTTCTTCTCCTTTTTACTCAGCTCCTCTGGTGGCGGGGTGGCAGGGGATGGTGGGGTGACAGCCTCATCACTTTCACTCTCCGACTCTCGCTTCCTCTGTGGGAGGAACAGGTTGTCAGACACACCATCTTCCAAAGGAGCTCAAGTGATGGGAGAACTGTTTGCAAGCCCGTTGCAACTGTCTCGAAGGTCCAGGGGTTGGAAGGGACCTTCGAGATCATCCAGTCCAACCCCCTCCTGCCAAAGCAGGTTCACCTAAAGCAGGTTGGACAGGAGGTTCACCTAAAGCATCCCAATTTCCTGGGATGCTGCAGTTCATACACAAGTTAGAGCTCCTCATTCTCACACTGTGCTACAGGACTTGCACCCAAATTACAACATCTCAGGAGAAAAACACCCGGGGATAAGGCCCTAAACAGGTCACCCTACAGTTCGCTCATGGGCCAGGCAACCACAACACATCTTGGGGCACTGGACTCCCAAAATATGAAGTACTTTCCCCTGTAAAACAACCAGCCAAAGCAGCCTGATACCAACTGCCTAAAGGAACTGCCGCGTATTCACTCTTCATCAGAGCCCAAACCTCACGGCCAGAGAGCACCAACAATACTCACTTTTGAAGCCCTCTCCACCTCTGAAAC
>JAOXNH010000060.1:5179504-5192525 GCA_028566575.1 Bartramia longicauda
ATTGTAAACTGAGTCATTGCTATTTGTTTGTGTTTCTTTTCTACAGAAATGGAATACCCAGGTGGTTATACCTGCAAGCAGTGCAAACAGGAATAATTTAGAAGAGGACAGAGAAAAGAAGCTTGTTAACTTGTGCAGTATGGATGAATCTTTTCCAGTGGAGCAACTGCAGACCTTTTCTCAGCTTTTACAAAATATCCACCATCTAGAGGTGAGTTTCAGGAAGGTCTCGATAAACTCACTGAATGTTTTGAGAAATCAAAGGATATTCCCCTATGCTCTGTTTATATGTGAGTAGTGTGTGGGCTGCCTGGTTCTGACAGAGCATCTGGTCCTGCCTGAAGGTGGTGAATGAGTCCTGGGGATGGTCTTGTTGCTGGTAAAAGGATTAGACACCTCTGATAGAATGTGATTCTCTGGCAATTTGCTGAGATAAATACTGAATAACTATTTTTTTTTTTCTTTTACAGTTTCCTTCCCAGATGGGTTCAGTGCTAACAAATCCTTTGTTGCTTCACTACATGAATTGCATCAAAGATGAATCCATTTACCTGAGGCTCTACTATTGGATGGGCCAGACTCTTCAGGAAGGTAGGAACTTTGTATTGCCTTGCATGGTAGGGAGGTGAAGGATGTCTGAGGCTTTTCACCTTTCAGTAATGGTACTTTGCTCTTCAGATTTATAGTGATTAATCACATAGCTTTAAAACTGCTGGAGGAGAACTGAATTTTGTTTCTGATTGTGCTTATTCTTGCTGTGCTCATATTCAAATATAGTATTCTCTCCTGTTCAGAATGTACCTGGTGTGTGGCTGATAATAGCCAATACGAAGAAGAATTCAAGGACTTCCTGGAAACTGTCTACAAGGCAGAGTGTTTGTTGCAGGTAAGTGCCTGTTTTGTGAAAGCCAAGGGTGTCACAAAGTCTTCCCTTTAAAGTACTTTTGGGACTTATTTGCTTCCTGTAGCATCTCTGAGAAGTGACAGTGTCTCAAGTAATAAAAATACATATTCCTCTAGTGAGTCAGTATTCTGGAGATGGCTTCGCTTTCTGCAGGGAAGATAATTTGAGAATCACAGAATGATAATTTGAATGTCCTGCTGTGCATTGTATGGCAAGAAGGAGGTGGAAGCCTCTTTCTTTCTCTAGGGTGAAGTAAGCGCGGTGCAGGCATTTGAGATGAGTTTTGAAATGTTCATCTTCTGCTTTGTAGGAGGGATTTTCTTCCTGTGAAGAGTTCCTGTATAAGAGCCTTCCTCTCTGGGATGGTTTCTGCTGCCGACCACAAGTCCTCAGACTTGTGAGTTGGATCCCCCTCAGCAGCTTCTCTGGTATGTGTTGTGGATCCTTTGGGTGAGGCTGGACAGTGTCTCACCTTGGGACATAGAATTTGTTCACAGATATTGTGCTGCTTTCTCATTTGTTTCAGAAATGAAGTCTCATCTCTACGATCCCCTGGTGCAGCTCTTCTTCACATCGTCCCTTTACTTTAAGGTAATTTAAGTGAGCACAGTGAGCACACCTTTACTTCTAGTTGGTATTGCTCTCTGCCCTTGGGTCAGGTGTAGCAGTCTTGAGGGATTGTATGATTCTTTTGGGGAAGTCTATGCCCAAAAGAGGGTAAAATATATACTTACAACATAACTTCTTTGGGAATTTGAGTGCCTTTATTTCTGGGGCACTGGAAGTAGAAAGAACTGGTAGTTCCCAAAATGATAGTTGGTTTGTTCTATTGCAATTTTAACTCAGCTTTTCCCAGAGAAGGTGAGTTTACAAATAGGATGTCACACATACATTCAGTTCAACAGGACGTGCAATTATCTCACTGCTCTTTGTGGGCCTGAGAAGCTCTCGATATCTTGCCTTGTCTAAGTCCATTCTCATGATGTTTTTTATTTAGTATTATTCACTTATGTAATTTGTTATGAACCTGTTTTCTCTTTGCCTGTTGCAGTGCAGTGTTCTTGAGAGCCTGAAAGAGCTGTTACAGAACTGGTTAAACTGGCACGTGATTCATTTGGATTCAGAGTTTGACTCTCAAGCCCATTCTTTGTAAGTTTATCTGAAATAAATGCAATACAGTGTTCACTAATGCATTTAGATATCTATTCTAGCCCTATTACCTTGCATAAAGACTGACTAGAAGGTTAATGATGCAATGTTTCTGTTACATTGTAAGCTACCTTGTCAATCCTGTTCTTTCTCTTTCTTTTAAAGTATTTCTATTGACACCAAAAACCTAAATGTCCAGAAGTCAAAGTCCTTGTAACACTGACAGCCGGGTCATGTTTGTAATAATCTTGGTAACAGTGTGTTACTGGGTATAGTGAAGAACAAATGCCTGGTGCTGAATGCTTGATGAGGCAGAAGGATAAACTTCAATTCCTCTTTTACCACTTTTCCTTTTTACTGCTTGTGAAGAGGTGCATGTACTAATGTTGCGTCGTGTTGTGGCTGCAGGAATACCACCCTTTCTGGACTAGTGAACACGGTGGCTGAACTGATCCACTTTGTTGGATGGATCTCTACTGTTGCATTGCGTTTGGAAAACAATCCTACTTTCTTGCTGTACTTCATCCTGGATTTCTATGAGACCGTACGTATCCCATTCATTTTGGCTTGCAAAATCCCCATACTCTAAGACTGTTTGTGTTTTTTTAAGCTAGAGTATGAAAACATCTTCCTTGTTATAGTTTACAGACTTTGTGATTAAATGCAAATATTCCAAATACTTGGTAGATCTACAAATGACAGCTGCTGCTGTTGCATCCATAGGGATGTGGGTAGATTTGACTCAGCAAGTAACCACACCAAAATACAGGGTAAACCTAAATGGTTGAAGCAGAGACTGAGATATGGATGATGAATGTCTCATACTGTTAAGGAGACAAATGGAGTTGCTTCATCCTGGCCTTCCCCACTAGGTGAAGTTGATGGAGCCAACTGGAATGCAGTGTCATGCTCTCTTTTGCTCTTAAATGCTTCAGGGTGTACTAATGGCAGTAACAATCTGCCTGGGTTTGTTTCATTCCTGAAGGTGTGTGACATGTATCTGAAGTACAATCTGCCTTTGTTGATAATGCCTCCTGCTGGAGTTTTCTACCCAGCGCTTCTCAGCATGGATTCTGTCAGCCTGAATCAGCTCTGCTACATCATGTACAGGTACTACACGTGTTGGGGCTCCTTGCCTTCTCTTTCAGTCTTTTGGAAATGAAATTACTTTGGTGTAAAAATCTGACATCCACATTTTCTTACCATGCAAGGCAAAGGTGAATGTTCCAGCTGTGCCCAGCTTTCACGATACAGGATTTTATAGCTGTAGTTCCTACTTTTTTTTTGGTCTGTTCTCCAAAATAGCAAGATTCTGACCTTTGATGTGTGAAGGAAGGAGTTCCCATATTGTTTTGTGAGAACTTAAGTCAGCAAGCTGGAATCACTAGCAGTTAACTATGCAACTTCTCCCTCCAGTGCTTTGATCACTAGTCTTGAGCTTTTCCTTATAAATTCTGTAACGTGCTGAATAGGAAGCACTTCTGCCACCTCCAAACTCTGTGGGAATTTGGGACTGCCCTCGTGCTGCCTTCGGGTCCACAGATAGCACTGTTTAGTGCTCTGCAGGATCCACCAACAGGGCTGCTGTTCTTGGCCTCGTTAGTTCCAGTGGTTGCCTCTGAGAAGAAGAGTAGCCAATTGCTGACAGCTGGCGCAAGGCTTGCCATGTGGCTTTTCCTCTAAGGAGTCTGCAGGGTAATTAACATGACAGGATGGTCTCTGGGAAATAAGAGGAGCTAGTGCTTATTATATAGAACAACTGTCAAGTTGCATTACTTCCACTGGCTTCTTTTTCTCTGCTTAGTGAATGGAAGTCTCCCTTAAAAATACACTACAGCCCATTTTAAGGCTGTACGTTAGTTCTTGAGTGTTGCCTTTATGAAAGTGACTGTCCCAGGCAAACCAGTCATGGCTTAATCATCTAAGAAATCAGTATTACTGGGGCTCTCCCTCTTCTGCCTGGAAAGTGTGAGTCTAGGCCAAGTGATACAGTTCCTTTGAATTCTTTTCCGTATCTTTTTCTTACCTGTAAAGTTTGATCTCTCTCATGGAGGAAATAAGCTTTCTTAATACATTCCTCCAGGTTTTTTCAATGCTGCTAGGTGGTAAAAATTAACAGGCACCTAACTTTCTGTCCTCTGTTTTTTCAGGTATCGAGCCAATTTGGTGGCTGCAAAAGAAAATGAGCTGAGTAAAAAGGTATTGTGGATAAATCTGTGAGGTGCTAGAATGGACCTCGGGGAGGAATTGTGTTGAATGGAGGGGAGGTGTTCTGGTGACATTCTTTTAAGGACTGGAGGGAGCACACAAATGCTTTGAGGATGCGATTTCAGTAAATATCAATATATGTTTTCTTGTCCCTCAGAAAATACTGCAATTCAAGTTCAGTAGCCAGACGTACCAAGAGTACAACCAGTACATAGAAGCTATGGTAGGTTGTCTGTGGACATCCAGTGCCTTCCAGAAGGATACTCACCCTCAGGGTCTTCGTATGGATGATGAACTGCTGAAGAAAATCACAGTGCAGGAATTCAAAAGCAGCTTTAACATTGTCTACCACCCAGCCATGATGGGCTATGCTCTCCTCTTCCTGCAGCAGGTAATGGTGTAGGCCAACATTTGGGCCTCTTCCATAGCACCAGGTGCTCTGTCTTGACAGTGTCTCTGGAGAAGTGTCTCTCAGTCCTCTGGCTGACCTGTAGAGTCAACCAAGCTTTCAGAAGCTGGCGCAGCATTCTGTGTTGGTGTCAGATCAGTGGCACAATTTGAATAGTCTTTCTTTGCATAATATGAAGGCATTTCTGTAACAGTTTTAGATGTGAACTTGTGCTTATGGTCGTTTTGAGGATAGAACTAAAATACTAAATAATGAAGTAAATGACTAATTCAGTAAAAGCTTCCCAATAGTACATCCTGCCTCCCAAAACACAGAGTGTGACCTAAACATTTAATCTTTAGAAAGTCAATAAATACGTAGTTAAATTGTATACAGGTGCACACAGTAGAACTTTTAGCAGTGCTTTCTGGCTCTTGCAGTAGCTTTTGAGAATGGCTTATTTAAAAAAAGATATACAAGTAGCTACTTCAAGTACAGAAGTAAGATAATATGGTGCTGTCTTGTATTGTCTGATATGAGTTCTGCTCGTAGTTATCTTGAATTCCGGGTGCCATCCTGTGTTCAGTGCATCTACCGAGTAGCAGAGGGAGCAGAATGCTGGAGGAGTTGTTGTTCTGAGATGTTCATGCTGCCCTGAGAAATCAGGCTTTTAGGCTGATCCAAGGGGTGCACAAAGATGCCGTTCTTTGTGAGGAAAATAAAGGGCAAAACCCCAACAAATGAACAACACAAAAAACCAACACAATACCTTCTGTGGAGAATTTTTGTTGTCTTCCTATTGCAGAAGCAAGAAAGAGGCTTTCCTTAGCAGCTGTCACAGATGTGTCTTAAGACAGGAAAAAACATTTAGCTGCAGTGTCATCTTTTCCTAAACACTTCAGTGCTGAGCACCAGAGGGCAGTGCTCTGCAGCACACTTGGAGAACACAGGCAATAATCTAAATGTCAGCAGGTTCTCTCTTGCTGTTTCCCATTGTGGGGAATTACCCATCTGATGTTTTGAAGGGGTAGCTTTTACGCTGTAGAGAGACAGTGGTTAAAGAGCTATAAATATTCTCTGCTGTTATCCAGTAATGCTACAGCAGAGGGCAAGAGGGTTTCCACGTTACCTTGCTGCTTGTGGACACACTGGGATGCTGAAAGCCCATTCTGAAGCTTGATTAAAAAAAAAATCTCTGAATTTCTTTGCATACCTGAAATCTCTGATTTAGGAGGGGAATAAGCAGACACCCAGCAACTCTGGATGTACTTCTTGTCTGACTTGGTACTGTTTTTATTCCCTCTCCTTAAGGCTTGGCCAGATGATACCACCTTCAACTTCAGTTTAATTAAGGTAAGATTTCTTGTTTTAGTGAAGAGAAAACAGACAGTTTTCGGCAGCTATGTAGAAGAGGATGAGGTGATAATATTAATTCCACTAACGCTCTATAAAAATATTTAGAGGGGAAAATTCCAGCTGCAGACTTTGGTTCAGTCTCTTAATGGGGCCAGACAAGGTATGAACACCTGATAAATTATGTGTGTAGCCATCTGTGGGTAGTGGTCTGAGATTTTTTGTTTCCTCCACGAGCCAGTTGATATCAGGACGAGGTTGTTTATTGTTCTCTGCAGGTTTCAGAAAAAAGTTGTATTTTTGGTGTACTTGAAACAGAATTTGTTATCCATGAACTTAATATTAAATTTCTGAGATGGATGTGTAGCTTTGTTTTAGCTTTGAATGGGAATCCTCCACTGAGCAAGTACCGTGGCAGTTTGTTTTTCCTTTCCTGTGTCACGGTGTCCTTCAAACCTGATCTGGAGGAATCACCGTTAGTGATGGAAGGAAGGATTTAATATCTGTGTTTATTTGGTTTCTGACATCTTCACTGTTGATCTAATAGACTTTTTAAAACTGGGATTTATAAACATCTTCAGTATTAAAAAAAAATAAATCATAATTTGTCATGTTCAAGCTAAGAATGTGTAATAAATAAGTGGGAAAGTTGGATCATTTGGGATCAGGACGTGACCCTGTTTACCTGTGGGTATTTGCAGACTAGGATGGATGTTGTCAAACTCTGGAAAGAGATATTTGCAGACCTTTTCAGATTGGCTTAAGAAGGAGACAAAGCTACGTCCTGCACACCTGACTGTTCTTTCTGTTTTTATAGGGAAAGAGGTGGAACTGGTATCTGGAATATCTCTATACGCAAGGTTTAAAGGGCCTGAAGGTCTTTATTGAAAGCAGCATCAATCGCGTTTCCCAGGCTTCCCACAGTAAAGCAGAGAATGTGCAAGCGTGACCCTGGGACCCACTGGAGCCTTTTTGTCATCTGGAGCAAGAAAGCAGAATATAATGGACCGTGTCACTAATTCTTCCATCATCAGAGGAGAGACACAGAACAATTACCCTTTGTACTGACATCTATTTTAGGAAAGTGAAGGCACGGAGGGAAAGCTCAGGCTGCTGTGGTTCAATGGCACCGAACCCCCTCTTGTCCCTGATGAACTTCTCTGGTCGGAAGCTGCTGGGCTCAGATGTTATGTATTGTCCACGTTTTTCATCCTCATTTTTCTCTGTTGGAGTATCTGCTTTGATTGAGAAACAAACGTTTTCCATCTGGAAACCGCGATGAGCAGTGCTGCTTCATTTATAAGTAGCGTTCATTCCTGACCTGTTTTGCCTTCCTCGACAGTAGGTAACGAGAAACAATCCAATCAGCCTTTCAGGGATACCATTTACGGACCGGACCGGACCACTACGACTTTCCCAATTCCCTGTTGTACTGTGTACGTAGTGGCTTGTAACAGACTGACCAAACTGAGCTTTGTTCTGAACCTTGTAAAGGAGACATTTTGCTGCCATTCCTTATAATGTTCTTCCTGTGCAGCTGGAAAATCTGGTGCTCGGTTGATGGTTTATTGATGATTTGAGCACTTGAACAACGTTGCCACCAGCTGACCATTTTCTAGTGATAAGTGCAAATGTAGCTTTCCTTCTTGTCTTAGTTCTGTATGTGTTGTATATTAGACGTGTACATATATATAATTTATATTCTGTAAAATGTTTCCAACGTGCCATTTTGAAGAAACTCTGCTACAAAATATCACATTTCCTGTTATTTCATTTTAACACTGAGTAGAAGTTGGGAAAAGCTGAACTGAGGTCTCTACTAAAGTTTGAGTGAACTGAATTTCACTGCTGTAAACTGAGGTTGTAACCACTGGAAAGATGGGTCAGAGGAGACTGAATTTTGTGTTGTCAATCTCTGGTTGGATCCAGTAAAGGAATCAGTCCTGAGAGTGACTCCAGAGCCACTAAGGATGTGCTCGGTTTCTTCATCCTCTCAAAATCAGGCTGGCTCCAGGTTGAGTACCACACTTCTCAGCTCAAATAGATGATCTAATACGTATAAATATTTATATGTGTATGTATATTCTCTCCAGAGAATAAGAAAAATCTTTCACTGGAGACCTTGTAAGAGAGAGATTTGCAGAGACATCTGCTTAGACTACAGCACTGCCCTTTCTCCCCGGGCTGCGTTATTCCCGCTAGCACAAGTGCTGCTTGCACTTCAAAAATCCTGGTTATATTTTCGCAATGGGGGCAAACTCCACAAATTATAAATTCCTCCAAGTGGATATGTTTCAAGATGCGGCCTTAACATATAACCAGGTATCTCCTTCAAAGGCTGGTACAGTTGTTTTGGGTCAGCTCAGTTTGTTGGCTGAGGACTGTCCCAACCCCACCGGCTGGCAGTCCCTGTCATGGTGTTACCTGTTCTTTGTTAAATGCTTTAATGGTTTCAGTTGAAGGGCCCAAGGAGAAGAGTTCTGTAGCTCCATAATTATTTTTATAATTTTTCTATGGGGCTACCTTCAGAAGAGTATTGGAAATGCTAGCACTTATGCTGGAAAGCCTGTGTACTGCATTCCTGAAGGCCAACTTAATCCTTAGCTTTTTGTCCTTACACTGTACAATTGTCTTCAGATGGTGACCAGGCTTGTACTTCCATATAGGAACTGGGCTGGAGGGATTGACAGTCCTAGGAAAACACGAGGTGAAGACGTGGAAGCAGATATAGATCTGTGTGTGACGGGCTCATTCTGTGAGCATCTCAAAGAAGCAATAAATTCTGGCCAGGAAGACAGACTTTGTGTTACCTGGGTGCTGTTTGGAGTTTATGGGGAAGGAGCGGAGCTCTGTAGGATTCCTGTCAGGCTGGAAGTTGCTGCCAGAGGCTTCATTACAGTTGTGAAAGGTGCCTAGATCTTTAACAGTGTGTGTGATATATGTAAATGTATTTAAAGAGGCTTACAGCAGAGTCCTTTAGGATACTAAAAGCTCTATAGTTATTGGTCCCCGAGATGAGTTTTCCCTTGAGGTGGGTGTCTGTGAAATCAGAATGATGTTACGGAAGAGTCTTGTTGCAGCATCACAGGTCTTGTATTATACCCTGTGTTACAAAAGTCTTTGAACAAATTGCGTACCATTTTGTCATCCAGGTGCACAGGCTGGACACCTGGAAGTGTAGAAATAAAGTAACAGGGCAGAGAACTCTCCTTTATTGTCAGCTTTGAGGGTCAAGATGGCTGTGTAAAATCCTCCCCACGTGGCCATGGTGTCCCTACTGTTTCTGGGCACTTGAGATGACTTGGAGCCTCTTTGTACCCCTTGGTAGTTCTTGTTGCCTTTCACATCTGGACTTTTTTTTTTCCTCTTTTCTCTGAATATCTGACTTTTCTTCCATTGAGGTAGAATGTTAGTACTGTCCTTTTAGGGAGGGATATGCTGTCCTACCTCTTCCTTTCCCCTCCCTGCTCTGCTCGCTCTTGTCGGTCTAATCACTGTCATCAGTTTTGTAGACCATTTCCTATCCTGAGCACCTGCTCCCAGAGGTGGCTGACCACGGCATCTGCTCTGAGGACCAGAATGGGGATGGTCAAGACCCATCCATTTCCTGGTAAGTGACAAGTCAGTGACTTGGTTTTTTGGTACTGTTTGATAGGAACAACACAGGATGAAAAGTTTGTTTGAGGCTCGCGTTCGTGATGCCAACCAGCCCCCCCCAGAATATTGAAGTTCAGGTCAGAGCTGCAACTCCCCTCAGAGGGGATTATATTCAACGTGGTTCGCTGGAAAGGAAGTGAATATTTTCATGTCACAGGTCTGCTGTGTGTTGTTTTTCTTTCTAGAGAATGCTGTTTCCATGTCCAAATATCCAATATTGGCTGATCTCGGGGAATTGCTGGTTTGTGTCCTGTCTCTCCCGTGAGTAGAAGTTGAGGAGCTGCTCCAATCCCTGTCTGCCCTCCCTTCTCAGGAGGCTTCTACGCGCATTTGACGTAGGGATTTTGTAGCGTTACAAGCTGGCCAAGGGCAGTGGTCACTTCGGCCACTGGAAAAGCTGCAGGATGTCATTAAGCTGCTTTAGCCGCTTCCAAAAAGCGAGGCCTTTCCCTTTAGAGAAATCCCTGAGTGGGTATTAGACAGGATTTGGAAGCACTGGGCCAGAATCCCGTCCGGGATAAGCAGCCACAGCTCCACTGGTTTCTAATGGGTCTGTGCGGAGCTGAACCAGTTGAACATCTGGTCCACGGGACCGAAGCCATTAACCCCTCCCCTCTCAGACACCTTGGCCTGACCATTACACATCTGCAAATGCCTTGGGCTGGAGTTATGCTCAATGCTTTTTCTGAAGCCACGTTTGCTTCGTGTTTCTCTTCATTGCAATTTTAGGTTGTGGAGAGAGACTCATTTGTGCATTTTTACCCGTGAGGCTGCGTTGCCCTTTCAGAGAGAGCTTGGTCTCAAAGAGTTAATCATTTCAACCTGTTTTCAGCTGGAATGAAGAAACTGGTTCCTCTGTGTCCCTGCTTTCTGTTCTCTTGTTGGCCTACTTCCCTCTGCTTGCATTTTGCATTCCTAATGCCATGAATAAATCAGGACCCAAGGATTTAGAAGGTGGTACAGCTGTAGCCACTCAGAAAATTGAACCTCTGAGGCTTGTACTGCAGCTCTAATAACTGCCAATACGTGTGCTCCTGAACCCTTCTAATGACATTTAACTGCTACCACAATAAAATTCACTTTGCCTTTTTTTATATAACGTTTAAGGGGTTTTTTATGCCTGTACCCAGCGTCTCCTCACTTGGCTCCCTTTGTCTTTTAGTTAAAGCTCAGTTATAAGCCCTTCAGGGCAGGGCAATCGCCTCCCGGCTGCGGTGACAAGATGGTTTATCACAAATCTTTTGCACGGAGGAGGAAAGAAGGAGGGATCTGACCTGGCAAAGGGTTCATCTTCTCTCTAGGATCACAGCACAGTGAGACTCCCCTCTGGCTGTGGTCCCAGATGTTATTTCTGATAACCTGTCGTTAATAATACACGCTGGACGGCTTTTATTTGTAGCGCTGTGACTCCTGAGAGTGTGAGAGGGAGCTCTTTGTGTGTTCTTTGCTCAGGGGTTACACCCAGTCTGGGTGAAGAACACCAGGTCTGGAGGATGAATATCCTGAAAGAACAAAATCTCCAAGTATTTTCTCCCACGAAAGGTGATTTATGTTGTACCGATGACTTTCCCTCATGATGGCTCTGCTTTTTTAGAATAAAAGTGATGATTTTGGTGTGAGAATGGTTTGGTTCAACCAGACTTTTTGCTTTTGACTCTTCTTAGCATATGGTGACGTGGTTTTGGGCACAGGATTCCTGAGATCTGTATCTTGCTGTTAGACCTGCCCGAGTAACTCCCAAGTAATTATAGTTGGCAAAGGAGGAGCTGAGGTACATAAATAATGTTCAGTAAAGTGCATATCTTGTGGTGCTGCTTCATTTCTCTGCTTCTCAGCTTCCTGTCTTGTAGGAGTAAAAAGTCTGCATAGCAGAGGGTGAGATTTTTTTTTTTAAAAAATGCTTTAATTATTTTGGCATCTGCTTTCCCTTTTCAGGCTCACCAGAGTCTTGCACAAACGTAGACACCGGAACAGTTGGTCTTCAACAACAACAACAAAAAGCTGCAGGTACCTTACACAGGCTCTAAATGCTGTTTTAACCTTGACAGCGTTTAGAAATCCGTAGGCTCAGACGTGATTCCATTCTGCAGCTTAATGAGCGAACGTGGATCAGGCAAGCTTTGGTCCCCGCCAGGAAAGCGGCACGGAATGGACTGTTCTAGGCCAGGCCATGGGATATTAAGTCACTGTAACGTGGCTGAGCTCCGGAGCCTCAAGCCCTGGGTTTAGGTGCAAATTGCAATGGATACTTTGGAAAATTTTATTCTCTGCCTTAAATCTTTTGGGTTCTTCCTGTAAAGAACTCGGTGATAAGCTCCCTGTGTATATGTGTATTTTTATATGGAGCTGTATCCCCGTGCAGTTTTACTCGTGGAAGTCTGGTGAAGTTCCCAGTGACTGGGAAAAGGGGAAACACAACCCTTATTTTCTAAATGGGGAAAAAAAGACGGATCTGGGGAACTACAACCTGATCAGCCTCACCTCTGCACCTAGCGAGGTCATGGAGCAGATCCTGATCTTAACTGTTAAAACACATTTGAAAACGAGGAGGTCACTGGTGACAGTCAATGTGGCTTCACTGAAGGCAAACTGTGCCTGATAAATTTGGTGGTCCTCTACGGTGAGGTTACAGCGTTGGTGGATAAGGCAGGAGCAACTATTGTCATCTACCTGGACTTGTGCAAAGCATTTGACCCTGTCCCACACGATGTCCTTGTCTCTAAAATGGCGAGACATGGATTTGATCACTTGGTGGATAAGGAATCAGATGGATGGTCGTCCTCAAAGAGTTGTGGTCAATGGCTTTGATGTCCAAGTGGAGACCAGTGACGAGTGGTGTTCCTTAGGGGTCGGTACTGGGACTGGTGCTGTTTAACATCTTTGTCAGCAACATGGACAGTGGGATTGAGTGCACCCTCAGCAAGTTTGCTGATGACACCAAGCTGTGGTGGGGTCAACATGCTGGAGGGAAGGGAGGCCATCCAGAGGGACCTGGACAGGCTTGAGAGGTGGGACTATGCAAACTTCATGAAGACAACCAGGTTAAGGGCAAGGTCCTGCATGTGGGTTGGGGCAATCCCAGGCACAAATACAGGCTGAGTGGAGAATGGATTGACCCCACCTGGAATATGGTGTCCAGCTCTAGGGTCCTCAACATAAGGACATTGATCTGTTGGAACAGGTCCAGAGAAGAGCCACAAAGATGCTCAGAGGGCTGGAGCACGTCTCCTGTGAAAATAGGCTGGCAGAGTTGGGGTTGTTTAGCCTGGAGAAGAGAAGGCTCTGGGGAGGCCTTATAGCTCCTTCCCTCTTCACCCCTGTGTCCTTTTGGTGAACTGCAGTCATCTACTCTATTCTTGCTG
>JAOXNH010000060.1:5193556-5209072 GCA_028566575.1 Bartramia longicauda
CCTTCTCATTTCTCATTTCGGGGGGCTGCGGGGAACAAATGAAAAGGGGGGGCTCCTTCTGTCCCTGAGTGCGTGTCAGCTGTCTGCTTGGATCAGTTCTCTACCCGTTCTTCTCCCTCACCCCAGGTACCGTGCTTTTAGAAAGTATCCTGCTGTTTTTCTAAATGCTTTTGGCAGGGTAGAATCTGTGCTTGGGAGATTTCTGTGCTTGCTGATGCTAGCAAAGGAGGTGCAGTTACTTATTTGCCATCAGTTATCTAAATAAAAGAAGGAACAGGGTAGTGTGACATCTGGGCAAACGTTCTCAGATTCTTCTCAAGCTGAACTTAAGGCCCCTAATTCTAATTTTGTCCCCTCTTGTTGAGAAGAGGCTCTTTGTACTCTCCTCACAAGCATCCCTGCCTGCCTAACGTGCTGGAATTGATGGACAGGTCTGTCCCTTTGTGTGAGATCTCTTCCTTCTGGCTTCTCCTTCGCAGGTGGGCGCAGCGTAACCACCGAGATCCGTCATCCTGCATCAAAACCGAGTCACTCTGTGGCTGTGCAAGAAATCAGGCTCATCTGTTACTTCAATTAGGAAGAGACCCAGAGGAGGGAGCCCTTTGTCTCAGGAAAACAGGGATTTGTAGGCTCTTGTCGAGAAACCGGATTCCTTCAAACCATAAGGGACCTTGTCCTGGCTTACAAGCCTTTCACCAAACCCTCCTTCAGTAGCTGGATCCACAGGGACACTGTCACTTGATGGCTCTGGGGAAAGTATCTTTATTTTTATCTTTTCCTGTGTTTTCCTCTTAGCAAGGATGCGCTTCCCTGTATATTCTCAGCCGATGTTTAGCTCTGTTCTTTGGTTTAGCTGCTTGGGGTTTGGAGGCTGTTGGGATATCAATGACTTGTTTCCGCTTGTAGAAACCTCCAACTGCTTCTCCAGCCCCAGTTTGGGAATTCAGCTTGTGGGGCTTGCCCAGCTGCTCCTCTGGTCGAAGTGCCACCACATGGGTTCTTCATCAGAGGTTTTTTGACAAAGCGCCTCAGCGGTTTGTGCAAGGCAGAGGTGGGTTGAACACAGGTGTGAGAACGCGCTCTGACCCCACCGTCTGCCTTGATGCTGCTGCATCCTCCTCCCTGGAGCCTTTCTTCTCTTTCCGTTCTCTGTGTGTGTTCTCAGTAGAGCTCTACACGAGGGATTTTTAAGAATTTATTCCACCCTGGTAAATCGTAATCTTCCTTGCACAACCCACGTTATACGTTCCTGGGTAAAGCATCATTCTCTAAAATGCTTTAATTGGGATGAATTGATAAATTTGAGCTTTAATCTGAAGGGGAAAGAATCTAGTGAAATTCCTGAAGGACGGCAACAACATTTCCTCTTCTGTACAAGAGGGAAGATGATCGTCCTGGAAGAGAGTAGGAGTGATTCCAGGAGATGTGAGGTTTCAAAGGAGGGAAGTTGCCGTGTTTGAAGAGGAAAGTGGATGTATGTTTTGGGAAACATTTCTCTGCAACAAGGACTATTTTCAAAGAGGAAGTTAACAGGTAGAAAAGCCATAGCCTTTAGCTGTATCGACACCTGACGTATTGTGTTGAAAATGCAAATGCCAGAGTTTTAGTTTTCATGGGTTGGTAACTCAAGGCATTCGGTGTTTATGGATGTTCCAGCTCATGAGTGATTTGAATGAATTAATATTGACTTTGAATAAAGAGAAAATAATAGACTTTAGGTCTGGACCAGATCCAGTGCTTACTTCTAGCTTTTTAAAATTTTCAGAATAAAAACACTATTAGCCTATCTCCAGATAGCACCATTTTCACCAGTTGTTTTCAGCAAATGCATTTGTATTCGGGGCGTGCTGCATTTTATGACTTTGTGTGTTTAATCAGGGTGGCTGATTCTGAATTCACAAGTGTAAACTGGGATCTGTTTCCATGATTTCCATTGATTAAAACTCCAGCAGTTTAAAGGGAATGATTCTGGTGAATCAGAATCTGATTTCAATTTCACCTTCGTGCCTTTTAAAACCTGGCTTGATTTTTGTCTCTGTTGGGTGTTGGTACGTTGTACTCAGCATTGTGCACATCGGGACGGCCCTGTTGGGTGGGTGGAGATCCTTAGTTTTGCTAACAAGGTACATATTTGCCATTTAGCAAAGCATAAAATGCCTGGAATATTTCCTTAGGGAAAGGCATACGGTCAGTACCGCTGTGTCTTCTGAAAGCTGGGTTCTTGGAGTTCCTTGGGAGATTTTTTTGGATTAAGTTCTCTCCAGCACTCGAAGCACACCATATTTAGTATCCTGCCTCATAAAGCTTCCCATACGCTTTAGAAAGTTGTAATGCTTATGTGAAAGGCTGCGTTTATGACAAATCTGAGTTTGTCTCCCTGATTTCCTTTGAGTTCTGAATTGCTCGGCTGTTTGTCCTAATTATATCCTTAAGCCAGAAGGTATCGGGGAAATAAGGAAGATGCTCCCAGCCATGGAAGCAGCTCTTTCACCAGAGATTCTGGTTTGTCTCAAAATTTAAGCTAAACTGACACAAGAGATTTATTTTTTTTCCTGCTGCGTTTTGCTGTCCCTGAACTATCAATAATTTAGGATGCATGTGCTGCAAAGCGCCTTGTTTTCGTGGTTTGTGCTGTCTGTTAATGTCTCTGTGCTGATGTCTGTCTCGTGTGCATGTGTAACTTGGCTTGATATGTACTCGCTTTGTTTATCCATGTTGTCACGTCCCTCATAGGTCCTGTTGGTGACAGACGCGGGCTGCAGTGGGATTTGGCCATCTCTCTCTGTAGAACGGTGTGTTTGGAGTTGCCTGGATAACCCTTCCAGCACTCAGTTGTGGTTTCCCCCCCTTCACTCTCCTTATTTAACCCAGGATTTACTATTTGTGTGTGTGTGTATGCACAAAAATAGCCCAGCAGAGACTCTGTTTCTGTCTTCTTATCCATATCTATTTTTCTTTTGGTCTAAATACGGCTTTTCAGAGTGAGTTTTGTTGCATCAATACAGCTGTTGTGGAAGCACAAGCTATTGAAGAAGCTTTCAAAAGCAGGAGGTGTGTGGAAGTTGAGTACGTATTCTTGGGTTGGTACTCAAAAGGATTCAGTGTTGCTCCTTTTGGAACCAGCTGTAAGGAGGTTGCTATTTAAAAATCTCCACCTTTCAGAGTTGTTATCTGAAGTTTCTGAGCATCATGTCTCACTGTGTGCTGCTCCTGGCTCCTGGTTCACCTACTGAGGATGGAAGGAGAAGTTCCTCAGGGTCAGCCACCCACCTGCTGGAGGTTCTAGCAGGTACCACCTTGAGGAGCACGCCGGTTTCTTGAGGACTCTCTCAAATGTATTTTACTGGAGAACCACTACATTTTGACTGCTTTCTCCGGGTTTAAAGTGGTGACCTAGAAAAGCTTTTGATCTATTCACATCCACCTTGCCACAATGGTTTGGGATTAGGAAATTTTGTTCTTAGAGTCCCCAAAACTGGCTGGAAGGGAGACTTGGCCTCCCCACAGCAGTGGGCACCGCTGCTCCGTGCGACAGCATCTCCTGACCAACACTCCTCGCTGTGGGGCCCACGGGAAGCCCCCACCACAGCAGGTCATTTGCCAGTTGTGTTTTCCACTGCGGTGAGAGAGGTGTCTTGGCCAGAAATGATTTTCAGAAATGCAGTGGAATCATGAAGCTGCTGTTACGTGTCCATTCGCTGGGGCTGAACGAGCCAAGGGAACCTGCATTTTGAAGGACACCTGAGCTACCGTTTGTGAGGAATAAATGTATGAAAAATGGGCAATCTTTATCAACGGCAGTGATGCTTCTGTAGAACATGAATGTATGAGTGGGAAATGAACATCTTCAGTCTATCAGCTCTGGGAAAAGAAGGGCTAAGGCTCATTAGAGGCTGTTCTGACAACGATCAGGAGGATTGTGTTTCCCAAGTCTTAATTTTCCCAGAGAGAATCTAGTGGCTAGAGCCCGGGGCTGGGATCAAATTTGATTCCTCTTTCTGCCCAAGCTATTTAACTCTATTTCTTCTTGTGTGATATTGGAATAACATCACTGGCAACTTGAGCAGTTTGAAATCCTTGGGTGGGATGACCTCAAGAACTGCAAACTGTTTGTTATGTGTGGACTGAAATCCCATCTCCAGGTCTGCTTGTGTCCTCAGCCAAGTTAGTGGCTCCAATCCTTCTGTTTCTCATGAGCTGAGACAAGATACCCTGACATTTGAAAAATCTTGGATCAGATCTCCAATCTCCCAGCTTGGAGAACTGGCTCTGCCTTTACTTATTTTTCTATTCTAAGAAGAATAGGAAGCGTATCCGAAATTAAGTGATTATCCTATTTTTGCTCCTTAACTTTAATTTTAAAACGGGCTATTTTTAAGTTATTAAATCTTGTGCCAGACACCCAAATTGCGGTTAAGAAAGGAGGTGAATGTGTCTGGCATTTTCCAGCACAGGCATGGCCACATCTAACCTAAAATGAGAGCCGCTGGTCCTGGGGAGGCGGTGGGGAGATGTCGGGAAGCAGCGGGAAGCGCGTCTGAGCCCAGCAGCCTGTGTCAGGTCTCCGGAGGTCAGACCACGGCGCCTTTTGTGCCTTTCTTATTTCTCCCCCCACCCTTCCCTTTTCTTTCTCCCTCTCTCCATGTGTATTTTGTCTCCTCCTCCTCCTGTGCGTGTGTCTTTCTTTGCCTCCACTCTTCTTCCCTCCCCTCCTCCGGATTGATCTCTGGCCGAGGAGACCTCCAAAGGGCCCGGACGCTCGGTGGTGGGCTCGTCCTTCTTCCTCCTGCCGTTTGCCGAGTCAAGGGTATCTCTTCGCAGGCTTGGGGAGATGCTGTTCCTCCTGGTGATGTGATTGCATAGCAACACAGCAGCGCGGGGCGGTGGAGGAGGAGAGGCAGGGAGGCTGCCGACAGCAGCGCTCAGCCTCAGCATGCATCCCTGTCACAGGGACTCCTTTGCTGATTCACAGAGGCAGCCCCCGTCCCCGCTCCCGACACTCGCCGGCCGCTGCCCCCCACGCCTCAGACCCGGTGGACTTGGAAGGTAGGCCACGGCAAAATTCCTTTCCCGCTGGGATGCTGTAGCTGGGCTGGAAAAAGGGGGGAAAATATCAGCGGATCGTTAACCTCGGAAACGAGCTCTTTGGGCGTGTGTGCATGTGGATATCCCTTCAGGGAAACACTGTCCGTGTACGTGTGGGTGAGGAAACTCACAGAGAAGAAAAGAAAGGGTTTTGGGGGGGACACAGTGGGAGCAAGAAAGGTGGCCAAGATCGTTTCCACTGGGGAGAGGCTGGGGACCGGTAAGTGGTGTGGATTCCCAGGGCAAACAATAGTAGCCAGCATCCCGATTCCACCAGCTGTGATTCTTTGCACACTGAAGGTTTATTTACCCTGGCGGTGTTTCTGCCTGAGATAAAGGACTGCTCCGGGCAGGGTGCATGGTGGCCTTCTAGCATCCTCCTGGGAGGATTAGACAGCATGGCAAGGCAGGGACCCAAATATTTCTCGAGTAGTAAACTGGGATCAGACTCCAGTCCCAGCTCAGCCCTTTTCATTCACTACCGTGCCCGGTCCAGCCCTGCTCCTTTATGTGTCCGCCCTCCCCTCCCCCAGCTTCTCCCCAATCCCTTTCACTCCTTCCTCCTCCTCCTCCTCGCTCAAGGCCTTATATTGCTGCTGCTGACCTTCCCTTTGCTGCGGGCAGCCCTGACCGGCCGCAGAATATGCGGGACCTTTCCTGCTCCCCAGGGCTCAGCACTCTGCCTCCCTCTCCATGCCAGACAGGGCAGCCTGGGCAACGGTTCACCATGATTTAGTGCCTCTTTGCACAACAGATTATTACCTTTCCCTGGTCCAGCCTCTTCCCTTCAGTCTTCCCTGCGGTACGGCATCGCCAGTGTAGAGCATCCTATTCATGGGGGTCTTAATGCTGAGGTTGCCCGTGCGCGGTGACAGGGGTGTGGAGCAGTTACTGCCACACATCTAAACACCCTGCTGCCTGTGGGAGAAACTGATGTTTGTTTGGGGTTTGGTTTTTAGCCTTGAAAAAGACCTCTAGTTAAATCTTTGTCGGTCTGTGTTTTACCTGTGCCCTAATCCGAGGTCCTTCACACCTTCTCTCCCTCTGCTGCTCACCGATCTCTCTGGAGGAGTGGCAGTTCTTGCTTGATTATTCTCTTTAATGGCCTTTGTCGCCCATCCATAGTACCCTCCAGCAACACAGGGTGTGAAGTCCCAGACTGGAGGATCGGTTGCGCCGGGAGGGTTTCCAGTTTTCTGGCAGCCGTGTGTAAGCGCATGTGCCGGCCGCGGCTCCGGTGCCATCTCGCATCCTCCCCTGCCAGTTCCCCACGCTGAAACCTGTTTTCTCCGCTGCTGCGGGAAGCGGCCGGGCAGGGCTCTGGTGTGATGGCACTCCGGAAAGGGACCAGACCACAGACATGCGATTTCAAACTGGGAAGGTGGGTGCCTGGAGTGCTGGGGTGGGAAGGCATTGGAGAAGGTGCTGTCATGCGGTGCTGTGTTCAGGTCTTCTTTGTTAACTGAAGAAATTAAGATGAGGACCATCTCTCTCTCTCTGGGTTAATACCTGAGCCAGATGAATCCCACCTGCTAAAATTGGCCAGGACTGGGAGCGTGAATGGGCTTGCTCTGGTTGGAGTGACTCTTTTCAAAACTAAACAAAGTGAGACAGGGGAGGGATTAAATTAATGGGTTCAAACAAAAAGCCCTGAGTTCTGGCGACGTATGGTGAATTTCTGATTCTAATACAATTCTGAGAAATGTATTCAAGGCCTCCACTTTAGGCTGGATGCCTATGATAAAAGCATAAAAGAGGGAATTGTAAGTCTCATGAAACAAGGCACACTGACCAGAAAGAACTGAGTCTTCAAAAAAACCCTAATTTTCACAGGTGTATGAAGATGCAACTGAGCTTTTCAAAACTGAGCCATAATAGCTCCATCCCTTTTTCCTTTGCTGTTTCCCTTAGCATAAGAATAAGGTCGCTTTGGTACATCTCAAGAAAGGAAAAGAAACGTGACTTCAGGTGGCACACAGCCTGCTTATAAAACCTATGGGCTCAGGAGGCCAGAGAACCCCATACTTTGGCCGGGGGTTGATAATAGAGACAAGCTTGTTGGGGGCAAGGCACAATATTCAGTGCAGAGACACAGATGTCAGTTTGACACTGAGAAGGAGAAGCAAAGCATCAAGGGAGCCAAAAGTTAGGACAGCATCGCCTTGGCTATCGCTGTG
Source organism: Bartramia longicauda (assembly GCA_028566575.1). Lineage (NCBI taxonomy): Eukaryota > Metazoa > Chordata > Aves > Charadriiformes > Scolopacidae > Bartramia > Bartramia longicauda. The sequence goes on from JAOXNH010000060.1 coordinate 5,200,819, forward strand.
GGGCGGGTGTGCTCTTCCCACTATCCCTGATCAGCTCCACGGTGTGGCAAACGGGTGGTGTGTCTCCCAGACTGCAGCAAGGCTCCTTTCCTGCCTCCATCAGCAGGGAAGGAAAAGCTCAGGTGCTTAGAGGAGAAGGACAAAGACAAGACTCCAGATTTTTACTGGGTTTAAATGGGTTGGTTTCAGGGCTATAGGACACGACCGAGTCTGGGAGGAATTGGGTTCAATTTTTATGCTTGGTTGCTTTTTATGCAAGCTTATTTTGGTCATTAGGCAAGTTATTGACCCCTCGCTGCCCCTTTTTGGGAGGTTGGAGGGTGCTTGCTGCTTCCCCCGCTCCTTTTGTGTGTCAGGTCTATCAATCAGCAGCTTCTCCATGTCCAGCACAGCGGGGCCGTGTATTTACAGCTGGGTCCTCAGGGTGCTCGAGTATTTATTTGTAGTACTTGTCTAATTGAAGGAGGGGGAGAAGAAGAGATGGGAAGAATTCCCAGGCAAAGCGAGTTTTGGAGAGAGCAGCTTAAAACCCAGCTGGGTGTCTGAAACAGCGTGTGAAAGAAATGTAGATTTCCATCTTCCTAAATAAATCCCCAGAAGTTATTTTTAAGCAGGGAGAGAAGCAGTTCAGTTCTGCGTGGCCATGTTGGGGGCATGCACCCAAGCTCACCTGGTTAACTGGGGGGACATCATCGTCCCAGTTTCCCGGTGTGAGACTAAATGGTTAAATCTTTCAGCTGGAGTTTTTGTGTCCGTGTGCATATTTTTTTGCTTGGGAAAATGGAGAGCGAGTGAGCCAGCAGAAGAGAGGATGCTGCTGCTTTATTAGGACCTGTGGCACCTGTTTATCCATTGAATTTAAATAACATTTTGGTTATGAGCTCGAAGCCTAAGTGGTCATTTAAGAATGCAGCTCGTTAGACGCGAGAGTGCCCCACTTCACCCACCCTCAGTGGAGAAGGCATCTTCTGTGCCACTTGCTCGCTACCAGATTTTATGTTGCTGCTTAATTGAAGGACCCTTCATTCTAATTAAAGAAAGGGACCTGGTACTTAGGTGGAAGTGCAGTGTGGAGCCCAGCTGCAGCTTTGGCATCCGGGTTTTTTAGCCCTTGGATGATGGGGTTGTAAATTCCTGCTCGTGTGGAAGGTCTGCTCATGCTCCATCCCTGGAGGGGTTCAAGGCCAGGTTGAATGGGGCTTGGAGCAACCTGGTCTGGTGGGAGGTGACCCTGCCCATGGCAGGGGGTTTGGAACTCAATGATCTTTAAGGTCCCTTCCAACTTGAACCATTCTGTGATTCCATAAGGCTGTTGATAGTCCTTTCCCCCTTTCCTTCCACACAGGAGCAAGTGAGAACCAGGAGACTGTTGGGGTGATTTTTTAAAAGGAGTGTGTATCTATTCCTGGTTTATAAAGAGATGGAGACTCATGCTTTAAGAGGGAGCTGTGGTGTTTGGTCCCCATGGGACAAAGGCTTCTCTTCCTCCTTTCTCACCAAATCTTGACCTAGCGGGGTCTTGGGAATTAGGTCTGCTGGCCCTCCATCTCAGGCTTAAACTATTTACTTACACGTGCAGAAAATGATTTTTGCTGGAACAGGATGTGCCGTTGCGCTGTGGAGGGAGTCCTGCTGTCTGCCAGCTTGGGAATGCTCCCTTTGTCAGCGTCTACATGGGAGCTGAACTTTGAAATATCCACAAGCCTCCCACCTTTCCCCTTAAAGGACACTGGGCATGCTGAGCTAAAATGTTATTACTTCTCTTGAACAGTAAGTTAAACAACAACAAAGTCATTAACATTTCCAGCAGCAGGGAATGTGTTTGTATTTCCATTCCCCTCCTGGGATGAAGGCTGGGCTGCCTTGCCTCGAAACGTTGCCGTAATTTTTTCCTTATAGGCCAAGATCTGAAGTGGAAAGTTTCGGGCCGGAAAGAACATTTTGGAGGAAATTAGCAATTCAAAGCATCAGCCGTGCGATCGAGAGACCTCTTGACCTATATGCTGTATTTGCTGCTGTTATATGTGGTGGAGAGGTGGAAATTCAGCATCTGATGTTGAATTCTAGCTTCCGCGGCGGGTCCCGAATCCCAGGGGTTACCTTTAGCCGTGCAGGTCAGCCCCAGTGTGAATTCCCTTGATGTTTGGGAGATCTGGGTTTGTGTCAGCAAAATGGGAAACGGCTGAAATACACTGGGCAGCATGCATGCTGGTGGCAACCTGCCATCGTGCTGTGGCCTGGGATGGAGAAGTGATGCTGAAGGAGACGGGGGGCATCACTGGTGCAGCCCAGCGCTGCCTCCCTGGCTGTGGCTGCAGCAATGGGTCCGTACCTGGGAGGCTGCAGAGAGCAGTAAGTTTTGTGGTGGAGCTGAAGCAAAGCTGGTTGAGCAAAGGCAGAGAGAACATGGAGATCCACCACATCTTACACGTGGGTACCCATAGGACGTGATTAACGCATCGGGGCTTTATTTTCTCATGGCTTTCTGTAAAGCTGAGATGATGCTAACAGTGAGATAAATCACTATTTTATCTTAATCAGAGCCTAAACAACAACAAAAAAGCAGCGTTGTGACCAGAGATGGCCTTCCAGATCCATAGAATAGACAAGGGGATACTGCTAATTGGCTTTATGGGTCATACAGTTTTAAAACCAGAAAAAAAAAGGGTATTTTATAGGAGTAAAAACTCATTAAAAAAAAGGCAACTGATAGTGTGAGATGCACGTATGGGGGAACTGAGGCTCTAGGTGATTGTCCTTCTGAACATAAAAGGAAAAAATAACGTGTTTGAAAATGTTGTCTGTTATGGGGACATGTCTATTATGTCTAACCAGAAGCAGTTGTGACAGTGAGATCCTCTCCCCCCTCTTCCTTTAAACTCTGGGCATCTCCTGTAGTTCAAGAAACCCAACCCTTGTTAAAAATGCAACAAGGGACTCGCTAAAACAGGAGACCATTACAGCAAACTGTATAACTAGATGCAAAAACCAGCTGGACCTTTAGATGAAAAAAGTGTACAACATTAGTACAAATATATGTTTTTAAAAATGCATCCTTTAAGTCTTCAGCCTTTGCGAGGGCAGCTGGGCGGGATGTCAGCTCCATGAGGGGGTGCAACTTGACCCAGGGACTCACAAGCTGCTTTTCAGGTGCCTGTGCCCAGAGCTGTCTCCATCCCCATGAACATCGGTTCTGATGCAGCCCCTGGTGATGCAGGAATGGCCCTATGTCCTCCCACGATGTCCTGAGTGGCACCTCGCAGCCCAGGCGCAGCACAGCAGCACTGCCCACCCGCTGCCTCAGGTAAGAGCTGGGTCTTGGGAGTCTTTCTCGTGGCAGCTTTTTTGCAGGGGTTGCAAATGTCTGTGGAGCAAACTGGGACCTCTGTTCCTGGTGGCAGGGAAAGCTGTTAACTCCAGCCCCCCATTGGCTTGCACTTAATGAGAGCGTTAGCTCTCCTCGAGCGTTTTGGCTGCAAAGTGTTTCCCAAAGTAGAGCAAGAGAGGCAACCTGCAGAGCTGGATTTCAAGCTTCCTTCAAAATAAAGAGCGAGAGGCCACCATTAACAGCTCTCGTGTATTTGGTTGGGTTTACTTTTTTTCCAGGAAAACTGGAAGAATGTCAGCTTTTGCTGAAAATGTAGGTTTCTAACCTTTCTGGTTGCAGAGAAGAGCTTGGAAATAAGCCCCTGGCGAATGCTGCAAGGCAGAGGAGGAGTCTGACCTCTTTCTAGTCTAGTTATCTTGAGGAACAGAGAGTGGGTGCTCACACTACTGGTCTCCCTCCTCCTTCCCCCGGCGTGTCCGTGTGGGCAGGCTTGGGCTCCTCACCAAAGGTGGGCAGAGAGGGGAAGGTCTCTGGCACCTCCGGGTAAATGGCAGAGCAGAGTGGAGGAGAAGGGAAAAGTGTGCTGGAAACTGTCTGCAAAGCTGCCCGAGCTCTGCACCGAGCTGTCACGGGCTGGTTTAGCACCTTGTCCTGGGTCACCCAGACAGCACGGCTGGGGAAGCGCTGCCCCGGCTCTGCTAGAGCTTCCTCTCTCTTGCCTGTAGCTGTTGGCCTCATGGTACCTCTCACCTGACAAGACACTGATGGATGGTGCCAAGGTTTTTCCTTGGGCGCTGGCTGTGGTGTTCCCAGGGAGAATGAGGTCCCTGGCTCTGCTTTTTCCTTTTTCACCCTGCTTTAAACATGAAAAGCAAAGGCTGAGCTTTGGGGTTCCTAGCTGCCATGGCTTGCCATCAGCCTGGACCCATTCTGCCCCAGGGAGCTGGGGTCTGCAGGAGGAAGGCAGAGCCTTCTCTGGAGTGGCTCCAGCATCAGGGATGAGGCTTGTAGCTGAGTCAGAGCCTGTTGGCCCTGGGGTGGCTGTTAGGCAGCTGCTACTGGGCCAGTGCCTGGGTGGTTAATGAGCAGCTCAGCAGATGAAGTGAGGAGGGAGAGGGATAGCACAAAATGTCTTCCTTGGACGCCTTGAGCAGTCCAAGCCCCTATGAAGGGGTCAGAGCCCTGTGGGGTTTGTTGGGAAGAGGAGAAGAGGGCTGGGGCAGGATGCCCCGTGGGACCCACCGCCGCCGAGCTGCAAGGTGACACATTGGGGAGGGTGCAAACATCCTCAGCTCAGGTCAGAACCACCGCAGGTATCCCCCAGTCCCTGCCTGAGCCTGGCTTTCTGCTGTGTGGGCATCAGAGTGCTGGGTGCCACGCACCAGCTGGCTGCTGGCTCCTGCAGCGTTGATGACAGTCTGCTTTGTTCAAAGGACCTGTTGTGCCCTCCTTCTCACAGGTGTAGGTGTTGCCACCTGGAAAACAGCCTTCCTTTCTTGTCCTTGCTTCTCCTGAAGGCTCCTGGCAGGCTGCAGACAACCCATCCTTAGTTGTCCCCTGGCCTTGCTGAAGCCCCCTCCTCCAGTCTGGGAGCTGGTCCTGTATCTGCTGGCCCTGGGAGGTGGTGGGGAGAGTAGACTGGCTGTGCTGGACCCAGAGGGAGAGATAGCAGAGGTCAGATGTGCAGGCAAGGAAGGAGGGGAAGAGAGGGAGAGATACAGGGAGCTTTTCATTCCCTCCCTGTAGGTGGAAGAGAGCATGGAAACAATGCTGGGCAGCAGGATTGTGGGGGGCACAGCCCAGAGCCTTCTGGCAAAAACAAACTATTTGCACCCAGTCCAGGAGGGCAGAAACATCTGTGCTGGCACCCAGAGCTGCCCTGGGGCATGTAGGGGGCAAGGAGGGCATCTTTGGCTTCTTGGGGGTTAGATCTCCAGGACCTGACTACTCAACTTCTGGGTAGCCCAGACCATTCCCTGGGTAAATCTCTTCCCTGGTAAACACCCCTGTCTGTCCAGCATGTGCTCCAGCATCTGAGGGCAAGGTCTCTGCTGGTCACCCCATCCCAGCCCACCACCACCTTTGCCATTCCCTTGCAGAGATGGATCCCCCAGTGCCAGGAGCAATCCCTCTGCGCACAGGGCCAGCTTCCTACAAGGGGCTTTCCCTCCCTGGGGTTGCCCTGCAGACCTCTGCCCACTTCATGCTTTGCGGGCAGCCCCGATGTCCCCACAGGGGTTAAGGCAGGTTGGAGGCTGCTGGAATGCCACCGGACAAAGCTGGGATTGAGGCCGGCTGCGAGGCACTGCCGCCCCCCTCCAGATTCCTGGGGGGTCAGTGCTCAGGGTGGCCCCGCTCTGCTGAGGACACGGCGCTCGCCCGCTTCCCTGCCGGGTGCTGCCTGGCGGCACCCGGAGGGATGGGAGGCGATGCCAGCTCCTCTGGCAAAGCTGAGCAGTGGATCTGTGGCTAAGAACAGGTAGATGCCCTCGCCGGAGCCCGCGTGAGTGTTCTGTGCCTGAAAAATAAAGCCATGGAGAGGGGGAACGCAGATCCAGGCTGCTGGGGCTCTGGGGAAGGAATGCTTAGGGGATGCTCAGAGGGAAAACACTGCTTTTTCCCCTCTGCTGGCTTGCAGGGGTTTTGTCCTGGGGGAGCAGATGTTCAACACCTGGCCCCTGCTTGGCCACTGTCACTGGGTCATCTGCTGGGCATGGTTTGTGAGTCGCAGGCTTGGTGGGCTTTTAAAGGAGGCTGGGAGGACTGTGTTGTCTGGTGAGCTGTGCTGCACTTGCACCCAGGTGAGCTGATTCCTTCCTTTGGTATCCCTTGGGATAGAGGGGAGGGCTGGAGTGTTCCCTGGCAGCGCTGTGGGGCTAACCTACTTCAGCACCATGAGGATGTGCACATGTGGAGGATTGATTTTTCTACATTCGAGCAGCAGTTTTAGCTTGAGTGGTTTATTATTCATGGCCCCAAGATTCCTGTGAACTCTGTGGGTGATGGTTTTCTCTGTTTCCTTGATGCTCCTGGAGTGGCAGGGTGGGGAGGCAGAGAAGAGCCTGGTGTTAGGTGTTTTTAGAAGAAGCAAACTTTAACACCAGTCTCTGTGATCATTTGACTTCTCTCCGAGGACTGGAGAGGAAGGGGTACATAGGTTTAGGTGTGTGGCAAAGTTTCTTGTCTGGTGTTTTTCTCCTCCCTGGCTTGGCTGGATCTGTCCCCTGGACACCTCTGGGAGCCCTCTGACAGGACAATTATCTGCACATTCCCCTTGGAAGAGCTGCTGCTTTCCTCCAGAGGCGGCTGCTCTTCTCTGGCAAAGAGGTGCCTGTTGTATGTGCTGTTTGGAAAGTGCTAATGCAGTTAATTATGGTTGATTAATCACCTGGGGATAATTACCACAAATGAGCTCTAATATCAAAGTAGCACGAGATCGAAACGCTGCCGTTTCCCCAACAAAGCCCATCGGCGTCTCACTGGTGGAAACGCAATGTGTCCGTGTGTTTTGGACAACAAACTCTGTTTTTCAGAGAGGAAAATCCCTCTCACTCACTCAGTCCTGTCGGAGATGCTTCCAGTCCTGCTGGTGTGTGTTGCCATCACCAGCAAGTGCAGCGATGTCTTCGCTGCCACCACGAGCAGGAGCATGACACGGTGCTAAAGGCTGAGGAGAGGATTCCTTCTCCCATCCACCGAGGATTTGCCATCCAGGGATCAGCACTCGTTTTTTTTCAGGCTGAGTGGCGCGGTGCAAAGTGTGCTTCCTTCGTGTGGCTGGGGTAGGATTTGCTGTCATCGGCCCCTCAGAGCATCCTTCCCACCGTTGCTCCTTCTGGAGAGGTGCGGAGGAGAAGCAGCATCTGTGGAGGAGAAACGGCACCCCAGATCTGCTGTGCAGGCAGGGAATATCCTTGTGCTTCCACAGGGGAGCAGGTGGCAGCTCCCAGTACTGCGGGTGGTGTAAAGGAGTTTGGCAGGTTCCCTTGGTCCCCGGGAACATCAAGACCCACAGTGCTTGCCTCTTCTCGAAGCACAGCAGCCCTGTGGGGTGTGGAAAGAAGTCACTCTTAGCTCTGCAGGGACGGTGACACACAAGGGCCAGCTCTGATTGAATACCTGTCAGTGAGATAAGTTCATTGCTGGATGACTGAGGAGCACTGAGACCCTGCAGAACAGAGCAGTAAGCTCTTCCTTCAACCTGTGCTCTTTGTGCTGCTGGAGCTGGCACTGCATCCTTCCTCCAGGCACAGCCATGAGCTTCCCTGGAGCTAACAGACCCCTCTGGGAGTTGAAAAGCCAGGCAGGGTCAGGATGGAGGGGGGTAGGTGTCCCCAGGCGAGTGCCGTAAGCACTGGGCAGCGATCTCTGGATGCAGCGTGGTTCTGTTTCTGCCCAGGTTGAAGGCTCACAGGATGGTGCAGGACCTTTGTGTGTAAACCCCCGGGCTCCGAGCGGTGCCGCCGGGCCCCAGGCCCATCTGGAGATGAATCTTTGCTGGAACGAGATCAAAAAGAAATCCCACAGCCTTCGGTAAGAGTGCCTGCCCGGAGCAAGCTCCGGGGCTGGCCAGGCCTTCCAGCCTTGCCTGCTGCATGTGCCTGTCAGGAGGTTTTTGAACGTGTTTGCTTGATGAGCCACATGGATGCATGGTGACCTTGGCTTAGTTTCCCCCCTTGTCCACAGACCTTTAAGTCTTTCTCCTTATGATGAAAAGCAACCCCTCCGTTTCCATCCATCCTGTCCTCCTCTCCCTCCCCTCCTCCCCTCCTGCCTGCTTTCTGCTGCTTTCTCCATCCTCTGCTGCTGCTGTCTCTGCAGCCTGTCTCCTTTTTGCCCCACGGCTTTGCCGCCACCTCCTCTGTGCTTGTCCCTTCACTGGGAGCCCTCCTCACCACGCATGATGGGGGGGGGGGGGGGGGAAAA
>JAOXNH010000060.1:5243242-5255569 GCA_028566575.1 Bartramia longicauda
CGCCCCCTAGCGGCGGGGCGGTGCCGGTGCGCGGCGGCAGCCGGGGAAGGCGTCGGCCTTGGGAACCGTTTATTGTGCACAGGCCCGGCCCGCCGCCGCCCGCACCGGGGCCCTGTGGGGCCAACCGGCACCGGCCCCCGCCTCTGTCCTTGGCTGCGAGGGGCCCTGCCGGTGACAGGGACAGCGGTGGCGGCCGTGAGGGCCCGTCAGGCCCCTGCTAGTCCGAGGGGTGGCCAGTGCCGTGTCCGTGAGGTGCTGAGGTACCCTCCGGTGCGCAGGGCCGTTCCGGCAGGCGGTGGGGCAGCGCCAGCCCAGTGGTACCAGCCAGCAGCAGCAGCAGGCGGGGGTCGGCGGGCCGGGCCGGCCCAGCCGGGGGTCAGGGCTCCTCGTCCGTCATGTCCCGGATGCTGCCCAGCAGCGTGGTGAAGGTGGGACGCTCCTCGGCCTTCTGTCGTGCGAGAACCAGGAGCTCTGCTGGAGCCTGCCGGCCATCCCCACCGCTCCCGGAGGAGCTGCAGAGCTGCTATCAGCTCCACCAGGGCAGTTGGGGGTAATCCCTGAGGGTGAGAGCAACTTACCTCATGCCAGCAGCTGTACATGATGGCGTAGACCCGCTCCGAGGCCTGCTGCGGCCGGTAGAGACGCAGGCCTTGGATGACGTGCTCTGTCGTCTCGCTGTTATTAAACCTCTCATAAGGCATTTTCCCCAGGGAGTAAACTTCCCACATCAGAACTCCTGTTACAGGAAATGTCAGGGACGGTTCATGGCATGGTGGCGCCTCTGCACAAAGCTGGTTTGCAGAGGAGCAAACTGTTGTGGGGGCACCCTCTCCTCCCGACCTCTGGGTTATTAGTGCCATGCTCTTACCAAAAGCCCAGACATCAGACTTGCTGCTGAACTTGCTGTAGAGAAGCACTTCAGGGGGAGACCACCGCACTGGAAACTTTGACCCCATGGAGCTTGTATACTCGTCATCTAGAACATACCTGCAGCAGATTAATGGATCAGGGGGCCTGTCTTGGATTTCACAATTTCACTCCTCCAGGCAAGTGACCAAGCCCAAAAGGAATCGACAGCTCTCAGAGTGACCGGAGGTTGCACTCTGCAACTGGCAGAAATGTCCCTTTGCAAACAAGTATAGGTTAGTCAAAACCAGGGAAGGGATAGAGTGACACAGAAGCACGGCAAAAAGGGGATGTGGAGAGAAAGCTGCAGCCAGGAGACCAGAGGTGGGGGAAGGAAGAAGCAAAAAGAGGGAGAAAGGGGATGGAGGAAGTAAGAAAGAGATGGTGGAAAGTGGAGAGGCAGAAGGTTGAGCCAGATAGCTGAAGCTGAAAGGCAGAAGAAGATGGAGGAAAAGCAGAGTTGGAGGATGGTGCGGAAAGAGACTGAAGTGCAGAACAGACTGAAGGAGAAGATGGGGGATTGAGATAAGAGGGTGACACAGATATATCTACCAGACCTGGAAAGCCCAAAATCTGATACTTTCACGATTCCTTGGTCGTTCACCAAACAGTTGCGAGCAGCCTGTGAAGGGAGAGATGGAGGCAGTCACTCCTACCTGCTCCTGCCTCTACCATCTGGAACTTCCTCTTGCCCCCACCCACTTAACACTTTGCCTCGCTTTGTCCTGCAGGTTCACCTGGATTGGGGCAAGCTACAAAGTCCTCAGCAAAGATAGCAAGAGAGACCTCCAGGCACCCTGTTTATCTCTGAAGGGGTGACCTCCTGGGTGGGATTTTGCCTGAACAAAGCAGCACCAGAGGAGAGCAGGTACGGCACCAAGCAGGACTGCAAGCTGGCAATGCCAGCCCAAGGCCTGACAAACTGCAGGCTCAGCTTTTCACAGGGGTCGAGAGATCCCTTTTCATGTCTGAGCCAGCGATGCTGCCTGTGCTGCCTAACACAAACCCTGCCCTAACCACAAATGTGTTTCCTATCCCCTGGAAAGCTACTTAGTCCTGCTTTTTCCTTAATCTCTGATAACTTGCTGCAGAGCAGTGACTTCAGAGCATCCCGCCCATGCTCAGGTGGGCGGGAAGCTTAGAGGGATGTTCTGCAGAGAAGGCTGCAGAGCTGCCTCTCCTCATGTTGATGAATTAGCTGGACCCCGTCGAGGACGTGCTGTGGGTGTCACTGAGCTGAAGATGTGTCCTTCAGCCACAGCCCTACCAGGTCTCGGTGCAGGAACTGCTTGGATTCCAGGTACTCCATAGCTTCACAGACATCCTTGCACATCTCCAGCAGCTCGGCAGGCTGGAACCGCCGGCGGGTTTCCCTCAGGAAGTTCAGGAGACAGCCGTTGGCCATGTACTCGGTGATGATGAAGATGGGACGCTGCTTGGTGCAGACCCCGTAAAGCTGCACCAGCTTCTCGTGAGATAGGTTCCTGTGTTGGGGACAAGAAGGGCAATTCTGAGCATCTAGAAGGCCAAGCAGAAAAAGAAGCATCTGTGAATAACGAGAGTTTGGAAAGGGAAGGCGTTCCTGGCCCAGCTGACGGTGGAAAAGCTCACCGGGGAATCAGCACAAAGTTCTCAGATGCATTTTGCAGAGTATGAGGCTGCCTGAGATTGTCCCTCCACATCACCCAGGAGAGCAGCCGTTCTGGCAAGGGATATCCAGCACTGACCTGCAGGCTGCTTACCACTTACATCATGACTTTGGCTTCGTCGATGAACTCATCCTCTGACATGGAGCCCTCCCTGATCATCTTGATAGCAACGTCGTACTGGCCTCTCCATTTCCCATATTTCACCACGCCGAACTGTCCTGTCCCCAGTTCCTTCAGGAAGGTCAGATCCTTCGGGTCAATCTCCCACGACCCTAGGACAGAGAGCATGAGCGTAATGTGGGTGCAGGTGACCTCCCTGCAGGGTGCTCCCAAGTCATCTGATCTAGCAAGCCCAAGAAGAGCTCACGAGCATGTGCTGGCTGAAAAAAACATCCCCAAAAATCCACAAAATCTGAGACCTGTTCCTCACAGGACGGGGAGTAAAGTAGCTTGTGACATCTCTTGGCCAGCACTGTCACCAGAGGGCCAGTGAGTGTTGGGAAGCGATTCCTGGGAAGGCTGTGAGGCCTGCTGCCATGGGACAGCCAGGATCCCAACCCCTGCAACCAGGGAACTGTGAGGTAGCCCAGGCCAGCTTACCGTAGCCAAGGCCAGCTGTGGAAGGAGCGCTTTTCTGGTGTGGAGACACGGGGTACTTCAGTCTGGATATGAGCCCTGAAACACAAAAAAGGCAGATTGCCACACTGTGCTTAACTGTTGTGTCGGTATAAACGCTGCTGGCCTCACTTTGTCCCCCAGACACTGACCGCCGGAGTTGTGCTGATGGTACGTGATGAGCTCCGGGATGGTGTTGAACAGGTGCTTTTCTGCCAGGTAATACTGATTCTGGGGGGTGCAGTATACAACGTAATGGCGGATCGTGCCTTGGGGGTCTCTGGAGAGACAGTACATGGGGTTAGTGGCATAGGGGGGGTGAGGGGTGTCCGAGGGGGGTGGGCTTCTGAGGTAGGAACAAGCTGTTCTTAGATCCACTTACACAGAGGACTTGGCATAGACGGAGACAGTGTATTTCCCTGTCTTGCTGGTGGAGTCTCGAACAATGAAGCCTCCTTCCTTCCCCTAAAACAGAAAGGGGAGAGGGGACGGGGTGGTTGTGGGGAGCTGTGACTGTAAGAGGCAATAGTTAGAGTGAGGGAAGATCACAGCGTGGCTGGAGAGGGTGTGATAAGTCAGAGGAATCCTACTGCCAGTCCCTGCCCAGGGGCCACCTCCCAAAGCGCCTGCCAGGAGGAGGTCACATCGGAGTAGAAATGGTTCCTGGGGCTGTTGGGGTGACACTCCCCTCCCAGTGCAAGCCAGGGTTGGTCCTTTCTTTCTGGGTGTGTAGAAAGGACCCAGCCCCAGGAGTCAACACTTACCTCCTGTTTCAGCAGTTGCTCTGCTTGGCTCCGAGTAATATTCTTTGAGTACCACCTGGAATAGGGATACAGCTGTCAGGGAGATCACTGCAGCCACCACTGTCCCCAGCCTGGTCTGACCCTGGCCCAGACAGGACAGGCAGTGCAAGGAGTAGGGCACGGATGGCTGTCATGGGGCCAGAGGCTCTTGAAGGGTGTACAAGGGGGATAGCAACCCAGGCAGGCTCACAGGCTGCGTCAGTTAACAGAACTGAATTTAAATAGTCTCTGACCAAGCACAACTTGCCACGTCCCTGTGCCTTCTCTTACTCACTCAAAGATCTCCAGGGAATTTCTGGTTTCAGTGACATAGTTGCTGGGGATGTATCCTTCCCTCCTGCAGGAGAAAAGGGGCTGGTCACACACTGATGGAGAAGGCCAAGGGGAAAGCAGGTTCCTGTCCCAGAAGGCTGAGTAGAAATGGGCTCGAAAACCTTGGTGCAAACCCATTTGGGTTCATGCTTGGGGAGGGCTGATATCATAGCCTTCTTCAGTCCCCCTCCCTCTCCTCATGTGCCATCCCAGAGGGGAGCCCACGGGCAGGCAGGCTGTCCTAACCCCTGCAACTTGCCCACCAGGAGAGGGAACTGTTATGGGGCGAGTGCTGTGGGTGGTGGGAGCTCTTACCCGTTCTTGTCACGGGCTTTCCACCAGGGCAGGTGGCTTTCCTCCAGGATGAAGTATTCCTCTCCCTTCTGCAGTTGCAGGTCCTGTACGTTCATCGGCAGGTAGTTGTAGAGGGCCACCACCTTCTTCATCTCACCTGCTGTGCTGGGGGCTGGCTCAGGGGGTAGGGGCTTCATCACCATCTTCTCCAGAGCAAGGGAGAGTGTAAGACATGGTGAGGCTGGCAGACACACTGTTTCCCAGGTGAGACCCTCCCCAGGTCTGGCAGGGCAGTGGGCTCAGGCCAGGTCAGTGCAGCATTTGTCTCAGCTCCCACATGTATTTCCACTGGGACACCAATTCCCCTCCCCCAGCACTATTTCCTTCTTGGAGACCCATCCTCACAAAAGATAAGTGTTTTCTCTCTATCTTTTGGCTTAACCCATGACTCCTCCACCCTCTATCAGGGCTTTTCTATCCTCCCAGCTGTGCCTGTGGACCCTCAGGGTCAATGAGGTCATTTGACTTTCCTCCAGACCTTTGGGCTCTGTCCCCTGGTTCAAGCTCCTTCTGCCTTAGAGCACCATCTTGATTGACATCCCTCTCCAGAGCACAGCCCTGGCCTATTTATCTCTGAGCACAGCCCTGTCAGTCACTGGACGTGTTGGCTTTTCCCAGGTAGACCTTTTCTTAGACACCTTGGAGCAAACCCACATGCCAACACTGGCCACTACCTGGTCCTCCTCAGGAGTGGGGGGAAGAGGCTTCTTTGTCTTGCGATGTGACCGCCCAACTTTTAAACCTTCAGAACAGAAAAGGGACTAAGGTGAGAAGAGATCCCCAGCGTTGTGCTGTGGTGGTCCCCAAGGGCTGGGGACAGGGCAGGGAGGGTGCCCAGTGTCTTACTGCCGTTCCTGCTCTCCAGGATCTGGCAGCCCATGGCGTTCTTGGCTGTCTGGGAGCAGCACAGGTACTGGCCATCGATCCAGAAGCAGGGGTGATACTTCTGTACCAGGTCGCTGTTGTACCGGATCACTGTGGCAGAGGAGGGGAGATGTGTGTCACCCAGGGCTGTGTCCCCAGCCCGCTGCAGGGAGCCCTCTGCTCCCTGAATGCAGATGATCATCCACAATAAATCATTTCAACCTCTGCTGGGCTACTCATACATGGTCGCACATGGCCCTGCTCTTTGGGTTTCCCTCAGCTCATCGCTTGTGTTTTGGTGCTGCAGCTACACAAACCCTGTCCCATGAAATCCCTACCTCAAGGAGGGACAGGCCTTTCAGATTAAAAGGTCTTCAGTAGCTCTGCAGATGGACACATACATGAGGTTGCAGGGCCAGGTCCTGCTGTGACCAGCCCTCCTGCCAGCCAAAACATCCAGCATCCCTCAGGCTGCTCAGAGACTTCCCTTGCTGGGAGACTGCTCCCTTGTCTGGCAGGCACTGATCAGCTTCCTTATTCTTCTCCCACAGCTAAAGGGACAGCTGGATGTGCCTAAACACCACTGCAACACGGTGCTGGCCCACAACAGCTCCGTGGGGTGCAGAGAGCCCCTTCTCTGGTGGTGCAGGATGAGGCCATCCCAGCAGCAAAAGGCCAGCATTTTCTCTCCCCTTTTCCCCTATGGATTTTATACTGGCTTCAGCTGCCACAGCAACCCCCCTCCCATAGCAGGGAAGTGGGGAGAGGGCTGGCTGCCAGCCGGGGCAGAGCAGCAGGGCTCTCATGAAGTAACCAACTTCCCCGTTATCTCCTCTGCTCTGCTTCCGCCTCGCTGGGGCAAACTTCCCTGTGTCAATTTGAGCAGCTAATCTCACCCCACCAGCACAAACCCGCAGAAAGATACACATGTACCAAGAGACTCATATGGGCAGCTCCAGCTGATTTCAGCCGATTGCAGGCACCCGAGCCCCACTGCACAGTGTGGCTGCAAGATGCTCTCAGCTCGAGGAGGTGGCACCCATGCAGCTGAGCATTAGCTCAGCAGCACCAGTCAAGGCTTGGGGTGGTTTGGGAGACGCTCCCTGGCTTCCAGCAGGCTTTTTGTCCGTGTGTCCTAAAGCACTGGGTGCTCTACCCTCGGTCTTGCACGCCAGTACAGCTGCGTGGCCACATCTGTTGTTTCCTCTGGCCCTCAATAACTTCTGAGCCTGCTCGAGCTAATTTGGAGCAGGCTTGGGAGAGGGCAAGAAGCCTCAGCCAAGGTGGCTGTGGTGCTGCAGAAATCAGAGGGTGACAGAGGTGAGTGTCCACCTCCTCCGGGCAGGAGCAGCTGGTGCCAGTCAGCTCAGGGATGTTAGGGAGCATGCGTGTGAGGACATAGCTTTACTGGTGTGCTGGTCACAGGAGAAGTTTCTAATCAGCACTCGCTCTTCCGTAGACATAGGATAATGTAACCACGAGATAGCGAGCCCCCGGAAACCCGGCACTCTGCATCGTGACACATGCACAGCCAATTGCTTGTGTTTGCTTTCCGAGGGAGCCACAGAGTCCCCAGACTCACCGCTCTTCAGCTGATGGATCCAGCGTTTGCGCAATCCCTCCGTTGGGGAGAAGACGTAGAGGGGCCCTTCGTCATATACCACCTGCAGGATCACATGCCTCAGTACCCCTGCCTGGGGGTCTCCCGGGGAGGATGGGGGGAGCCGAGGCTTATGGCCACCCAGAGCAGTGGCACCCAGTGCAGAGTATAAGCCGTGCTGGTGTGTGTTGGCCCCTCACGGTGCTCGCGGGACCGTGACAGAGAGGTTATAAATAAGCCCCCTCCCCCGAGACTTTCCACTTCCTTCTCTGACTTTCGGTGTGTTGGGGGCCACACCGGGTGGCAGCAGGGGCAGGCAGCTGGGTTGGGGGCTGAGCGGGCAGCCGGCAGACAGCATCCCTCCAGCATCAGCCAGGGGACCGAACGGGGCAGGACAGAGCTCAGAAGCAGGTTTCCATCTAAGCAGCCTCCTTAAATAGGGCTGTCCCATTCCTCGGGGCTCACCGAGGCTCACCCGCCTGCCCCACGCAGCGCAGAGAGCAGCAGGGCGTCCCCAAACAGCTGAGTGACACCTGGCACTGGGGCAGCGATGCTGTGTTTGGCCCCAGATCCCTCTGGGGTCCTCCCTCCAGCACCCTGCAGCCAGGCAGAGTGGATCAGCAAAGGGGGTGCAGTTGAGGACTCACCTGGAAGGGGTAGGGGAACCGTTCGATGATTGAGATCTGCTCCATGTTGTTGTGTTCATCTCCTTTCCTCTGGAAGAGAGAGGCAGAAACAGATGCTGGCATCCCACTGCTCAGCTGCTGGCACCTCCCCTGGGACCCGTAGCCTTTGGTGTCCCCCTGCTCCCCCTGCCCTGCATCAAGGCAGACCCCTGGCATGGAACAGGCTGTGGGTGCCAAGCCCCGCCATGCCAAGCAGGGCTGTCCCCCATTCCCACCACCCCAGGGCAGTGTAACTCTCACTACTCCCCCAGCGAGGGGACAGGGGAACACAAGCGGGGACCTTCCTCACCGGGACCTGCCGCTCAGGAGGAGGATTGTTTTCAGGCATCACTGTCTCCACACAGGTGATCTTCTCAATGTCCACTGAGCCCTTCTTGCTGCCCCGGCGCTGCAAGAGACAGGATTGGTTCAAACGATTGCCAAGGGGGAGACCCGGGGAGACTCAAGGACATCTGGTGACCCATGGGGCCTGCCATGGCACAGCTCCTATGGCCCTGGGGCTGCCAACTCACCCCCCGCTCAAAGTCATACTCGTAGTAGGACAGCTTGCTCTCTGTCAACAGGAACAGGCGCTTCTTGAAGTTGAGGGGAGACGTTTTCTTCTTCTGCTGCGAGCGCTTCAAGAAGATGCTCTCCAGGATGACACTGGCCATGTCGGCCTCCCCAGCCTCCCCCGCGCCGTGCTCGCCGGATTGCTGTGGGCAGGACAACAGCGACACGGAGCTTGCTGAGCCAAAAACCTGCTGACCGCTGGACCTTGCTCAGGTACGCTCTCCCCCCTGCCTGAGGAGCAGCCAGGGGGTGGTGGAACCCCCGCAGGGTCGATCAGCTGAAGAGGTGTGCAGGCAGGTCCATGTAGAGTATTTATTATGTGACCTCTCCCTTCCCGTCCCCTCTCCAATGCCAGGCTGCAGACCAAGCTCCCACCCAACCGGCTTCGGCTGCGAGAAGCGTAGCCCCGGGGAGGAGCGCAGAGCCTGAGCAGTGACACCCAGCAGGCTCCCTCCTCCCCTCCAGCATCATGTGTGTGTGTTTATGTGGGCCGTTTCCTCCTGCCACACCGCAGGCGCTTCATGCCGGGGACGTGCTGACATGGCAGGGTGTAAGGGACGGCCGCGGGAGGCCAGTCCCTAAAATGTTGTGGGTAGGTCCTGGCCCCCAAATAGCCACAGTGCTGTGCTGCCAAGAGCAGTGACTGGCCCTAAAGTCATCCTTCTCCTTTGCATCCATGGAGCCTGCAGGAGTGCAGGGAGAGTGCTCAACCCTCTTTCCTCCCCCTGTGAGCCGTGCTTGCAGTGGCCAGCTCAAAGGGCTGCCTCCAGCCAGCAAGCAGAAGGGTTCAATTCCCCCAGCCCTCCTCAGCGAAGCCCTCCTGAGCTTCTCCAGGGACTAGCAGGAAAGCACTCAGGTGAGAGCCCTGCATCCCACTGCTGCCCTGCCTTCACGGGGGCTGGAAATCCACCCTGGCCTGTCTCTTGGAGCAGCCTGTCCATCTTGCCCTGTGCTCCTCCATGTTGCACCCCAGACGGTTCCAGCACCACACAGAACTGTGTGGTCAGAGATGTGGGCTTCTCCTCTGAGGGCTGTAACCAAAACTTGACTCCAGCCTGGATCCAACAGGGAGCTGATGAGCTTTGTGGAGCCACGGCTGAACCGTGATCCCCTGGAGCCCTCCATGACTCCTGCCCTGCCCACCTACGTGCCCTTCTCCAGGTCCACATTGTTCCCTTTTTTCTCCTGCAAATACAGCTTTGGAGGGCAACCTGGGAGAAGCTGTTTCCCTCCCCTGCTGCCTGCAGCCCGTCTCCTCCGGGGGAGGCTCAGAGGTGGGCCAGAGTCAGGGGCTGAGCCCCCACTACCCGGCTGGGCAGCCCATCCTCTCCCCCCATGGAGGAGGCAGGCATTGGCACGCTCGTGGCAGGGACCAGGTGTGAACAAAAGATGCCAGGAGCTGGTCCCACCAGCTGTGCCTCTCTCCAGGGCATGCCCCAGCCCAGCAGCAGGAGCAGGGGTGTCCCCCCTCAGCTGGCAATGCCCAGCCCCTCCCAGCAGGGTCCCCCCCCTCCCAGGGTCTCTTCTTCCCTCCTCTTGTGGCCCTCATGGCTCAGGCCTTGTTTGGGTGGTTAAAAAAACCCCAAACAACAAACCCTTCAAAAATGAGTCATCAGAGTGCTTTAGAAAAAACAGCAGCTTTCACTGGCTGCTCCAGGCCTGGGAGAAGGGAGCTGGAGTCCCTGCTGGGGACAGGCAGGTGACTGGGGTGGCTACTGACCACCTGATGGGGTGGTGGGCAAGCCCAGAGTGACCCCAACATCCCCCTGTAGCCCAGTGCCTCGGTTTCCCTAGCCATAAAATGTGGCTGCTGCTCCTGTGTCCAAGAGCAGGAGGACTTCCACTGCACCCTTGATGCACAGGGGGGGCTGAGCAGAGCGGCCCCGTGAGCTCCAGCTCACCCCCACTGCAGTGCTGCGTCCCCAGAAGCTTTACCTTGAGTCTCAGCAGCTGTGTCACCGCCAGCAGTGCCGGGCAGATGGGACACGTCCTCGCTGTGTCCTCTGGGACAGTGCCACCAGAGAGGAAAGAATGAAGAATGATGAGTATCTCAGAGGGCTGTTCTGCCCCAGCATGGCACAGCCACCCCGTCCCCAGCGCTGCCTCCTTGTCCCCAGCATGGCACAGCCTCCCTCTTCCCGGCACTGCCACCCTCCCCGCTCTGTCCCCTGCCTGTCCTTCGGGGCGGTGGGTGCCCCGTGGGACTCACCCCCGCAGCCAGCCATCGCTTCTGTGCTGAGACACGAGTAGGTGGGTGGATGCATGTCCTGTGTGTCGTCCCCCCCCAGCTAATGTGACTTCCTGTCACTATCACACCTCGGCCAAATGTGCTCTGACACCACCCTGGGACCTGACACACCGGACACTGTGCCCCACCATGGTCCCAGGGCCACCCCCCCGGCCCCACAGGCAGGCTCCCTGCCCCCTGCCCGTGTCCTGCTCAGGAGCCGAGCCTGCCTGCCACCGCTGCTTGTCGGGGGGCTGGCGGGGGGGCAAAGGGGGTGTCTGGGGGCCTGATTTGTGGGGCTGCACCCCCCCATAACCCCTTGGAGGGGGGGTCCCTGGGAGAAGCAGGGTCATGGTACCCCCCCCCTTCCCATTCCTGTGCCAGGCCTGGTGTTGTCCCCATGGTGTGGGTGGCAGAGGAGGGGCACATCTCCTCCAGGTTTAGCCCCCCCCAACAGCAGGCAGGGACCCTCATCCCTTTGGACCCTCGTTCCCGTGGGATGGAGCTGCTCACGGGCCTCTTTCTTTCCCCCCCTGGGATAGGAGCTGGTGTCCGTCGGGATCGGGGACAACCGGACGGGGGAGATGATCGTCCTGGGCCACGTGAAGCACAAGCTGGTGTGTTCCCCGGATTTCGAGGCTCTGCTGGAACACCGGCACCGGTAGCCCGGGAGTGGGGGGGGGCCAGTCCCACGGCCACAGCCCCCCAGGGATGTTCCCGGGGGCTCCGCAGTGCCCTTGTCCCCCCCCAGCTTTGCCTTGGGGACACGGAGAGGTGTCTTCCGCAGGTGTGGGGGCACAAGGCTGGCTTCCCAGGGAAGTGGGGGCAGCTCCAGAGCTGGGGGCTCCTAATTTGACCCCCCCAGACCCACTGCCCCCCCCGTGCAAAACAGGCAGGGGCTGGCACTGCCTACATCTCACAGATGTCTGGATTTGGGGGGACCGTGGGGTGTCCCCCTGGCTCTCCAGCAGCCGTGCACACGCTGGGGAGAGCAGGAACCCCCCCCCACGGGGAAAAATGTGGAATAAAAGCCTCTTTTTTTTCCCACCCCCCCTGGCATGGGGCTGCTTTGTCTCTTCTTGTGTCCTCTCCGGTGCCACCGTGTCCCCCCCCCAGCCCATCCGGGTGCCACCAGCCTGCCACTCACCCCCTCCTCCCTTGGGAGAGCTGGGGCGGGGGGGGGACGGACAATACATGGAGCGGGGGGGCACAGCATCGTCCGAGGGTCTGCCGTGGTGGAAAGGAATCCTCCTGGGAGGGAAGGAGGCAGCAATGGACCAAAGTCTAAGCAAGTTTCCCTTGTTAACCTGTTTTAGGAAATGAGATGGACAGCAATATCCTTGATCTGGACTAGAAGGTGTTTAGATTCCAATTAAACCCTCATAATTCAGTATGATGCAGAGCATTTCAGTTCTTGCTTATCTCATCTTCCTTACAGAAGTATAAAGTGTGTAGAAAGAGACAGTACCTTAAAGCATGAAACAGGACTTGGATAAAGCGAAAATATTACAGTATGGCTGACCGCTTCTTTGGTCTTTGCAAGTGGGATGTACAAAGTTCTTGGGCAATTAATTTCTTCAGTCATCTATAGAGTTCAGCTTCTGCTCATTCCAGTAACAGCCCCAGGCTCTACCTTCTGTGTAGACTGAGGTATCACCTAGGAAAAACTTGGATCCAGTAGAGCTGCAGACAACTTTGCCAGTATAGCTAATCACAGTATGATGCAAACACATATCATACTGGAGCAGGAGAGGCCATT
>JAOXNH010000060.1:5301352-5312522 GCA_028566575.1 Bartramia longicauda
GCTGTCACTCAGAGAGCCCTTTTCTTTGCTGGAGAGCGGGACAGGCACCCAGAGAGGGAAATACAGGGCGAGGGACTGCCAGGCGGGAAGGGCTCCCACAGACCAGCAGCAAAGCAGCCGAGCGGGCGGTCGGGGGAGTTGACCAAGTCCAGCGCCATGGGTGAGTATGGGGTGAGGGTGGTGGAACCTCGGGGAGGATGGCATCGTTGGTGGCTCTGGGGACCCTGTCCCAGAGCGGAGCTTCCTGAAACTTTCCTCTGGCACTGGTCAGGTCCCAGTGTGGCCGTGACAGCTCTGGGAGCTGGACGGAGGACGCCTTGGCACAGCAGGGATTGTGTTTTCTTCCCCAAAGCTGTTTTTTTGTCCCTGTGTGCCCATGAGCTGCCTGCGGGGGACAGATGCCAACCCCACAGCTGGTCCCACCCAAGTCCTTGCCACACGGGCTGGAAAGATGAGAGCTCCTGCCCTGGGCTGGTGGGAGCTGGGAGGTGCGGGCAGGGCGCTGAGACCTGTCACAGCTCGTGCCACTTGTATGCCGGCAGCCTCGGGAGAACAGAGGCACACCTTCTGCCTCAGTTTCCCTATCGGTACCCCAGAGCTAATACTTACTGGCATGTGTCCCCCCCCCCAGGGCTTCAGGGGTGCTCTGTTCCAAGGGGTGCCATGGGCTGCCAGGACCCTGCCTCCTCCTCCTCCTCCTCCTCCTCCTGTCTGCAGCGTATTGTTTGGCTCCAGCAGCAGCTGAGCCCGGGTACAAGGCCCGGGATTGTGTGGCACAAGGGCTCTTTTTCTCCTCCCTTCCCCTCCCCAGCCTTCCCCAGCGTAGCTTCCCAAAGCCCAAGGGGCCGGAGCAGTGGCAGGGAGCCTGCCAGGCCCCGCTGCATCCCGGGGACCCGCAGCCCCCCAGGAAAGGAGCCATTCACCGTGCCCCAGCCTCTGGGGAACCTGCCATGCCAATTCCCAGGTGGCCAAAAATAAAAAGCCCCGGCACCCCGCTGGCTGTCCCTGTGGGTCCCAGCGAGGTTTGGGGAGCAGGAATGGCTGGGAGGAGCGAGACCCCCCCCGGAGCTGCTGTTTTCCAAGGCAAACAAACGGGAGGGGTCCCAGCGCTCCCCCATAGCGCAGCCTTTGTTCCCTGTTTGTTCTCGGCACGGGGCAGCCGCCGGGGTGGCAGTGCCAGGACAATCCCCCATTGTCCTCGGTGCCACCGCGCGACCTTGCTCCCAGTGGGGTGGGGAGGGCAAAGCTGGCCAGGACCCCGGGGCTTTCTTGTCCTTTGTGGGAGGAGATAAGCACTGTGGGGTCCGTGGAGGGAGCGTGGGTTTGGGAATGCTTCCCACGGGTGCCTTTTTTGGCATTCAAGTCACAAATGCTATGCCCAGATGGGACAGTGGGGTGCCGGAGCCTGCGTTTTGGGGAAGGGGAGCAGCTTCCCTGGGCAGAGGTGTTGCACAGCCAGGTTGGCACAGCTTAGCTGGAGCCAAACTGATGTTCCCGAGGTGGATGCCAGAGGGTGCAAATCCAACTGGCTGCCCGTCCCCAAACTGAGCAGGAGAGTGGCCGTCTGAGCACCTCCAAACCCAGCCCTTTGGGAACCCGAGCAATGATCCCATCAGATCCCAGATCAGAGCCCTGGCGTGCAGAAGGAGCAGGTGCCCATGGCCCCACTGCTGAAAAAAAACCCCAGCGTTTAGGCAACCCAGGTGGCACGCTGGCTCGTGCCCTCGCTTTCCCTCCCCACACTCAGGTACACGTGCCCTCTTGCCAAACATCTGTCCTGGAGGAATACATCCATTACACAAGCGCTGACGTTCAGGGAACGAATGCATCTCCTCTCCATAAGTACATCTGCTGGTGTAACGGGGCTGCTGCAGCCTGAGCTGCCCGCGGGGTGCCAGGAGAGGGGATGAGTGCACCCCAACGTGCCACCCCGAAGCCTGGGGTGCTTGGGGGTTGTGTCGGCTCCTCCCGCCCTGCCCCAAAGCTGGGCCATGTTGCTGGGTCTCCTCTGGGGTTTGTCTCTGTGGAGGTGCTGGGTTCTCCTCCATCTTCGAGGTGGAAAGAAAAATGGAGGCAGGCGGTGTCACCGTTGCCTGCATCTGGGCTGTGCCGGCAGCGGGGAGCCCATTAGCAGCTTGTTTGATGGGTCCCGCCGGCATTACGCTACGTCGCCTTGGATTTCCCTCTCGTTTCGTGTGGGTGGTGATGGCTGGCTCACCTCAGCTCCACGTCCACCTCACACCCAGGGGCTGCCTCGTGGTGCAGGTGTCCCACGCTACCATCACCCCCTGATCCTGGGCATGTTTGGGTACCATCCTGCCCGGCTGCTTAGAGAGCTCGTGGGGAAGCTGCTGGGTTTGGATCTTTGACACCACAACGAATCATTTCTGGGTTTTTCCTTCAACCTGCTTCCCTCCTCCCGCTGGGCACCTTCCTCCCCCCATGCTTGCCTGCTCCCGAGCTGTAGGCTCCGAGCGCTCCCCATCCCAGTGGTCTCATCCCACCTCACCTCTCTTCTCCCTAGGTTTGCTCGAGTGCTGTGCCAGATGTCTCATCGGGGCACCCTTTGCTTCGCTGGTTGCCACTGGCTTGTGCTTCTTCGGGGTAGCGCTGTTTTGTGGCTGTGGGCACGAAGCCCTCACAGGCACCGAGCAGCTCATTGAGACCTACTTCTCCAAAAACTACCAGGACTACGAGTATCTCATCGACGTGTAAGTACCCTGCTGCGGTGCATCGCCCTCGTGCCGGGACCCCTCGCGTCTCCATCTTGCTCTGCACCACCAGGAGGAGGTGTCTGGCCACGCTGGCCAGGGCGATGGTGCCCCTGGGCACCACGGAGACCCCAGGCTGTTTGCCGTGTGCCGGTGCCGTGGGTGCACGGCAGGCTCCAGTGGCCACTTGGTTCCTTTTCATGCCTATTTTTATCTGACCCTCGCTAGGTGTCCTGGCTAGTGCTGGACCTCTGCACCGGGTAGGTATGGAGGGCGCAGAGGAGCTGACAGTGTCCCACTGCCTTGCTCACCATGGCTTTGCCCCAGCTCGCTCCTCTTGCAGCTTCATCCTCCATGGGTGAAGCTTCACCTCCCCTGGGGTGGCGTGGGGAGGGTAAGTCGCTGTGGCCAGGTTGCCCCGGCCGTGCCCCGGTGCCTGAGCATCCCTGCCCGCTCCTCTCTCCGGCAGCATCCACGCTTTTCAGTATGTCATCTACGGCACGGCCTCCTTCTTCTTCCTCTACGGAGCCCTGCTGCTGGCCGAAGGCTTCTACACCACCGGCGCCGTCCGGCAAATCTTCGGGGACTACAGGACCACCATCTGCGGCAAGGGCCTCAGCGCAACGGTAACTGGGGGCCCGAAAGGGAGGGGAGCGCGAGGCCCCCAGCGAGCTCACTCGTTGCAGCGGGTGTGTCAGTGTTTGGGAAAGTGGCTAGGACATCCTGACAAGGTGATCTTAACCGGGGTTCAGCACCCCTTCGCGCGCCCGCAGCGGGTTCGCCACGCTTGGCGTGGCCAAAGGGCAGGAGACTGCGGCCGTCGGGGTTTCGGGGTTGTCCCAAAGGGAAGCGCAGCCCGGCCGCCCTCCCCCAGCTCCGCCAACGGCCCCTGGGGACCAAAGCAGCCCAAATTAACAATTAACAAATCTACTCCATGGAATCACAGCAGGGCTTGGGTTGGAAGGGACCTTAAAGATCATCCAGTTCCAACCCCCCTATCGTGGGCAGGGACACCTCCCACCAGACCAGGTTGCTCAAAGCCCCATCCCAGCCTGGCCTTGAACCCCTCCAGGGATGGGGCAGCCACAACTTCCTTGGGAAAAGTTTAAGCATCAGCAGGGACAGCCATGAGCATCCCCACGGTGCCGGCAGCCCCATGCCCTCCGGCACCCAGTGGCCCCAGGGATGTCCTCTCCGCTGTGCTTGGGGACCATGACACAGCACTAGCAAGGGGAGCCCGTGTCCTGGGGGAGTGGAGGGGGACGGCTGCGGTTCCCTCGGGGTCGGGCCGGCGTGGCACGGCGGAGGGAGGGCAGGAGAGCCGCGTTGTCACGCCAAGGCGGGTTTTGCAGCTGCCCTCCCGCAGAGGCCAAACCCTGCTTGGCCGCGGCCATGGTTTTTCCCCCCCCGCCACGTGGCAGCCATCCTGCTGCCACCGCTGGTCACCTCCATGCACGCGTAACTGGCTGTGAAGCTGGGGCTGGTGCTGGCCCCGTGAGCTGCAGGGGTGGCCACCTGGGGACACGCCGGGTTTGGTGGGCAGTGCGGAGCCAGATGCAGGCAGCATCTCAGTCCCCTGCCTGCCCCATGCCCTCTCCTGCCTGGGGACCCTCGCGCTCCCCTGTCCCCTGTCCCTGGCCGCTCAGTAACCTTGGCTCTGCCCTGGCTTCTCCTGCCCCTTGCAGTTTGTGGGCATTACCTACGTCCTGACCATCATCTGGCTCCTGGTCTTCGCCTGCTCCGCGGTGCCTGTCTACATCTATTTTAACACTTGGACCACCTGCCAGTCCATTGCCAACCCCAGCAAGACCTCGGCCAGCATCGGCACCCTGTGTGCGGATGCCAGGATGTACGGTGAGTGCCGGGTTTCTTGCCCAGGAGCCAGGGCTCAGGGCGGAGGAGAGGGGATGAAGGAGAAGGTCCAAGCAGATAAGGCTGTGATAGAGCAGGGGCAAGTGCCGAAGGGTCCCAAAATGCTGCGGTGGGGGTGTGTGTGTGTGATACATGGTTGCGGGAGGCTGGGCAAGGCAGCCAGCTGGTGGCCATGCCCGGCTCACCCGGCTCCCCACATCTCACCAGGCGTCCTGCCCTGGAATGCTTTCCCTGGCAAGGTGTGCGGCTCCAACCTGCTCTCCATCTGCAAGACCAGCGAGGTGAGCACCTCCTGTCCCCCCACGTGCCCTCCCTTCGGTGGGTGGCCTCAGCACCAGCCTCCCCAGCCAGTGCATGGGACCCCGGGTGCTTACCCCTCCCTCTTCCCTTGCAGTTCCAGATGACTTTCCACCTCTTCATCGCAGCCTTCGTGGGGGCGGCTGCCACGCTGGTCTCACTGGTGAGTCGGTGCTCCCCCTGCCCGGCCGTTCTCCTCCGCCCGGTGAAGATGTGGGGGCAGAGGACAACGGAGGTGGTGGGTGTGGACGTGACAGAGCCCGTGCTCGTGTCATTTTCTGGCACATAAGTGCAGACAATGAATTCGGGCTGTAAGGAGGTAGAGGTGGCTGCTGGAGGGGATCTGGAGAGGCTTTAGGAGACCACTGGGGAGAGGCACTGTTGCTGTCCCCCGGATCTCCTCTCACTTTACACCAGCAATGAGACACTGCAGTGTCCCACCGGTGCAGCGGGGCAACAGGGCTCTGCAGGGCAACCGCCTTGTTGGGGTGCTGGGCTGGGGGATGCCACCTCTGACATACCCCAGCGAGAAGTCCCACCTCGCTTGCCCTCCTCACCCGTGGGACCTTCGTTTCTCCTCCTCCCTCCTCGCTCACTCTCTTCCCACCCACAGCTCACCTTCATGATCGCCGCCACCTACAACTTTGCCGTCCTCAAGCTGATGGGCCGAGGCACCAAGTTCTAGCCTGCGCTGTGGATCCCGGCCAGACCAAATGCCCTTCTTTTCTCTAACCTCGAGGCTTTAACACTGCAGCCACCCGACACCAGGTCTCCTGCCTTAACTCTGCCTTCGCCGCTGACTCCCCTCCTCTTCCTCCCTCGCATCCATCCTGCTGAGCGTGACCAGGAAGGAGAGCTTCCCACCAATGGACACCTCTTCATGCACTTTTCTCTCTCTCTGCTCATCCGTAACCGGTTCGCTCTAGGGCCAAGCCCATCAAAACCAGCCAGAGAAGAGGAGGGACTTACTCCAGTGTCCCGATGTTGCCTAGAGATGAGCAAAGGCCTCCGTGCTCCTGGGAGGAAGAAATCCATGTAGGTTGCTCTACGAGTAGCAAGAGGCTACCTAGAGAGAAAAGGAAGTTGGCCCAGTCCTGGTACCATTGCTAGAGACTCTCCTGGAGCTGTCTGCTGTCATCACCCGTGGATGGAGAATAAGGACTTTTTTTCTTTTTTTCCCTTAGCACAGAAAGATGATGAATTTACCCCAAATTGCCTGCTGCAGCCAAGGCAAAGGGAGTTCAGGGCAAGGATCTTCCCCTTGCGGAGAAGAGAGTGCTGACCCCAATGCTGATAAAGCCCTAACCCAGCTGCCCCTTATTAAAGCCTAAAGGAGTTTGGTGTCTCTGTAGACAAGGGGGACTCTTGGCTTTACCCTCCAGGTAAAGAGGTGGCAGATAGGTTTGACCGAGAGGGGACGTCTCTGTGCTGTGCCCTGGGAGCGTAAAGCCCAGAGCCACCCCTCGGCAGGCAGGGGGATGTCCCCCCCCTGGACGGCCCACCCAGCCCAGCCCGCGCCGCGCGCGCCGCACGCTCTCGTCCCGTCACAATGGTGCTCTTCTCTGGGGTGACGTCTGCTTCTCTAACCTCCGCTGCGCCGGAGAGCTTGGTTTGTTTCTCATCCGTCTCAAATATAACTTTCCCTCCTTCTGTCCTCCTTCTTCCCCTCACTTCCCTCCCCCCACCCCTCCACCTCCACGTTTCCTGCAAGTCAGGACAACTGTCTTGTGTCTGCCAGGGCAGGAGGGACCGTCAGCATCTCGCTTCCAGCCCAAACCCATGAAGGAGTTAAGGAAAGAAGGAAAAGTGGTGGTTTGGGGGTCCCGGGGTGGAAACACAGCTCATCTCTGCAAACCAGATCCATTCTGGTGCCAGTTCAGCCTTTTCCCATGGAGGGGGGCAGCGGGGCAAGGGTTTTGGTGGAGGTGACCTCTCCCTCATGATTGCTCTCCACGGCAGCTGGAGGAAAGCCCTGGCTGGGTAACATGGGTCCAGCCAGACCCATCCAAATACTGTTTCCAGTCCTCCCAGCCAAGTGGTATTTTGTTTTGCTCTTCCCTGCTTCTCCTTAAATGCTAATCTTAGTGTTTATTTATTGGAGAAACTACTTTCAGTGGCAGACTGTAGCTCCATCTTGCATGGATTTATTATTATTTTTATCTGTATTATTATTATTATTTTTTAACTGCCGGTTTCAGCAGGGGCAAGGATAAAGGAGCAGATCTGCTGAGCAGAGCGTTGGAAGGATCCTTGCCGCCGGGAATGCTGAAATACGTTGTCCAGGCTACCAACGCACACGGGCTGGGGAGGGGGGAGATGCCGGGAGGGATGGCAGGGTGGGGAGAAACCAGTCAAGATCTGGGAATTCACATCGACGCTATCTCTCTTGGGGGGTTTCGCTGGGGTTTTTTTGGTATCCATTTAACAAAAAATAACCAGATCCTCCTTCCCACCCTTGTCCCTAGACCCCAAACACACACACACACACACGCACACATACACACACACACGCAAAAAGAGAGTTAATCAACTGAAAGTGTTTCCTTCATTTCTGATCTAGAATTTCAACTTGTTAACAAGCAATAAAAAGGAGCAAGTTTTTAGAGACTTATCTTACAAGATGTATTTTATAAAAATTAAAGAAAATAAATTAAAATTAAGAACATTCTGAACAAGATATATGTCTGTCTGTCCGTTTGTTGTGCTGGCTTTCTCCCCCCTCCCCCGGCCCGGGCTAAAAAGAAGCAAAGAGGGGGGAGGCTGCAGAGGAGAAGGTCCCAGAGGATCAGCGCTTGCCAGCCCCACATGGGGGCCAGCAGCCCCCACAGGACTCTGTCCACCCCTCCCTTCCCACCCCAACCATGAGGTTCATCACCTTGACTTCAAAACCTTGGCTCCCAGCTGGAGAGCCCTCCAAACCCCTAGTTCTCCTCCAGGCACCCAGAGGAAAGTTGGGGTCCCGTAGGAGCTGCTTGCTCGTGTTTGGTGATGCGCCGCTGCCCTTCGATGCTCAGCCCACGCAGTGACAGCCTCTGCCGAGTTGCCCGATGTAGCACCCACAGCAAAACCCATCCCCACGGGCTTGAGCAAAGCTCCCCGGCTCGCATCAGGCAATGCACGTGGCGCAAGCATGCCCGGAGCCACCTAGGACGGGTGATTTTCTCACTGAAATGGTGAAATGAGACGGTCTTGTTTAGGCACGAGGGCGGATTCGATTATCACAGGGCCCTACGTGTCCTGTCCGTGCACTCCGTGGGTGGCTGCGAGCCATTTGCCACAGGGTCATTAACGGTTTGCACAGCGCTGGTGCGTGGGGAGGGCATCGGCTGGTGGCTTTCTGCCCCAGATCAGGCGAACCCTGACCTTAGACGCATGTTTCCACACCAGCTACTCAAAAATTATCGATTCAAATGTTGCTTCTCTTGGAAATACCCTGCCAGGAGCTGTGCCCGGGAGCCTCCAGGGAGCGAGGCAACGGAGAGATGCTCCCAGACCAACATTCCAACCCTGGCACTGCTCCTGTTTGCAGCAGATCTGCCCAAGATGCAGATTTCAGGTGCAGCGAGGTGCCCATCAGCGGCAGGGTGGGCTGGGAGCCGGTGAGCTTTACCTACCCACGGCCAGGACCCTCGCTGCTCTTCCAAAACGGGACTTTAGCCCAAATCCCACTCTTTCCTCTCTCCTTCGCTTCATCCCCCTCTGGGCAGGGAGCAAGGCTTCCATGCAACCCAGCCGGGGGAGGTTTAGCTCACACATCGCTGCTGCCCCAGCTCCGTGCCCAGCTGTGCCCGCACCCCGGCCCTTGCCCCAGCTCACAGAAACCCGTGGGGCTGCAGCCAGCATCAATGGTGGCTTTTGTTCCCTGCGTTCCCAGATGCCATCACCCTCCTCTCCCATCGCTGAAAGGGCCCTGTGTGTGGAGGATCAGCCGCTGGGCAGGAGCGAGCCGGGGAACAAAACACCATCTCTTTCCCCTGGCAGAGACTGGTGCCCCTCGGCCGGGGTGAGGGTTGGGGACAGCAGCGCGAGGCAGCGTGTGAAAGCGGCCAGCGTGGCCAGGACGCTGGGCAAGTCCGAAGGAAATACATAGTCACTTATCAGGTGTGCCCTTGGCTGTGTCCTGCTGCCACCCTACCTTGGGGACATGGGATCTGCTCTCACAGCTCCTTCCCTGGGCACCCAGTGCCCTCCAGGAATTGGCTGTGAATAGACAGGGAATAAACCCTGCCTCATACCAAACCACATCTCTGTAAACTCTCCCATCACGAGAGCTCCAAGGCAATTAAACACTTTCCCCCCTGTCTAAGGGCTGAAAGGTGGGTGCAGTTTGCTCCCACAAAGGCTGGACCAGGGAAAGGGACCCTGGAGCGGGTCCCACGGGCTGCCTTGCTAGCAAGCAGGCAAGGAGACTCCCACCCTTCCATCCCATGCCCTGCCACTCCGGGAGGTGGCCCTGTGCCGCTGCGAGAAGGGACACTGGGCAGGCCGACCCTTGGGACAGTGAAGACAGAAACCTCCCCTGCGCAAGGAAAGGACGGCGACACCCGAGGGTGGTCGTGGAGGGTCCCCAGCCCTCCGGGGGCGAATCCCCCGCCGGGCTGATGCTCCTCCCGGCCACCTCCCTCGGCCGGGGCGGGACCGGTTCCCGCATCCCCGGTCCTCCATCTCCTCCCCGCGGCCACCGGCCGCAGCGGCAGCCGCCTGGGCACAGCGGGGCAAGGCGGGCGTCCCCATCAGGGGAGTCAGTGGTTCTGATGGCTTTAGACAGACCCTCGCTGACGTGAGACACCCTCACCCAACCTCCACGACCCCTCCAAGGCTGGGACCATCTCCCATCAGGACACGTTACTTGTCTGTTTTCAGCTGCGTTTTGAAACGGCTGAATGAAGATGCTGGAGGCCCCCAGATACTCCAGCCCACGTTTAAAACGCAAGATTTCAAAGGACTTTAAACCCTACGCTGCTTCTGGAAGCGTAGATAGGCAAGCAGACACGGGAGAAAAATAAACTAAAAGGTTCTGCCAAGAGAAACAGCAGGCACAGACTCTGCAAACACAGAGAAAGCCTCCCAAAATAAGCCGCCATCCTGGCAGGACAGCGGAAGAGAACAGTCCCCATATGCTGATTTCTGTCTCAGCATCCTATGGAAATCATGCCCGGCTACAGCCCCCTGGAGCCCCAGGGACTGGTTCCAAGATCACAGGAAGAAATCAAAGGGAAGTACGTGGCTTCCTGCCGAGAGCCCAGGCTGAAAATTAAAATGCAATGACAGAAGGAAACAATGTGGAATATTTGTGTTATGGAAGTATTTTCTGCTACACTCCTGAAAAGACAAAAGTGGTTACTGGATTCAGCTGGTAAATAAGTTATATTCCTTCAACTACCGGTCTGGCGAGGTACATTCAGGGATAACTAACCCCTTTGATCCCTTAGTGACTTCCCTCTGCCAGATGCTCCAACCCAGTTCCACATCCCTCAGGAGAACAGGAGCTGACCTGAACTTCGATAAACCAAGAAGGCAGCAGCCACTTCCTCAATTCACTCGAATACATCCATGTTTTATTTGCTTAAATAAAGGTAGAATCCCGGTTTTACAATTCCAGTTCCGTAGCAATAGCAACAACCGCAGCAGCTCGAGTGGACACAGGGAGGGGATGGCTGTTGGCACCGAACTTTGCAACGAAGAGTTCAAAATCCTGGCTCCTTTGGAAATTGTGCGTATCATTTAAATTAATTTAAATATATGACATTATACTTTTTAAAAATGGATTTTCAAAACACATAAGCCTAATAAAATAGCTTTTTTGAAAAAAAACAAAACAAAACAAAAATCCCAATGATCCAATGTCTGTTTGGAAGAAAAGATGCTGCGTAACACCCTCTGGCAATCCTTACTGTCTGCACACAATGAGGCTCTCGAGCTTCAGCTCTCAGCAGCAACAGGCACCCAGGGTACCACAAACAGCGCGCTGCATCCATCCTCTCCCACAGGAGGGACCACTGCTCACACACATCCTATGGGATCGGCGCTGGGGAAGCAGCAGTTTCACCCACAGGGAGCTCCCTCAGCAGCCCTTCTGGCAGGGCCGGCAGCACGCGAGGGCCTGAGCTTGTTCTGACCCTGGGACCCTGCATGAACCAGCTCTGGGGGAACGTGTCTGTTCAGAGCTGTAAATCAGAACCATGGGTCACAGCCTGGGATCTTGAATCACAGAATGATATGAGGTTGGAAGGGACCTCTGGAGATCATCTAGTCCAACCCCCTTGCCAAAGCAGGTCCACCCAGAGCAG
>JAOXNH010000060.1:5318707-5331464 GCA_028566575.1 Bartramia longicauda
TTCAGGGAGGCACCTAGCATCCTGGGAAACGATACCCCCTCACTACCCTCCTCAGTCCCCTCTTGTCCCCCCACTGCCCCCTTCACGGTCTCTTCCTCTCCCCTCCTGTCCCCCCACTGCCCTCCTTAGTCCCCTCTTGTCTCCACTGCCCTACTCACAGTCCCCTCCTGTCCCCTCCTGTCCCTTCACTGCCCTCGGCAGTTCCCTCCTGTCCCCCCACTACCCTCCTCAGTCCCCTCTTGTCCCCCCACTGCCCTCCTCACATCCCCTCCTGCCCCCCTTTTGTCACTTCATTCCCCTTTCCCGCCACCCTGCTGTCCCCACACCATCACCCCACTGCCACCCCACTGCCGGGAGGGCAGGCACAATGGGACCCCCATCCTAGGTCGGGCAAGAGCTAAGGGGTGTCCGGTCGCAGCGGTGGGGGCTCTGTGGAGCCTGTGCGAGCCATGGCACCCCCACCACAAAAAGCCCCTTACCTGCCTGCAGAAGGCAGTCCCCTGTGCAATGTCACTGCAGGCGGGTGGCGGTGGCCGTCCCCAGCCCCCCCAGCTGCTGCGTTGGGGGGGGGGGTACACATGTACAGAATTAAATTAACAAATTCCCCGAATGTCTTCTCCCTGCTTCCCCATTTAGCGCTGAGGGAGGCAAATGGCTGGCAGCTGCCTGAAGGACTGCGGCTCCCCCCACCCTCACCGTCACCCGTGGGACCAGGCGGGAGAATGTCTTGAAGAAGGAGGTTCCTGGGGAAGAGCAGCAAACGCAAACATTTCGGATGGTTGAAAGGAAAAATAGTGGCAAGGTCACCCCAGCCTGGGGCAGGAGGTGAGAGGAGGGGTCCAGACCCCTCGGTGGCTGCAGGTGGGGTTTGGGGAGCAGGATGACCTCCCCCAGGTATCATCAGCTCTTTGTCCCACCAGCACCTGGTACCCACCTAGAGACAGCTCCAAAACTTGGGGAACACAAAACTTGGGGGCTGCAGGATACCCCGGGCACCTTCCCGGAGGGTGGGAGCAAGAGCAGGGACCCCTCTCGTGGAGACCCAGGGCTTTCTGGCTGCCCCAGGGCTGAGTGGGTGCCATGAAAGTGCCCCAATTCCCTCCTCCCCCCTGGAAAAACATGAGATGGGAGGAGGATTTAAATTAAGCCAGGGATTATAGTAATACCAGCCTGGGTGATCTGTCGGCGGAGACGGGGAACAAGGGAAGAGGAGGGGGGTGCGGAGGAGGTGGTGGGATGAGGGCCCGAGGGCACAGGATGCTGGCAGCCTGGGACCAGGGGTGCCTGGGGAATATGGGGATGCTCCTTGGGCATTTATTTGGGGCACCCACCTTCATGCTAGGGTGCTGCTGGTACCAGCAGAAGACCCAGCCCCACCACCAGCCAGGGCTCACTCCCAACCAGTCCGGGTCCCCGTGCCAGCCCTGCCACGAGCCGCCGGGGTGAGCCTCCAAGCATGGCACACCCCCCTGCCAGCTCCCTTTGCCCGGCAGCCGTTTAATCCCATTATTCGTCATTACTTATTTATTAGAGATCTAATTTAGCGTGTGAGAATACTGAAGCCAGGAGAGGAGAGACACCTCCTGAACGAGACGGAGCCACCAGGACAGATCCTGCGAAGGCAAGAGATGCTCTGCAGCAGCACCGTGCCGTGTCCTGACACCCTGGACCACCCCTGGTAGGGCTGGCAAACACCAAAGCCTCAGGAGATGCTGCTTGTAGGGCTCAGTGTGGCCAAGGACACGACAGGGATAGTAGTAGGGATGTGCCTGGGCAGGTTTGGTTCTCGGAGGCTGTGGAGCTTGGCTGCCTCCCCTGAGCTGGGTGACAACCTATCTGGCAGCCTGTAGTGGGTTGACAACCTGTAGTGGGTTGATCCTGGCTGGTGGCCCGGTGCCCATCAAGCTGTTCTATCACTCCCCTCCTCAGCATGATGTGTTGGCGAGGAGAAAATAAGATGGAAAAAAAACCCTCATGGGTCAAGATAAAAGCAGTTTCATAAAGGAAAAGCAAAGGTTGCACTGGGAAGCCAAGGAAAACAAAAGATTTATTCTCTACTTCCCATCAGCAGGCAATGTCCAGCCACTTCCTGGGAAGTAGGGCTTCAGGACATGTAGCAGTTGCTCTGGAAGACAAATGTAATAATAATGGATGCCCCCCCACTTTTCTAATTACCAATACAAGGCACAGAACTGTGAGGGCTGCTAGGGAGAAAATTAAGTCCATCTCAGCGAGACCCAATACCATCTCCACCCTTTATTCCATAGCATTTGTGTCACGCTCAGGTTCCACATAATTTAACACATATATGTGCCTTCTAACCACCCCCTTGTATTTAACTCTCATTCCTGAAATCCTTCCTTACCAACACCTACAATTTATACCACATACTTAATCCATCTTTACACCCAACATACAGATTTATACGCTCTCATTAACTACCATCCCCTGTCCTTTAACAGAGAGACATTATTCTCCCATTCCATGGGCTTTCTCCACTCCTCCAAATGTCTTTAAGAAGAGGCTATGACTTGGTCCCCATCTGTCAAGGGGGGTGCTCAGGACAGGAGATGCAGTAGGTTCAGCTGTTGGGCACCAACACCGGCCTGGTTTGGGTCCTCGTTGCACTCGCACGGTTCCTTGCGAAACTCCCTCTTTGTTGGTTCAGGTCGTTCCTGCTACATTACTTCCTACAACACACAATTTAGATCACAGATTATTTCCCCCGCGCCCCCAAGGTTAAATCTCCTTGAGGCACACACTGGGTGTTTCCCCATCCTTCAGCGTTACCCAACATCAACACCACCCAGCTCTCTACCTCTTCCTTTGTTTTGGTGTTTTTCGGTGGCGCCGCTCTCAGACACGTGAGCACCAACATGACATACCTTTAGAGAGGTGTTTTCTGCCCAGGTGGTGATGTCCTACTGCAAAACAGCAGCTCGGGTGAGTTTACCCCAGTGCTGCCAGTTGGTCTTTCACTACTGCAGCCACTCTGATAGAGCATTAGCCACCACCTGGGAATCAGTATGGAGCACTGGCCACTTTTCTCCCTCACCAATCTCTAGTGCTAGGTGGATGGCTTTCACTTCTGCAAACTGACTTGACTCACCTTCTCCTTCAGTGGCTTCAACAACTTGTCTCCACAGCAGGTTTCCACTTCCGATGGTTTCCTACAACATGACAGGATCCATCACTAGGCAAAGCATAACTACTTTCATCTTCTGATAACTCATTATATCGTAGTGCCTCTTGGGCATGAGCCACCTGCTCAGGCAATGCTCCAAAATCTCTATTTTTTGGCCAGTCCATGCTCTCTTCCAGGATTCCTGGGTGGTTGGGTTTCCCCAGCCGAGCTCACTGCGTGATCAGCCCACTTACTCCATGTAGCTCTGGTTGCATGACGGGTAGAGGGGGTGTTTCCTTGAACACCCGGTGTAGCACAGGTAATCACGGTGCCAAGAGACGACATGCTTCTGTACCAACAACTTCCAAAGTCGTTCAGACCCCCTCATATGCTATTAGTATTTCTTTTTCAGTCAGGGTGTAGTTGTCTGTTTCTCATCCTTGAGACCTCTGGCTCCAAAACCTTCATGGTTGACCTTGGGTTTCTCCTGATGTTTTCTGCCAGAGGCTCCAGGTGACACCGTGCTCCACAGCCGCAGCGTAGAGTTTGTTTTGCACAGCTGGTCCTGTCCAGACATGTCCAGGAGCTAGACTCACAGTCCTCTGATAGGAGTGATCTGTGGCTCAGTAGGGATGGCCCAAACCCCAGTACAGCGCTAGAAGCTGCTGGTTTCCACTGGGGTAGGCAAGGCACCCTTCCATCAGGTGGCACGTCAGTTTGCCAGGGCTACTTGTCTGTTCAGGTGTAAAGTCCCAGATGATGGGAGGTGACAACCACCCTAAGGACCTGCCCAAATCCTTCCACTCACCCTGCCACCCAGGGACTGGCCGCCTCAGGGCACATTTCAGTATCGCCTCACCCAAAAGTTGTCTTCTCTTACACCAGGAGGACACCAGGTTCCCCAAACCCCGTAATACCCCAACAGTGTTAATTAATAGTATTAAACACCTCACGTAAGGGTAAGCAAGGACCTCGGGAGCCTGCACAATGAATCCACCCACATCAACCCTGGGTAGGAAGAGGCAGATGCATTCCCTCATCCTCTCCACAGGGTAGTTCCCCCAGCACAGCAAGGCCACCAGTGCCAGGGCAATCACAGAGCCGTTGTTTGTGCTAACACGTTCCCAAGCTCAGCAAAATAAGCAGCGCGGCCAAAAATCTCCGTGGCCCACACAGAAGCTCCCTACTTACTGACTACTACAGCCACAGCAGCATTAGTACAAAACTGCCCTTGTCTCCACCCACCTTGGGTGCCAAAAAAGGACTGTGGTGGATTGACCCTGGCTGGAGACCAGGTGCCCACCAAGCTGCTCTATCACCCCCCCTGCTAAGCAAGACATGGGGGGAGAAAATAAGATGGATAAAAAAGGTGTAGGTCAAGATAAAGGCAGTTTAATAAAGCAAAAGCAAAGGCCATGCACAGAAGTGAAGGAAAACAAAAGATTTATTCTCTACTTCCCATCAGCGGGTGATGTCCAGCCACTTCCTGGGAAGCAGGGCTTCAGTGCACGTAGCGGTTACCCTGGAAGACAAATGTCATGATAATGAATGCATCCCCCTCCTCCTCTTTTCTTTTAGCTTTAACTACTGAGCAGATGTCGTATGGTGTGGAATATCCCTTTGGTCAGTTTGGGTCAGCTGTCCTGGCTCTGTCCCCTCCCAGGATCTTGCCCTCCACCCCCCAGCTTACCGGTGTGGTGGGAATGTTGGAGAGACAGCTCTGATGCTGTGGAGCACCGCTCAGCAGTGGCCAAAGCACTGGGCTGTTATCAACACCTTTCTGGCTAATAATACAAGGCACAGCACTATGAGGGCAAAATGAACTCCATCTCAGCCAGACCCAGGACAGCATCTTGGAGAAAAACATCTTTTACAAGCGAAAGGAGACCTCCGAGGAGACTAACCGTGCCATGATGGATTGCAAACAGCATCACAGGCACTGCCCCAAGGGTCCGCCACCCTGGTGTGGTGGCACAGCCTGGCAGCACAGCTTGCTTGGCCACACAGTGTGGAGGGGGGCCTGGACCCTCTCCCAAGGAGGTCTGGCAGGGGCAAGGGGAGAATTAACAAGGGGGTGAATTGCAGAAGCGGGGTTCCCTGATGATCCCTGGAAAGAAAGGAGCAGGAGGGAGGCAGTGGGGAGCTGCTGGGAGGGCTGGTGCTTCCCACGGTGCCTGGGAACCCGAGCCCTGGGCTCAAGGGCGAAGGAGGAACGGGCTTATCTCGGCATGACCTCGCACTTGCAGGAAGCCTGTGGAGATCCAGCAATCCCTCAGCGCTGCAGGCAGGACACAACCTTGCCTGCCAGCCCTGGGCACTGCCACTGGTTGCTACTGGAGATGGGGACATTGCCCAGGATGAGGAGTGTCAGGGCAGCAGGGGCAGCATCAGGCTGTGGAGCAGAGACTCTGCAGGGAGCTGGGCTCCTGGAGCACGAGGGGTTTTACTCCCCTGGGCTCGGCAGCATCCCTACGGAGAGATGCTGCAGCACATGCTCCCGCCGCCTGGCTCTCACTCCCGGCTCTGGGTGTTACAGCAAACACGGGGAAGCTGATGTCAAGGTAAGGAGCCCTGATACAGCCTTGTCCCTGCTGCCAGCTCATGCACCGATGAACTCATCACACGTCCCACGCTGCAGCTGGGGCTTGGGCGTCTTCCTTTGTTCCACCCCGGTGCCCAGCTCTGCAGCTGCTTCTCCATGGCTGCTGGTGGCAGCTCCAGCGCACAGCATCTGCTCTGAAACAGCCCCCAGCACGTGTTCCCTCCCCTGAACACCCCTAGCACCCCTAGCCTCGGCCACCTACATTTCCCCTAAGCCCATGTCTCTACGCAGTGGCTGCCAGGCACCTTGGCACCCATTTCCCCCCACCACCAGCCCTGCCCAGGGCCAACAGAGTCAGAGCAAAACTGGGGAAGACCCCCCTCCACCCCCCCAAACATCCCTCTCTACCCCACACAGCTCAAGTTGCCCCACAGAAGTGCCCTGTGTGGGTTTGGTGAGCTGGGCTGAGGCCTTGCAAGCTCAACACTCGCCAGCCACCACACCGGCAGCAGTAGCTCAGGGGTGTAGCAGTGTCCCCAAACAGCGGCAAGACCCACCTAGCTGGTGACACGCTGGAGATGAAGTGGCTGCCACCACTGCAGGGGAATTAGGACCGTGGCAGCAGGGATGGGGGGCTGCCTCCTCACCATCTCCTCTGGGGTGCCGGAGGTGCTGTCAGAGCCTTCTGTGCCAAAGCTGTAACCCCATGAGGTCCCACCTCTCCGAGCTGGGAGTGGTGTGGGAGAAGCAGCGGTGAGAGGAACATGCCTGGGCTGCTTCTCCGAGACACAACACTGCAAGTGGGGGCTTGTCCCAGCTCCACCACAGCCCCCGGGGCCAGCAGCAACCCAGTTGCGTGCCACCGCTATGGCCTCACCTCCTCGCCCATCCCCACTTTGTCCCCCTTGGCCACTTATCAGGGAGACGTTGGGTGACAGGGTGGTGGAGCAGGTAGGAGGAAGCACCAGCCATAATTTTACCCCGCTGAGGGTGGGCAGGCAGGCTGGGGCTTTGGGAGGCAGCATGAAGCATCTGTTGCAACACGCTTATCTGCTGCCAAGGGCTCCTGTGCCGGTTCCTGGAAAGCCACAGAGGCGGCTGGCGGGCGCCTTGCAGGGGGGGGAAGCCTGGTCCCTGCTGCAGCGGGCTCTGCTCGGGGACTCGCAGCAAAAACACCCGGTGGCAGAGCCGGGTCCATGGCAGCAGGGATGGAGGAGGGGGACAGAGGGGAACATGGCATCCCGGCTCCTCTTGGCAAGGAAAATGCCTGGGCAGAGGGCTGGAGGGAAGTTGTTCCTGCCATTGCTTTGGAGATGCCTCTCCCCTGCCCGCAGGTGGTTTTGGGGGATGCAGCAAAATCCTGTGCTGACCCCCAGCTCGTACCCTGCACCGTGCTCTCCGCACCCACCCTGGCCCCAGTTCCCCGTGGGCAGCGGGATGTTCCCCCACAAGCTCATCCAGGCAAGTCTGGAGCTGTGACACCACATGGTACCACTAGCATCATCTGTGGGGCACCTGGACTTGGGGACAGCAGTGTCCCTGGGGAGTGGACACTGACCTCTGCCTTGTCCAGATGAAGCGAGGTGACATCACCTCGTGGGTGACAACCACCACGGAAAGGCTTTGGGTCTGTTTTTCCGCCCCTCGAGGTTTCCTCACATCACGCAGTCAACAGAAGCCTTGGGGCATCCCTGGCAAACCCCAGCTGGCTGTGCCTCAGCTGGGGCACTGGATGCCTCCCTGCTGCCATCACTGCCATGGGCTTGAGCCCCCACCTTGTCGTGTGTCCCCCCCTCCTCCAGCTCCCCGGGGTACCCCAGCTGCTGCCTGTGGAGAGGAATAAATCACGGAGTGGGGGCTACGCACTGGGAGCAGGGGAACAAAATGGCTTTTCATGCCATAATCCTTTGTAATAAAGCACCGGGGTGGGGGGGGGGTGGGGAGGAGGAGAGGAAGAAAGACGATAAACAATGTCTCCTGTGTGAGCCAGCTGCTTCCTAAAATAAAGCTCTCCTCTCTGCCATCAGCTGCCCCGGCTCGGGCACAAGTGCGGGCGCTGCCGCAGGACACCGGAGCTGCATCCCCTGTGGGACCACACGCTCCTGGGGCCCGTGGGAATCTGCAGAATGCAACTCCGGGGGTGGGGTGGGGGGGTGTGTGTGTGTGAAGAAATGAGGAATTAATTCTGGCCACTCTGGGGAGCGAGCTGCGAGCCCCCGAAAGGCTCGTCACCCCCAGGCGCCAGCGGCACGCCTGTGGCTCGGCGAAGGCATGCGGAAAAGCTGCTCCCACCTGCGCCCCATGCCAGCAACAAATGCGGGAAGCACAGCGGGGGGGGCAGGGGGGTGCATGTGTGTTCAGTGCATTAATTCCCCAGCTTCATTTGGACCTGGGTGCTGGCAGGTCCTCGCTGGAGCCCTGGAAGAGGGGGCAGGAAGCTGTGAGCGCTCCTGGTTCATCGTTACTGGGACTGAACCCTTGCTGGCAGGGGATGAGTAAGCTCCTGCTGGTAAACCTGACCTCCCGGGCATTATTTGGAGAGCAGCAATAACTTCTCTGCTGCTGGGGAAGGTGTCGGGGTGTGATGAGTGTGGCAGCCTGGCTCTGCTGGCCACCACGTAGCCCACAGGCGAGTTTACCTATGCGGGCATCCAGAGGTGCCTGGCTCACTGTGCTGGTCCTGGTCAGGGACAGTGGCTTTCCTGCCCCATGGCCACCAGGGCTCTCTGGCACTGTTCTGCTTCCCACCTCAGGATGGGGACAGTTTGCCTGCTAATCCTCCCGCTGTGTCACTGAATGTCCCCAGGGGACGGACAGTCTGACCTACAGCACCACATCGCACACACTCTCCCACCCTGTGGTGGCCTCCCATCAGCTCCGTTCCCAAAGGATCACGGTCACCAGCTCATCCAACGCTTTCATTTCCCAATTACTGCTCAGTCTCTTCTGCTTTCCCCTTTTACAGCCAAAAATGTAACTATCCCCGTGCGCACACACAAGTATCCTCCCCTTCAACTCCCGGCAGAGGTTTTCCCTGGCAGATCATGCTTGCTGCCCCCTCGCCCATCCTCTCCACCCCTGCCAACGTGGGGTTTGGGATCTGTACTTGGCAGTGTGTCTGCCCGGGCAGGGGAC
Source organism: Bartramia longicauda (assembly GCA_028566575.1). Taxonomy (NCBI): domain Eukaryota; kingdom Metazoa; phylum Chordata; class Aves; order Charadriiformes; family Scolopacidae; genus Bartramia; species Bartramia longicauda. The sequence continues at coordinate 5,327,509 of JAOXNH010000060.1, forward strand.
TTCGAAGGGAAAGGCTTACCTGAGTGACACTGAGGCTGTGACATGTTTTTCCCTGGGGATTTGGGGAGCGATGGCAGGGGAGGACCCTCACGTCAAGGAGCTGCAGTGTCTGCCCGGCCACACAGCCAGGCTTTGCTTTATCCTGTTTGCTCTGATGACAATCCCACACCTTCCAAGGAGGGGTGTTTGCTTGGACCAAAAGTGCTGCGGGCTGGGGCTGGCAATTTCCCACCATCCAAACCCAGGGTTTGCCCCAGGCCCTGGTCACCACCACTTCTTGGCTCTCACCACCTTCTGCCGCAGCTCCAGGGGCTGCCAGATGGAGAGTGGCCAAGGGAGAACCCTGGCGAGGAAAAGCCTCCCTTGCACTAGGCGATCCCTGCTGGAAACCAGCACGATGCTGCGGGATGAGCAGAGGGTGCCGCAGCCTGGCAGCGGGTACACGGTCGGGAGCAGGGGGACACCAGGGTGCCCAGAACGTGGCCATGCACAGGCTGACTCCGGCTCCTCCTCCAAGAGATGGGATTATGATCCGCCACAGACGTGTACGTGGGGCCAAATCCTCTCCTGGCTGAGTCAGAGGGGATGGAGCAGCGGCGGGGGCAGACGCCCATCCCAGCCACAAGCCCTGATCTGAATTCACCCCGTGCTGCTGATCGTCAGGTATTTGCCCAAATTCCTCCTGCCGGTGACTCAGTCTTCTCCTCCCTCTTCCGCAGCGCCAGCCACGGCTCACCGCCCGATGGAGCCATGGGAGGAAACCGCCCCGAGAACAGCAGGATGGGTTCCAGCTGGGGAGAGCAATGGATATGGCCAGGAGGAGCTGATGTAGAACTTCTCTGGTGAAAGAAGGTGACATCGAGCCCTGCCAGGAAGGTGAAGCTCCTAGGATGGCATCCTCCGTGCATGGGTGGCTGCTGAAGCCACCACTTTTCTAGAGGACATCAGCCTGGCAGGCATCCTGGCCTCCCACACCACTGGCAGCCGTGTGCCCATGCGTGCCGGGGTGAAAAAGGGAAAGTCTAGGTCAGGCAGGGAGGGAAAGCGCCGATATAAAGGGCTTTTCTGTAATGGTTCTCCCCTCACTGGCTAATCCTCTGCTGGCAACAGGGACATTTTGGGCACTGGGTTGCAAAACAGCTTTCCCTTTATCCTCAGACCTGATAATACAGTGTTTGGGCAACGCGTCTGGTACTTCCCTGTGCACCGTTCCGGCAGGGATATGGTGGGAGAAGTGCCTGGGCTGCCCCCATTTTGGGTGCACACAGCCCCATTGCCCGTATGACCCACTGAGATGGGGTTACTGGGATTGGGGAGCTGCCTCCAGCTCCAAATGGTGTCCCCGCGGCCAGGCTGAGGCTGCCAGGCCCTGGAGTGGCTTCCTCGGGGCACAGACCCAGGAGTTAACTCCATGTTTAAACCCACATGGCTCCATCCCTGTGACGGCCACAGTGAAGAAGGAACCCAAACACGGCAAAGTCCTCACCCAGCAGCTCCCTGGGATGCAGCAAGGTGGTCCCATGGGCCAGTTCCACAGGCTTGGGACAAACACTGGAGTGTCACCAGGTCCTGGCAGCAGCAACCCTGCAGTTTGGGGGAGCCACAGCCCTCACCCCAGCTGGCAAACTGGTGTGGGCCCCATAGGAAGGGGGTGGATGGTCAGCAGGCACCCGAGATGCCTGGCACCCCTGGACCAAGTCTCCGCTGCCACACGTGCAGCACAGGGCGAGGGGGAGGGCTTTGTGAGCACAGCGGTGGCAGGGACGGGACACTCCTTCTGTCACCTTGCAGAGGTCCGAGTGACTCAGGGAGAGATAAGCCGACCGGTGGTTTTCCATGCCCGTGGAGCAGCACGACTAAGAGCGTGTGGGAGGGAGAGGTACCGGGACGGTGTCAGGAGCACCCAGCGTGCCACCAAGACCTCCCTGTCCCCAAAAACCCCACTGAGGAGAAGAGATCTGCTCTGCCGCTTTGTGTTTCCATCCCAAAAAGCTTCCCTTGGTTCAGCTCATGCTCCGGCTTCCGGGGACAGGGAAAGGGCTCAGGCTGGCTTTACCTCTGGACTTGACCCGACTCCCAGCCTGGGCGCATCAAGCGGCCAAGGGATTGCAAAGCCTCTCTGCAGGAAGGGGAAATGCTGAAGCAGCGAGAAGCTGCTTGACCTTTAGTGATCTGTGAGCCCTGCCTGTGGCTCCCGAGCCCAGAGCTTGCTGACGAGACCTTTTCTACCTTCTGCTTTCACAGAAGGGTCTGACGGGCCCCCTCCCCACAGAGAGAAACCACCCCGGGGAAGGGACAAGCGATGAGCGGCTGCTGCCACCTCACCCCTGCTGTTGGCACTGGGAGAAGGATTCCCGTGTCCAGGAACATCAGGGGGAGTTTGGAGGCAGAGCCACCCTGGCATGTGCTGAGCTTCCCAGTGCTCAGCCCAGCGTAGCAGCAGCCCCAACTGTGCCTCAGCGTTGCTCCCCACCACCCTCACCCCACGGAAAACCCCACACCCTGCCCTGAAAGCACAAAGCCACCAACCTCTTACCTTCAGCTCTTTCGATTCTGCTTTTTAAAGAGGTGAAGGCAGTTGCAGCCACACCAGCAGCTTTATTTGCAGCCCTTGGCAGGCAGCGTGGGTGGAGGTAGGAGGCAGATAGGCACCGTGTCCAGACAGGCACAACAGCCCCGTGTTTGTCTCCAGTCGACCAGGCTCACTGGCCAAAACTGTTAGCTGGCAAGTCTGCCTCCACCTCCTCCGCAAACAGTGACCCTGCAGGCCAGGTGGAGGTGAGGAAATCCTGGCAGCGCCCAGGAAGCCTCAGCATAGACCTGGAGGCACCATCAGACCCCAACTCCTCCTTTCCCATGCTGTGCTGGAGGACGTGGGGATCTCCACCCCTGCAAGGCAGGGCTGGGATCAGCCTAGAAGGTATCCAAGGGGTCTCCTGCATTAATCCATCCTTACAAGGCTGCAAAAACCTCCGTCCACCGAGGCTGGGGGTGGAGATTGGCTCAAGGTGAAGAAAAGGGCTGTCTGTGCCAGGCAGTGAGGGCAGAGCTCTGCTCTGAAAACCTGGTGGACAGAGCCAGCCCGGCCACAGTGCCAGCAGGACTGGGGCCAGCATCCACATTGCCAGCAGGAGCACCTCCAGCCACACAGGTGAAGAGCCAGCCCAGCTCCACGAGTGATGTTTTAGGCAGGGGACACCAACCTCTTTGAAGCAGGAGGCTCAGCCTTCAGGTGGGCAGGAAGACCCACCAAGAAACCAATGTGGTGGTGGGATTGCTGGTGGAACAGAGTGGCCTCAGCCAGCTTGAGACCCCAGCACCACACCAGCCCTGCTCCCAGCTCCAGTCTCCCTCAGGCCACCAGAAACTGAGACCTTCACACACACCAGGCTGGACTCACCCAGCAGGGAACCATCCCACATAGCCCTGTGAGCAACAACCAAACCACCAGCACTGCTCCAGTACCAGGCAGAGACCTTCCCACCCCCCCAGGGCAAGCCAAGCTGCCAGAGAAGAAGCCACAAGCCATAGGTAGGTCATTACATTTTTTATTTTATAATAAACTTCTCATTTTTTCTTTTTTTTTCCCCCAAGGAAGACAAAAAAAACCAACTGTGAGGCTACAGAACACCATCAGTGAAGAAGATGTGAGACAGCTCCAGGCCACAGGCCAGGCCAGAAAGGTTCCCCACTCCCCCAGGCAGAAGGGGTCCGTCCCCAGGAGCCTCCATAGCCCTTGCTCATCTCCCCACCGCGTCGGGGGCGAGATCAGCACCATCAATGGGAGTCGACTGAGGGGCAGAGACAGGGTTGGGTCAGGCCATTGATGGACTGTGAGGGCCACCCTTTGTTACCCCCCCCACCCGCCAAAGCTGCCAGCAAGGTGGGACAGCGGGTGAGGTGACGCAGCTGTTTCCTAGACATGTACATGATGTAAATTTAAAAAAACAAAACCC
>JAOXNH010000060.1:5355905-5385898 GCA_028566575.1 Bartramia longicauda
GGGAGGGTCTGTTTCCAAAGGCCTGCAGTGACAGGACGAGGGGCAATGGTTTTAAGTTGGAGAAGGGGAGATTTAGACTGGATATTAGGAACAAGTTCTTTACCATGAGGGTGGTGGAACACTGGAACAGGTTGCCCAGGGAGGTGGTTAAGGCCCCTTCCCTTGAGATATTCAAGGTGAAGCTCAACGAGGCCCTGAGCAACCTGGTCTAGTTGGGGGTGTCCTGGCTGACTGCAGGGAGGTCGGACTAGATGACCTTTGGAGGTCCCTTCTGGCCTGGACCAATCTATGAATCTAAGGAAGTGCAGTGACATCAGATGGTCACAAACGCGTGTTGTGGCTGAGCTGCTCATGGGAGCCCTGAAGGCCCTGGAGGAAACCCACCCCAGCTGTAACGCTACCGTCTCTGTGCTCTGTAGCTGAGATACAGGTTTTTGAAAAATCTGTGATTCAGAAAACCTCAACTAAGATCATTTTACCTGGATCATTTCCTTTAAAGAGCATTTACAAGTGCCCAACGGAGTGAGGCCACGGAGACAGCACCTAAAAGACGGGTACGGCAATAATAAAGACAGGGCTGCATCATCCTTCCCGGGATACGTATCGGTGTAGCTCCTCCTTCCACACGGGGACATTTGACTGGTCCTGGAGCACCTGTCTCCGCTGCTGTACAAATAATAACTGTGAAGAAGTGATTCCTTTCCGACGGGGTGCCGATTGCCCACTAGATGGTACTAAGCATTGACTCTGCGATTGCGGATGAAACCACCTCCTGTCAATAATATTTACAGGCTCCGGAGGTTTAGAAAACCTTTTGGCTTTTCCTTTATTTTTTCCCTGATCCATACCCAGCTTTATAAATAGGTGGGGTTTGTCCCATTCAGTGTCATCGTTAGTTAGTTTGGCATGGGAAATGGTGAAGATTAAAATAACGAGCCTGGAGGCACGGAGAACGTGTGTGAGTCTCAACTGCTGCTGCCTTTGCTTCAGACAACACATTCAACCCCCGTACAGAGAATGACCCAGTTCCTACATTTTTTTAGTGTTGGATCTTTATCAAACTTGGCTTTTATAGTTCCTGGAGGCTTTGGGGCACACAGAAGGCACACATCAATGCCTTTCCTCCCTGATAAATAGAGAGCACTTCACTGTGCTGGGCAAAACGTGTGCCCAGAGGGAAGGAGATGTTGGAAATGTCATCTGTAGCTGGGAAACTCTTTGTCTTGCTCAGATTTCTTCCCTGGCCTGGTGTTACGCTTCTGCTGGGCTTTCCCCTGCAGACACACTAGAGCAGTCCCGCAGGGCAGCAGAACCATCAGGGAGGTCACAAACCATCACCTCTGGTCCCAGGCAGAAGAGCAAATGCCGGGCAGAGGCTGGGACTTGGCTGCAAACTGGAGCTGGTCGGGGGCTCCCCTTGGCTCATCCAACAGGGATCAGGCAGGATTTTGCTAAGAGAGAGGGGGGGAGTTAAAGCAAGTCCCAGCTCTCCCCTGCTGTAGGGACAGCAGGAGGACCACCCTTTCCCCAGCACGGCCCGATGCCCAGTGCCAGTGTGAAGGTGTGAGTGTCACTGGAGGCGTTCCTCTCCCATTCCTCTCCTGGAGTGGGGAATTACGCATAAATGCCCATTAGCATCACAAAACCCTGCCAAGTCAAAGGGCTCATTTCAAACCTGCATTTTTACTGCTTCATGGCTTCCTTCCTCGCCTGGTACTTAACTGCTGTAGAGTCCAGCCGCCTTGTGGAGTCCTTAAGCCGTGCCCTTCCAGTACGGAGAGACGTGCATTTCTATAGCAACAAAAATAGGAGGTTTTGCTTACGAACAGTGTTTTGTACAGCTAAGAATAGCCACATTTCCACCAAGTTCGTAAAAAAAAAGACACAAATGCTAGTTTGGATATTAAGATTAATATATTTAATCTTTCTTGTTTGTAAAACAAGACATAAATTTGTGTATATATATAATTTATATATTTTTTTTTATTTATATATACTATATACAGACAATAAAAAAATTTTCCTCTGTATTAGGCTGAGAGATTTATGTAGGAATGATATAGGCATAACGGGGAGCTCGAAGAAACTCGGAGTATCCTAATAGATAATTCCCGGGGAAAAGAAAAACACAGCTCCCTGTTGGCCTTCAGCATTATAACGGGCTTTGCCCACCATGGACTGAAATCCGAATTGGCTCTTCCACCGTTACGTTTGCTACATGGTTCTTGAAAGCAGGAGGCTGTCCCCAGAGCAGGATCCTCTCTGCCTTGCTGACAGCAACGGCCAAAGTCCGGGCCAGCCATGGACCAGGGGAGGTTATTGCACTCGGTAGAGGATGCGCACGTTAAAAGCACATTGTGCATTTCCATAACTCCTATGGAAGAACGAGAGATTTCGAAGGTGTGTGTTTATTAAAAAAAAAAAAAACCAAACCAATAATAAGAGATGGGAAGCGATTGATCGTACGGAGATCCCTGATCGTTCCCCAAGCGCTGGGGCAAGCTGGGCTGGGTCTGGCAACCGGTCTCACTCCTGGCGCCGTGAGGCCGATGCCACCATCTCGCTTTCCAGCCGGAGGTGGGCGCGATGGGGAGAGGGGCAGGGACCTCGCGGGACCCGCTCTCCCCTGTGCACGCGTGGAGTGCAGCGGGTGGCAGGGTAAGGGCAATGCAATGGGTAACCTTGCATTTTTCTCCTCTTTTGGAGGGGGGATGTGACTGCAGTGGAGCACCAATTAAGGCAGTCTGATTGATTAGGTCTAGAAGCTAGACTGGGAGGAGGAGGGGAACCTCGGGGTGCGAAGGGAAGCAATTAGGAATCGTTTTACCATTCATCTGGAAGTGGGAAAAAAAAAATCAATCTGAAAACCCTAACTGCAAATAAATAACCATCACAAAGTACTAAATAATGTTTCTTATGGCAGTCAGTCCGGTGGAGACAGGGAAAGGACCCCAAGGCCCTGCAGCTCCTTTGGCTGGTGGCAGTAGGTAGCACTGCCTGGCTCGGGGACAAAGCTGATCTGGGGTTCCTCTCTAATGGGCATGGTGAAAGGGAAGAGGTGAGGGTTTGGGCTGAGCCTTGGAAGCCCAGACCTGACCTCAGGAGAATGGTGTGAAAGAGGTCTCCTCTCAGCTGCTAGCCCAGCTTCTGGCTTGCAATGGCCAAAGATCCATCCGCGTTCCTTGCAGGCTCTCTAATGTGGACACAGCCATCCAGCAGAGGAAGGGAAACATGGAATCATAGAATCAAAGAATCATTTAGGTTGGAAAAGACCCTTAAGATCATCGAGTTCAACTGTTAAGCTAGCACTGCCAAGTCCACCATTAAACCATGTCCCTCAGCACCACATCTACCCATCTTTTAAATACCTCCAGAGATGGCAACTCAACCACTTCCCTGGGCAGCCTGTTCCAATGCTTGACAACTCTTTTGGTGATTTTTTTTTCCTATATCCAATCTAAACCTCCCCTGGCACAACTTGAGGCTGTTTCCTCATGTCTTGTCACTTGTTACCTGGGAGAAGAAACTGACCTGACTTTGCTATAACCTCCTTTCAGGCAGTTGTAGAGAGCAGTAAGATCTCACCTCAGACTTCTTTTCTCCAGGCTGAACACCCCAGCTCCCTCAGCTGCTCCTCACAAGACTTGTGCTCCAAACCTCTCACCAGCTCCGTTGCCATTCTCTGGACCCGCTCCAGCACCTCAATGTCTTTCCTGTAGTGAGGGGCCCAAAACTGAACACAGCACTCAAGGTGGAGCCTCACCAGTGCTGAGTACAGGGGGACGATCACTTCCCTTGTCCTGTTGGCCACACTATTCCTGATACAAGCCAGGATGCTGTTGGCCTTCTTGATACATGGGCACACTGCTGGCTCATAGTCAGCTGGCAGTTGACCAACATCCCCAGGTCCTTTTATGCCAGGCAGCTCTCCAGGTGCTCTTCCCGAAACCCCAGCAAGTGTTCATGGCATTGTTGTGACCCAAGTGCAGGACCTGGTACTTGGTCTTGTTGAACCTCAAAGCGCTGGCCTAAGCCCATCGATCCAGCCTGTCCAGATCCCTCTGTAGAGCCATCCTGCCCTCAAGCAGATCAACACTCTCGCCCAGCTTGGCTTCATCCGCAAACTTACTGAAGGTGCACTCCATCCCCTTGTCCAGGTCATTGATAAGGATATTAAACAGAACTGGTCCCAATACTGAGCCCTGGGGAACACCACTGGTGACCAGCCGCCAACTGGATTTAACTCCGTTCACCACCACTCTTTGGGCCTGGCCCTCCAGCCAGTTTTTAACACCTAGCAAAGAGTACACTCATCCAAGCTATGAACAGTTTCTCCAGAAGAATGCTGTGGGAAATGATGTCAAAGGCTTTACTAAAGTCTAGGTAGACAAAATCCACAGCCTTCCCCTTGTCCGCTAAGTGGTCACCTTGTCATAGAAGGAGATCAGGTTAGTCAAGCAGGATCTGCCTTCCATGAACCCACGCTGATGGGGCCTGATCACCTGGTCTTCCTGTATGTGCTGCGTGATGGCACTCAAGATGATCTGCTCCATAACCTTCCCCGGCACTGAGGCCAGACTGCCAGGCCTGTCGTTCCCTGGATCCTCCCTATTCGCATGTGTTAAGCCATCGCCTGTTGCACAGGCAGGACCTATGCTCAGGACTAGGACATCAGTGTCTGAGCTGTAAGAGCAGAGCCTGCTAGGGTGACCTAGCTCTGCCCCAGGATTATGGCATCCCACCCATGCTAGGACTACTTCCCAAGCCCTAGCATAGCAGCAGGGACCTGCACCCCCGAGATCCCTTCTGCTGCTAATTACATTGCGTTTGTGGGCCAGGAAGACCCTGGAGGCAGAAGAGCTGTTTACGTGGCAAAACACTGGTTTGGCTCCAAACTGCCCGAGTGAAGCCAGGAGATCACAGCTCAGTTCCTGCTAACTCACTGGCCCACCACACACCGTGACAAAGGTCTTCACACAAGCGAGGCCCAGAACCACGTGAAACCAAACTAGCGTGGAGACGGGGTGACTGTGCCCCCCCAAGTACCGTCACCAATAAGCCAGCATGGGAGAGCAAGCAGAGCAGCTGCTTGAGACCCCTGACGAGCTGGTTGCACAGCTTGTGACAGGGCATGAAGTTACCCTTCAAAAACACAACCATCCCTTCTGCAGAGATAAAAGGGCATCTCCCCTACCGCAAACCCCGGTAGATGTGGGCCTGTAGACACGCGTCCTCACCAGACCTATGCGATTTGAGAACCACTAGCCCCTGGCCCGGCACACGCTGGCTTGTTGGTTTTCGTAGCTGGCTTACTTATTGATCAACGTCTTTAGGGAGCGCGTGAGCGTGCCCATGACAGTGGCAACCGTGGCTGACTGGCGGGCAAGCTGCTCCACCGTCTGCTGGTGGCTCAGCGTTCTGGCCGTGGACTCCTCCGCAGCCTTCAGGAGGAAGGTGTAGTTTCTCACCACTTCCTCCACCTTCGTCAGCAGCTCTTGGCGCTGAGACTCCGAGCGCACGATGTACACCAGCCTCACAAACGTCTCGATGAGGCTGCTTAGCACCTGGAAGCTGCTCGTGATGGCGGAGAGCATGTGGGTAGGACTCTTGTCGACGGCTGCCACGCGGCGGCAGGAGGCCCGAAACTCCTTGAACTTGAGGGCGAGCTCTTGCTTGTACTCAGCCAGCTGGGAGATGTAGGGTTTGCAGTCCCGGACGTCAGGGCTCACCACGCACTGCCTGAGGATAGTCAGGAGCTCATTGGTGTCCAGCTGGACTTGCAGAAACCCATTGGGAAAGCTGTAGGCATGGCCTCGAAGGGTGTTGATCTTTGCCAAGCTCCCCTCAAAACTGGAGGTCCTTAAATCTATTTCCTGGGTCTGGCTGTCATTGGGACTGCTGCAGGCTGTTGCATCTAGGACCTGAAGAGTCCTGCTCATGACTGGGACCATCTGATTGTCCAACTTCATTCCCGGGAGCAGCTGCATGGGGATGGAATAGGACAGCTCATCCTTCTCGCTGCCGTCATCTGCAACATCGCATTTCCTGTAGTAGAAGCAGTACCGGATGGAGCAGCACTTCTCATCCTCCATATCTTCATCCCGCAGCTCAGCAGGACTCGGATACATCTCCTCCTGGACAGAGAACACCGCTGAACCCTTCTGGTTCTTTTTCTCCTGAGCTATCTGGACATAGGAGGGGTCAGCCACTCCAGAGGCTTCCAGGATTTTGCTCTTCAGAACAGGACAAAGGATGCTGGGCTCCAGCTCTTTCTGGGGGGCTTTCTGCTTGGTTGTATAGATGTTCTGGTAGATGTCAGAGGACAGGGATGTCCTATCAGTCTTATCTATTTCACTGACACTGTAGCGACGCAAGAGCTTCCTGTAGTGTGGAGCACCCATGCACTCTCCCCGGGAAGCACACGTTGTCAAGCAGGAGACGCCGTTCTCTGGATCTGACCGGTAGTCTCTGGATTCTAAACTTGTGGATCGTATCCGCTTGCCTTTGGAAGGGCTGCTCATGCTGGTCAACCTAATGGCTTCTGCCTGCTTCTGGTCATCGGTAACTTTATCCCTCCCTCTCCTCTCCAGTTCTGGCATCACCAACTGGTTAGGGGGTGGCCTCACCCCCCGGCAAATCCGCTTGCAGTCGCAGCTGCGCCTCTGCTCCCTGGACATCCCTGGGACTTTTTGTACGGGACTGCTCCTCAGCTGGCAGCTGCAGCGCCCAGGGGCAGGAGGGTGCAGATACTCCTGGGGTGGGAGGTCACCTTTGCTCTTTGGCTTCAGCAGCTCTTCCAGGAATTCCAGCTCATACTGCTTCACCTTCTGCAGCTGGGCCTGCCGCTCGTCCGTCTCCTTCTTCAGACGGGTCGGAAATGTTGCAGAGAACAGGTTCCTCAACCTGAAGGGAGCTTTTGGAGCTTTGGGTTTAGCTGGGACATCAGCATCTTGCTGGGTCACCTCCAGGACTTTTTCTACTTTTTTGGAAGGCACAGTGCTGATCTGCAGGCTCTCGGATCTGGGCACCAGCTGGATTGGCCCTTTGGGTTCCTCACTGGTGCTCCTGAAAGTGCTCCCAGGTGATGCAGAGTGCAGGTTGCTACTCTCAGCTTTTAAGCTTTTGGCTGAACTTTCCTGTTGCATTTTCTGACCTTGGTTTGAAGGAGCTGTGTGTTTCTGAAAGACGAGGCTCGTGGCTTCCCCACCTGCCTTCTGACCTGGCTCTCCGCTTGCCGCTTTCCCTGGAGCATCTCTACTCACTTTTTGCTGGTAGCTTTTAGAGGCAAAAGTCTTACCGGGCATCATTTCCTCACCTGCTGAGGCGAGGAGGAAAGCTTCAGCCTTACTGCCATGAGCTTCTTTAGGACTTGGAGAAACTTCACAGTGCTGCTGCGGAGAGAGTTGCTGCTGCTGCTGCTGCTGACAGTTGCATAAAGTCTCTGCTGTTTGGGGACCTCCTTTAGGTTTCAAAGGCTTGCTGCTGGCTGATGCACAGCTGCTGGTACCGTTCAGGTTCTTGTCTTCTTTTGAGACTGCTGCCACTTGGGGAGCGGAGCCTTTTGCGTTTACCCCTTGCTGCAGAGCAGCTGAAATGATGGCTGGAGTTACACCACTTTTTTGATCCAGGAGGAGCTTGGAGCTCAGCGGGACCTCTTTGGGCGTCTTCTCTTGTAGGTCCTGCGCCTGCTCCCTGCTCGGGGCTGCTGTGGCATGCAGAGATACCTCAAAGGCAGCTTTTGTGTGGCCTTTGCACTCGGAGCCTGGCGCGGGAGCCCCCCTGTTCTGGTCATTAAGCTGGGGGGTCAGTGCTGGCTGGGCAGCCACGGTGTAGCTCCGCTCAGCGTGCTGCTGCTCCTGCTTGCTCTTGCAGTTAGTAAGGTTGGGGCTTTGGTGAGAGAAAGCTGGTTTCAATGAAGGGCTCGGCTCCTGGCGGCCGAGGGGGTAGGGTGAGGTGAGAACAGCCTGGGCAGCACAGCTCTGGATTCGGAAAGGCAAGTCCTTCCTGGCCAGGAGGTTTTCTTTGTTGATGTGTTGAGCGAGGAAGTAGGCTGCGTTTTGATGCTGCTTCATAGCAGAGACCATCTCCGAGACATCAGTCAGCTCTGAAGAGTTGGTTTCATGGCCAGAATCCAAGGATGATTCAGGAGTGATGGCAGCCAGAACAATAAGACCTGAGGAAGGACACAAAGAAAACCCCACGACAACACTCATGTCACACTGCCACGCAGAGGAGAGGGGGACTCCATGCGGCAGAAGGGTCGCAGGAATGCAGGAGATGGCATCCCATCAGAGAAACTTTAGTGACTTCCTGGAACTAAGAGTTAATACTTTTAAGAGAGATCACTTGTCAGCACTGAGCTGGCTTGCTAATTCAATTCAGCAAGAGTTCTTGGTCCAGGAAAAGGTCCTGGGAAGCTTTCCAGTGTCAGCGATAGCAGAGCTACAGGGATTTGCCTGGAGCAAGATAGAAAATCAGGCAACAGCTCCTCTGCCATAGTGAGTAGGGTAACCAAGGTGGGCAGAGGGACAAAGGACTGTCCTGCCAGCAGGCTGGTCCCAGAGACACCCATTTGGCAACAGGTTTGCCCCATGAAGGGCTCACGCACTGCAAAACCTGAGTGGGAATACGTGAAGACTGAGGGTCGAAGGTACCAGCTGAGAGGGGACCCTCACAACAGGGAGGAACTCCAGATCACAGAACTGGTTTGTTAGTGCCTCACCCCAGCATCCTGGCACGTGGACCGTGGCAGATACAGGATAACCGAGAGACTCCTTCAGCCACTGTCAGGGAGAGAGGTCCCACCTCAGCTTCTTAGAAACCCTCTGAGCAGGAGCTTGGCTGCTCCTGCTAGAACCCCAACTTAGTTTTTACTAGAAGCTGCTCCAGAATCACATATAGGATGGGAGGAGGAGACTAAAGGGAAGGATGTGCCATAGGAAAGAAAGGCTATAGGGAAAAAAGAAAGTCACAGCCACTGAAATACCTGCTGTCTGCTGTGGTGGGGGATGTGGACAATCCTCAGAAGCAGCCAGGGCTTCCAGTGCCTGCAGGGTGGACACCAGGGCATCATCCAGCTCTTGGGCATGGTCTCGGACCGTCCGTGGTTGCACGTTGTCTATCAGCGTGACAGGGATCTCGTCGTAGAGGATGCCACAGAGGTGCCGGCCCTGCTCCTGGCTCTGGGCAGCCGCCCGGCGCTTGGGGTCATCCTCATCCGAGCTGTTGTCTCGGAAGCCGGGAGGGGGGGCGGCGATGGCGGGGAGCAAGGACGTTGTCTCATCTTCTTCCTCATCGCTCCCGGGAGGAGGAAGCGACATCAAGTCCACCATATTGTCCCGGGTGCTGCCAGACTTGCCCCCCTTGCATGAGGCCAGCCGGCTCTTGATTTTGGCTTGGCAGGACTCGCAGTAGAAGTGGGAGGCGTCGCTCCGCAGGTGGGTGTCTATGGTGTGTGCCCTGGCCCTGCTCGTGTGCCTGTCTTGGTCAAGGCCATCTGGGTCGTACTCGTTGGCTGCCCCGTTGTAGCCTTGGCCAGAGCTTTTGGAAGTGGGGTCGGATTTGGTCCGGGGACGAGTTTCCTCAAAAAAAATCAGGTTTTCATTGATATCCGTCCTGCTCTCTCTTTCCTTCCTCTGCTCTCGCATGTGCAGGTAGCAAAAGCTGATGAGCTCCGAGTCCGAAGCCCTGGTGGCTGGAGTTCCGGCTGCTCCGGTGCCGGCGGCAGAGCCACCCACCAGCCCGCTCTCTTTCTTTCCCGAGTGCCCTGCCATGGCAGGCCGGTGCAGGTTGTGTGCGTTGATGTAATCTAAACCAAAACCACAACAGGGACATTAGCAGCAGCACCTGGGAGAAAGGAAAACAGCACGGGGAAGCCAGGCCACCTGGCTGGTCTTTTGGAAAGTCACCTTCTGCAACCCGCTGGGCCTATCAGCCAGTAATGAGTGTTGGAAGAAACGTCCTGCACTTGCAGATCATAGAATGGTTTGGGTTGGAAAGCACCTTTAAAGGTCCTCTACTCCAGCCCTCCTGCAATGAACAGGGACATCTTCAGCTAGACCCGTCCAACCTGACCTTGATTGTTTCCAGGGATGGGGCATCTACAACCTCTTCAGGCAACCTGTGTTTCACCACCCTCATCATAAAAAATATTTTCCTTCTATCTAGTCCAAATCTGCCCTCTTCTATTTTAAAACCATTACGCCTTGACCTATTGCTACAGGCGCTATTAAAAAGTCTCTTCCCATCTTTCTTATAAGGTCCTGTTAAATGTTGAAAGGCTGCAGTAAGGTCTCCCCGGAGCTTTCTCTTCTCCAGGCTAAAAACCCCAACTCTCTCAGCCTGTCCTCATCAGAGAGGTGCTCCCTCCTTTTGATCGTTTTTGTGGCCTTCTCTGGACCCATTCCAACAGGTCCATGTCCTTCCTGTGTTGAGGGCTCCAGAGCTGGATGCAGTACTGCAGGTGGAATACTTTCCCCAGAGTGGAGTAGAGAGGCTTAAAGAGCCCTGAGGGATACCATGCATGGTGCCACCAAGAGCAGGGGGAGGACTGCTGACACTTGAAGGCAAGGGACCTTCTGGCTCTGAGACATCAACCCCTCCCTGTAATAAGGAAAGAAGGGAAGATCTGGAGGAGGCAGAAGGGAGAGGGATGTACAGAGATCTACATGGTGGACGTGGAAGATGGCCAACTCGTAAAAAGCTCACACGCTATCAAAGAAGTTGATGTACCTTTTTTTCCTAAATCAATAAAATTTGGTTTCCCTTTATCAAAGAGCTGTTGAAAGTGTTTTAGTGATGCCCTTAGGTGTGGCTGGGGCATAGCGATGATGGAGGTCAGAAGAGCCTAGAGGGTGGCTGGACAGGATTGAGAAGCACTTGAGCTCCAGCCAGCAAAAGCCCTATGACACGCTGACGGACCAGGCCACCTCGCGTGGTTTGCTCCACTGTCTCCAAAACAATTACGTGCTATAGAGTTTGATCATATCAATTTTATAAAGTTAAATATTATGACATTTATGATAAGAAAGTATTGACCCTAAAGCTGTTTTTTTGCGAGGAATTAGATTGATGACACCATGGGCCAGCAGCACAGCTGATCAGTGCCCTTTTACAAACAACCTTTAGACGTAAGAAATATCGTCCCGTTCCTCCCTCTCCATCTCCCCATCTGTCTCTTTTCCAGACTAACTACAGCAAATTCCTTTAACCTTTCTTGACAGGTCTGTTTCCTAAATGTCTCAGCTTTCTTATTGCTCTGGGCTGGCTTCCATCCACGTCGGCTACCTGGGAAAATGTCTTGTTTCTGAGCCGCGTGACAGCGGCAGGGAGAGGAAGCGAGATCCCAGTAGGCGGCTGGGAGGCAGAGCTGGGAAGGGCTGGGCAGCACAGCGGGCTCTGAGACACGGGGATGTGGGAGCCACATCACCGAGTCACCGGCCCCATGGAGAGGACAACGGGGAGCAGCCTGGCCACGTGCACGAACGAGGACCTTCAGCCTCAGCCCTCCAGTTCACCCGTTCTACGGCAAGAAGGAACTGTTGTCACCATTTTTGCATAACGCTGGCCAGACCAAGCAGTTTTCCTCGGGAAACTGCTAAACATGGTGCAATATTGCCTTTCGGGGAGACATCCAACGCAGCTTGGCTGACTTGAAGTGACAGACACCCCCCCTAAGTCCCTTGTCCCCCACTGCCCCATGATCCACGCGTTGTTTCTGCCTGGCTGACAGGCGTCGGATCAGGCTGGCTCCCTAAGAGCTCTGCTGCTGCTGTTAAGCGTTTCCCAGTGCAGCCTCCCCTTGCTCCCTCATCCGAAATATTGCTGGAAGTTCTGGCCAGTGGTCCAGCCCTCAGGAGGGGCATCTGTCTGCGTTACAGGTTGAGCTGCGCAGCTGGGTTGAGAACGGCTGCCAGGGGGACGCAGGCTCCGTCTCACCAAGTATAAATTAAATCAAATAAATCCCAATTAAATTCATTAGCTTGACAAATTGGACAATTTGTCTCCCCAAACACATGTTTGTATTATACTGTTCATCACCTGCAATGCTCAAACCCCAATCGAAACAGTATCTCTCTCGTTTACAGCCCGGCCAGTGCTCAGCCATGACAGCTGTGTGAGTGAAATCGTGGCTGCCACAGCTGGGGACGTCCAGCGCTGGGCTGTGGTGGGGTGGCATGGACCAAAGCAGAGGCTTTCCCAAAGCCAGACACCTCTGATGGCTGCCACCACCGCTGATGGGTTGTGCCAGCAGCCTGCCTCGCATGGACAGCCTCGCTGGCTGCCCATGCTGAGCCCTGTGGCTGAATGGAGCCAAAACCCTAAAGTCCATAATCCAGCTGCTGGATGCTCTGGGGGAGAAGGTCCTGAAAGAGAAAGCAAGGGCATGGAGCTGCCTGGCAGACGGTGGTTGCTGGTGGGAGTGGGGAGAGGAAGGAACCTGGTCTAGTGGGAGGTGTCCCTGCTCATGGCAGAGGGGTTGGAACCAGATGACTTTTAAGATTTCTTCCAACCCAAACCATTCTCTGATCCTATGAAGGGGCAGGGAGGTGAATTGCCTGGGCAGCTCCTGGGCATAGCCCTTTCCTGCCGGGGGGCAAGGATCCAGCATAATGGCTCCGCAGGGATACGTGGAGAGATGGATCTAACTGACAGCATCCGGACAGAGCGTGCATTTCTAAAAACGTCTGTGGTTCAGCAGGAGGTTTTAATGGGCCTCGGGGAAGATGGATGTGCTCCTCTTGTAGGCAAAACGCATGGGCCAGGGCTTGATTTTACATTTAAGGTTCTGGCACAGCCTGCCTGCAGCCTGGAAAGTCAAAGCCTGGGCTAACTTGATGCATCCCAGTGGGGCTTTCTTATCGTTCCTGCAGAGATGTGCTAACGATCAGCACTCCCTGCTCCCTGTGATCTGTGTAGCGCCTGAGAGCTCAGCCCGCAGCTGGAGTGAGACCAGAACTTCCAGCAGGCTTTGTTTTCTCAGTGTCCACTAAATTCACTCCTCCTAAAGGATCCTGGGCTGAGTCTGCTGGGTCTGCAGGGAAACTCTTCCACTCCACTGGTCAGAGAGGTTTCCATCGCCCCCCTGAGCTCAGAGCAGGCCACCCAGAGAGGGGCTAATAGCTCTTTGGTACGAAAACCATGGATCCATTGCTCCATCGCTGTCCTACCCACACTGTGACTCCCCCTCCACGCTCACTCCAGCCCCCTGGTTTCTTAAGACTATCAAGAAAAGGGAAAGATCTATTACCCCTTTTGGCGTAGGTTTGGACCATGCCCAAGAAGCAAAACCTCCCTGAGAAAAAATCCTGGCTGTTACCACTGTTGCCAGCCTGTGGAAAAGCACCACTCGCACTGGCTGAGGTACACACTGAGTGACCAGTAACTGTGGGTGCCCCCAGCCTCTCTCCGAGCCCCTGGGGATGTTCTGGGATGCTCTCTGCTTCCTACCACGTTCCTCCGACTCCCTGCAGCCATGTGTCCCCGTAACCCCTCTCAGGGGGACGTGACCACTCTGACGACAACCAGTTGGAAGGACCACTCTGATGACAGCTGGTTAAGTTGGAAACACTTTCTGCTCCTGGCAAAATGTGACTAAAAACGTTTCTGTAGGGCTCCCAGAGCACAGTGGTGACAGCTGTCGATAAGAGGCACTGGTGAAGATAAGAAAGGAAACCATGCACACATACTTACACCAACATCACCTGCCAGGTCTCTCCCTGGGTTCACTGAGGTTGCTGCAGATGCTTTCCTGAGGCCTCTTGTGAGTGTGTCCTCCCACATGGGCTAAGTCCATGTCTGGGGGCCTTCCTCAGACCTCAGAAGGCACCGAGTCCTTTCCCAAGGATGCTGCTAGCTCTCGGCACTCCTCCCACCTCCCCCAGCTTGCTTCCATCCTGAGGAGGCACTTTTGATGCTATGCCAGCTAAACTGAAGACTTGTCACAGCTCTCTGGAGCTGCAGTGTCACTCAGGAGGTCTGGGGACAACCTTCCAGAGCCAGATGGGTTGGTATTTTGCCCACCTCCAGCCACTGATCCTGTATTTTCTATTTCCCTATACAAAACATATTTGATGTGAACACCTGCATGGAACAACAGCATCCAGCTCATGGTTGGCTCTTGTTTGATATCATTTTTGAGAACCATTAACTCTGGGAGTGACTCACACCTGCAATCCATCCTCAAGGAACAGAGCATGGGTGCTGGTGGGACACAACCTGTCTTTCAGCTGTTCTGGTCTCCTGCTGTTCCCAGACCATCCCTCTGCTCCCTGCATCCCTGCATCAGGCTGGGCACCTGAAAAAGCTGGGACATCCAAGTTTCCTTCCTGATTTTGGAAACCAGCAGAGCAGCCACACTTGCAGAGCTGCCCATGCAGCCCAGAGCCTCACTGGTGAAGGGCAGCGGTGCCCAAAGGCAGCAGGAACACTGTTCCTGGCTGAGCACATTCACGTCGGTCTCCGGAGCCGGGATGCTGGCCAAGGAGCGTGTGCTGCATCCCTGCAGCAACGCACAGGCTGTTCTGCAAGGACCCAGCTTTCAGCTGGCAGCATTTACAGGTCTGTTCAAACGGCACCTCCCGGATCTGCTCTCGGAGCTGCCAGAACAACCCTTGCAGCGAGTGCTCAGGGCCCAAGCTGATGCCAAAAGTCAGAGCTCGTCCAAAATGAGGACTTGTCTCCTTGCTCCTCATTTTCTGGTTGAAAGGGGGGGGTTCTGCAGGGGGAATGGGAGCAGAGGGGCGATGCCAGAGAAAGCCCTCTCCTCTCGAATACTACAGAGCCCTGGGCGGAGGGAAGAGGAGGAGGAAGAGGAGGGGGAGGCTGGGGAAGGGGCTCGCACGGAAAGCAGAGGCTGAAACGTACCTGCCTTGATAATCTGAGGTGGGGGCGGCTGGCTGGGGGCCCTGGAGAAGATCATCTTCTTGGAGTCCACCAGGAGACGGCAGTAGCCTGCGATCAGGCAGGCAAAGTTGGTGGCTTCAGGCCACTCCATCAGCAACACCAGGGGCTGGAAGGCAAAGAGAGGCAAATCAGGAGGGCCACGCTGGCATGGGACCAGCAGCGCTCCAAAGGGCTTGTGCTGGGGCACTGCACTGGTGTAACTGGTGAGCTGGCTGGCACTTTTAGCACCCGTGCAGGAAAAAAACCAGCCAGGTGCATGTCCTTGCTCCAGATCACCCAAGAGATCGCTGTGCACGAGAAAGCACCTCGCTGCAGCTGTAAATCCCTGCTTGTTGCCTCCCCTGAGGATGATGAAGGAGGTAGAGCCCCTGCTGTGCATGGCAGTGCCACCATGCGACTGGCTCCTGGTCGTTTGTCTGCATGTCAGTGCTCTACCTGCAAGCACCGGTTTAACCATCAAGCCTTGGGGAGCTCGGGGAGTTTGTGGAGTCTCCAGCTGCCAGAACCCCTGTTTCGTTGCAGGCACCACGTCACCCTCCCATAAACTAAGGCATCTGCTTCCAGCAAGATGCAGAAGGGGCAAAACCCCATTACAGGCTCCCCCAGCCACCACTCCGAGCCTGTGGATTTTATTTACATCTCACCCTTCGGAAAATTAAATTTGTGCTTAGGAGCAGATGGTGTCTTCTCTTTTAGGAGAGCGTTTATTCGCACGCTAAAAAAGGTCTTTGCCTTAAAGAGAAGAAAAAAAAATCAGACACGATCTGTGTGCCACGTACAACCTCACTGCACAATCCAGCAGCAGACACTGTGACTCTCCGACTCCTGGCTTGTCCTCAGGAGAAGGTCAGCTTGCCAGGGCAAGCTGTTGGGGTGAGATCCACTCTTACCCTCCCAGTAAGGTCCCATACACTGCTGGGACCCAGCTGGGAACAGCAGCCTGCGCCAGCACAGCTCGGTTGAGTGGTCCATGCATGGTCTGAGCCCCCAGAACTGCTCAAGGTGGACCCATGAGGTGGAAAAAAAAGTCAGTGCCTTCAATAAAGTTACTGCATGGCAGCTCTAGCCCTCACCTACCCCTTGCACAAAGCACCCCTGCCTAAAGGACCTTTGTACCCAGGTACAGGGCTCATCTCAGGCAACTGGGGGATGTTTAGCTTCTGCTATGGCTCAGGCTGCCCGTCCTGCCATGCTTGAACTCTTGCACACCGACAGCCCTCCAGGACTCACAAAAACTCATTTACCGCATCCAGGGCAAACCAAACCCGTTTTAAAAAAAACCACTTCAGCCTATGCAGTGTGAAAAGCATAAAAGCTATTTTGGTTTTCTTGTTTTATAACCACGGGAGGATCCTGGTACCCACTGGCCAGTTCTGTGCTCTGCTCAACACTTGCTTTTTTTCAGCCACTAAGCCAACTCTGGCAAAGGAAGACCTGGCCTTAGAGCACATCACCCTCTGGACCATGCAAGGCAATAAATCTGGGTGTGAAGCCATCAACCCTGGGCAGAGCCGTGTGTCATCCCCAATCCACGCCAGCCCCTGGCAGGGCCTGATTCTTCCTAGGGCAAGGGTAAAGAAGTTCCCTCCTTGGCTGCTGTGCAGGAAGAGAAAAGAAGAGAAATAACCTGACGTGGAAGAGGAATAACCCGACAAGCAAAGGCGCTCTGCTGAGGGGCTCTGCCTCTGCCTGCTTGACGAGGCTCTTTCTGCATCATGGCAAATAAACCTGAGATGACACAGATCTAAGGGGAAGCATCAAGATAGAGAGAAAGGAAAGAAGAGACTCTCCACATAGCTGGAAGGAGGCAGGCATGCAGCAGTGAGGGGGGGTGACACCTCTTAGCCCAGCTCCAGTCTTGACATAGGTGATGAAAGGAAACCATGTGTTCTGCTGTGTGAAGCATCCTTAAAACAAGTGCCTTCTACATAGGGCTAAGCCTTCTCGGGTTTTTCAAGCCATCTGTTGAATAAAGAGTCATTTGTGCATTTTCCCCCCCCTCTGTTATGCAGCAGCGAGGGTTTGAGTGCTAGCAACCAGAAAGGAATCAAACACCAAGGGGAGGGAGGCAATGGCTGATGAGTATCCTCTACAGGGAGATTAAATGAAGAGGCTGAGGTGGGTTGAGAGCTCCTTTTCAAAAAGAAAAACCAGGGGGGTAGTTTCCACCACGTGAGAGTCACACGCCAGAGATCCACAGCTGGCTCTTGGGGACACCAAGGCTGAGTGGCACAGAGCCATAGACCTTCACTGCCTCCCTGTCAGCGCTCCCCGCTCAGCCCGTGGTGCCTGAGACCCAGCCCCATCTCCATCTTTGCTCAGATACCTCTGCTCCGGGATGCTCCCACCCATCCAGAGTTGGTCCTTGCTGGCAAGAAACAGCCCCTGGATCAGTCCTCCTGAAGGGAGATGGGACTGAGACCCAACCACCCCGACTGGTGTTTCTTGCCTACAAATAAACCACATGCAATGCATCAAGATGCCACGAGCTCCCTGCCAGGTCTCCGAGCCAGCCCAGCCAGCTTCCAGCCATCGGTGCGTGGCACCGCTGGGGTTAATTGTAGCGCTCTGCTCTGAAAAAGAGGAATTTTAATACTGATTAGCATTACAGCTTAGCAAGGGGTCTTAGAAACGATTACTCTCACATCCTGGCAAGCAAGCGGCGTGAGAGTTCTTCTCTAATTGTCAAGCATTCAAATATTGTTATTAAGGATTAAATCACTTCAGGGGCAGCTTGAAGCCGTCCACCCGCGCTGCCGGCAGTGCTCCAGCCAGCTCCCCGTGGTCTGGGTGCCTGCGCTGCCAGGGCTGGCTCTGTGATGGGATTATTGGCTGTTTAAAAAGGTACCAAATGTGAGCAAAAAAGCTGCTGCAGCCCCTGAAGCCACTCCAGGGGCTGTGCATCTCCCCTGGCCTCGGTGCCTTCTCTGCTGCTCACTAACAGAGGTCCGGCTGTAAACCTTTCCCATGTGGGATTATGAGGCTGAACCTCTCTTTTCCACTCACCTAGGGAATTTTGCCAAGATTGCAGCACCTCAGCTGCCTTGGAGACATCCACCCTGCCTCCATGTCTCCCTGAAAGTGGCCAACAGGTCCCCGAAAGTGATTCCTGGGGTCAAGAGGCAAAGAGGCAGCACGACTGCAGCAGCCTTGGTTCCTTGAGAAATCAGGCTCCAAAGAGGAGGTGTCAGGGATGGCAGCTAATGGGGATGCTATTTTTAGACATCGGCAATCTTGGTCACCCTGTTCCGTGCCAGCAAGGCAAATGAGATCTCGTGGAGACAGCCAGGCACAGGCAAGCTGAGCAAACATTGACTTTCTGAACAGTTGCATGAAAAATTTCCAACTCGTGTTGCTACGGGTTTTAGTTGGTCAATGCTGGACAGCTTTGTGGGGAGCTCCAAGCGACGACAAGGCAGGACTACAGCCTGTGCTTCCTTGTGATACCCACGTCTTGTGGCGAATGGGATTGATCTCCTTTCCTGTGGAAACATCCTGCAATGAGCAACGAGGGCTCGTGCCTGTGGTCAACGTTGGCCTGGTCCCCAGGCAGATGGAGCTCATGCAACATCCCTGCCTCCCCCCTGCCATTTTTTTTTAACTCACTGCTCAATCTCAGCCAGACCTGACAAAAAGGCAACAGCCTGAAAGAGCGTAAATCTTCATCAGTTTTCTAAACCCAGTGGTGCAGTAGAGCAGAGAGACTTCTGTGAGCAGTCAGAAGGCAGGGAAGGATGCAGCAGGAGCAAACTCGGTGTTGTTCCTCCAGGACCTGCTCCCTGCCCTGTCAGCACTGATTTTTTTTGGAAGTTGCCACCACATGCAGGACCTCCTTCCCAGCTGTTAATCAGGAGATGGTGTTAATTACCAACGGGGGAAAAGTTATTAGCTAAGATAACCCTCCGGTTCTCCTCCCACCATGCACCGATGGCATGTCTCATGCCATCCAGCCCATCCTCTTCCTCCTCCTCCTCCCCGGCACATTCTCACTGTGACAGTGACAGGGGCTCGTACCTCGGTGGCCCTGAGGGCTCTGCTTCCCTGGGATGCCAGAGCAGAATCATAGAGTTGTCTAGGCTGGGAGGAACCTTTAAAATCATCGAGTCCATCCATCAACCAAACACTGACAAAACCACGTCTCTAAGCTCCGTCTTTTAAATCCCTCCAGGGATGGTGACTCAGCCACTTCCCTGGGCAGCCCAAAATGCCTGGCTGATTTTTGTCAGGGCAGCAGCACCTTTAGGATGAAAGCTGGTTTTACACACAAGCAAAGTTACTAGGATAATCCTAACCGCTCTAAAAATGCCAAACATCAGATTCCCAGCAGGAAGCACAGGTAAAAGTTCATCTCTGACCTGTAATATGCCAACATGAAAAGAATCAAATTTTAAAGAGAATGCTCTTTCTCTATTTAAATGCATAACACCAGCCTGAAATTGCTGGTATTTTGATCTTTCACTCGTACTGGTTTTCTAGATTTTCTAGTCCTAATGGGAAAAGGACATTTTTTCTCTTAGAGTTTGCCGCTTGGCAACCAACCTCTCTGGAAAGTAAAACAAAATACATTTGTATTGGATACAAGAGATGAGTTTTCCATTAGCTTATTAAGGATATAGCGCTTTTTCTATTATGCCCTGCCTTTAAATCAAACGTCGATGTCCTTCTGGAGGATATTCTCTTGTTCAGACAAAGGTGAAGGTTTCATAGAAGAACTTCAGGAGGAAATTTTATGGCCGGGGTTATGCTAGAGGATCTTAACAGACCCCATATTTAAATTAATTTATGACCTGGTCTACGCATGTTATAACCCTTAAGCTTGTGTGTGTTTCCTTTTAATCCCCCGCCTTTATCATGTACTTTCGGTCTTGCCCTGCTTCCTTTAATGTAGTGCAGGAGAAAGGTGGGAGATGAATTTACATAATTTATGTTCCCTGGTTTACTTGCGGTGCGCTGCCAGGTTTATATTTAATAATATAGGCATCTGGGCCTAACGAGACAGCAGTCAATTCTTCACTTGTACGCTGACCTTTCCTCCCCTCCCTTTAAGCATTATTAACTCAGCTCTATCGATACCAGGCTGCTTGTGATTAGGACCATTATGTCCTATTTGTTGATCAATAAACCTCCTGCCGTCGTTAGCAGCAGCCCTGTGGGTTTCTGCAGCAGCATCTCCTTCCTTCGGGTCTGAGCAGCCTCTTCCTCCGCCGGGTGAACGTCCTCCTTGTTCCCTTCATGGTCCCACAACGCGTCACAGCAGATGGAGAGGTACCTCTGTAGACTGCAAACTCCTTGGTGGCTCCTCCTCTCCTCTCTGATGGTCCCTTGCCGTGCTGCTTTGTCCTGGGGAAGGAGCAGGTCCAGCCTACACCTTCTCATCATGCTGCAGCGGCCACCCTGGCTGGCTTTCATCCCCTCCAAGGCTACTCAAAGGGCTCTTTTCTGGGGGATCTCTAATATCCAGAGCCTGCTAGCACCTTTCCTCCGTGTTTCCTGTTTGTTGAAGGAAGTTCTCAGGCCGGGCTGCGCTCACACCCACAGCGCTGGATGCCCGAGGTCTGCTTGTTTGTTGATTTTGATTTTTTTTCATTTTTTTTCAAATAAACAAATCAAATTTGGCTTCGCAGGCTTGGAAACTCATCCTCTCCACACGTAGTCTGACTCTTGTGTTTCTGGCTGGCTCCCGTGCTTCTGGCTGGCTCCCATCCCGGTGCCCGCGAGCGGCACGACGGGTGGCACCGGGGCTGGCACCACACACTGGGACGTGCTTTGCTTTACATCCCGCTCCAAAGGCTCTGCGAGGGGGAAAGCTGCATCCACACCTCCCACCCCAGGTACGGAGCCAAAGGAAATCTCCATCCCTCCTTCTCTCCCACGAGATGACAGTGTTTCAGAATGGCTCAATGCAAATAAAGATGAATTCAGCTTAGGGAACCACAGCCTTTAGGGCCAGCATCGCTGCAAAGCCTCCTTCTTCCTGTAGGAGAAGCCTGATGGGTTTCAGTCATTGCTTGCAGGAGTGGGTGTTAACACCGGCCTCGCCTGCCCTCAACAGTTTGACGGAGCTCCCCACCATTTTCAGACTACAATTTGGCAAATGCATGTAGGGCATTGGTACCCACAGCGTGTCCCTGAGATGCTTGGCTGGGGGAAGCACCACCGGGGCTCAGGGCTGGCACCCGCTGCCACCGGCTACGCTGGGGAAAGCTGGGAGGCAGAGGGGTCGGTTCCCCATCGCATCGCCCAGTGGGGTCCCCATCCCATCACCAGTGAGAAGGAGGGATGGCCAGCAAGCAGGACTTGGTTCCTTTCCAGGGGCAGAGGAGAAGCTGCACCCCAGCCGGGCACGGCGGCTTTTTATTTTCCCTGGCAGGCTGGAAGCACGCTGGAGCCCCTGGGACACTGACATCAATAGCCAGATTCCAGGCACAGCAGCAGCCGGGGACCTTTCTGAATTAATTTTTTCCTTTGTTTTCCTCTGTCGAGCCTTGATCTTGGCTGAAGCGCCGCTTGGCTGCAGGCCCTGCTGGGAGGCATGAAGTCAATTACCCCGATGCCTTTGATTGAATTGCGCTTGGCCAGGGGCCAGCTGCCAGGGGCTCCTGCCCCGCAGCCCGGCACGGGGACAAGGCACAACCTGGGACATCTCCTCTGTCACACTGCAGATGCTCAGTCCGGGCTCAGGTGATCCGGCTGCCTCCCCAGTGTTCCTCTTTCATCCCCATTCAGATGGCTCTGGCAGCTTTTTTTCTTCCTTTTTTGCCAGCGTGAAGACTGTTAATAATAAAAAGCCCAGCGGCGTGTGGCTGTGTAAATCAGAAAGGGGAAATGCTCCATCTGAAAAGGCATTTCAGTAGGAAGAAAACCTTTGCTTCTGCAGGAGCTGGGGAGCCGCGCAGCCAAGGGTGCGACCTGGTGGAGCCACCTGGCTGGACATCAGGAGCTGGCTCCGAGGTGCCCATGGAGCTGAGCAGATCTCTCCGTGCTTCCTGCGCTGGGGAGCCTGGGCAAGCGTGGCCAGCAGCCACCAGCAGCCACCCCTCTGCCTCTCTGCATCCCATCAGTGGGCTTGCCCGGATGCTGGGCAGGAGATGGCAGGAGGTAGAAGAGGACTTTGCAGTCCTGCGCTGGGATGACGCGTGTCTGGATGCCCAAACCTCAGCTGGCTCAGAAGGATGGGCCGCTCTCAGATGCTGGTCCCAGGAGACACTGTGTGCCACCAGCCTGTCCCCAGCAAATCTACGAGCTCCAGAATCGATGCTCCAACACCGGCAAGTCCAGAGGGCAGGAGGAAGAGCAGAGAAGCGGTGGCTCCAGCAGAAATGGGACTTTGCCAGCTGGGAATGACCCCACGATCCTGCCAAATGCCCGCACGGCTACAGCACAGCTGGGGAAGCACCATCCTGTCCCCAGCCGGGTGCCGTGGAGTTTCTCAGCATTTCCAAACAAACCTGCCCCACTCCCTCCATGGCTGTCAAGGCAAAACCTGCTCCTCTCCTCCCAGCAGCTCCCTTGGACATTGTAGGGAGTCAAAATCCTTCTTGGACCCAGTAGCAGAGGCCTGGAGGCATTTGTCCCTCTGTCCCGAGGTTGTGCAGCTCCTCTACGAGAGGTCCTGCCAGCATTTGTCACCTCTTGCCACCCTCACAGTGGCAAACAGCTAAAGAAAGCAAAGCAGAGGCACCAGCCCTGGGTTTGTATCCCAAATGGGAAACTGAAGCCGAGGATGGAAAAGCTCCCAAAACAAACCAATTAACTACCCAGTGAATAATTTACAAGACAAACACCATTTCTTTTCCTCCTGAACTAAATGCAAACGGTTTACGATCTCCTCAAGTCTGCTCGTTACCTGAAAATCTTCCCCGGCTCCTTCCCGGCAGGTCCCTCTGGGCTGTGGTTGCAGGGATGCAGCGGATAAGGACGCTTGAGCCGGTGGGGTCCGGGTATGCAGACCTCCCGGGCTGGTGGCTGCCCCATGACCTGACCCCCCCTTTTGTTTTTTGTTTGGTTTTTTTCCTAAACCCTTAGGATCAGCTGCCCAACGTCGATAAACCTGGCGCTCAGAAATTCAAAATGGCTTTTCTGCACAAATCCCTTACCCGTCGCCGAACATCTGCCGTTTCCACAGTAACCCAGCCAGCAGCTGCAAGGGGCTGCCGCCACCCCACACGGGTTCAGGCTGTCTCCCCTGCATCCCGCATCCCTGCCGTTACCTGGGCAACCCACCGGAGCCGCCCCGGCTCCAGCATCCCACAGAGCATCACCGGGTATCGCTGTGCCACAGCCCTGGGGGGACACCCCCACCCTCCCTCTCTGCCATCCGTGGGGCTCCGAGGGGTTTCCAGGGGCGATATGGATTTGAGTGCAAGTCCCCAGGGCAGTCAGGACCCTACTTCGAGCACAACCCTCTAACGTTTTACCACTCAGGGTGGGAACGGATTTATTTGCCACCCAGGGGGCTTTACCCAGCGACACGTTCAGCACAAAAGAATAATTGCAGAAAGCAGATTAGTGCTGCGAGGTAATGATCTCTTCTTTTTTTTCTGCCTGCTTTTCTTAGCTTGCCTCATCCATCGCTGTCCTGCGTAGGATTAGC
Source organism: Bartramia longicauda (assembly GCA_028566575.1). Taxonomy (NCBI): domain Eukaryota; kingdom Metazoa; phylum Chordata; class Aves; order Charadriiformes; family Scolopacidae; genus Bartramia; species Bartramia longicauda. Next base: position 5,379,403 of record JAOXNH010000060.1, read on the forward strand.
ATATGCCTCAATTCTGGAGCAGACGCTCCGGCTTGAAACCCCAGCCCTTTGGATAACGGTTAAAGGAAGACGGATAACAGCAGCCTCTGCGCTGGCGGGGTGCTGTTGAGCCTGCCAAGATTCCCAAATGGGACGCTCGCCCCATTCCAGGCAGGCCAGGGGGGGCTTTTTGTGGATGTAGGCAGCCTCCTGGAACTTCTCAGGGAGATGAAGCTGCTGTGCGTGCGTACGTGCTTGTGGGAAAGCTGTACGTGAGCTGCCTTTTCTCCAGTGGTCGGGAGGCTGGATAGAGGGGATGCGGGAGGAAAGTCTGCTCCTAAGGCAGGAAAGGGCTAGTGGCGTTAGGGAGTTAATTACTGCTGCAGAGCACGGCCGAGGGGAGCGGCGCTGCGGGATCCGCGGAGAAGCCGCGTGGGAACTGCCACCTAATTTATAGCAGATGGACGTCAGCACCACCTCAGCCTCCAGCACGTCTGCTGCTCCTGCGGCCAGTCTCAGCTGGGGAGGGGACAACTGCCCTCTCCCATGCCAGGGAGGGGACGGTGGCACCAGAGGGGCCCGTGCACCCCACCGTGAGCTGGCTGCGTGCTGGGGGCTGAGCTGAGGCTGATGAGATGGCCACAGAGCTACGTGACAGCAGGAACACACCGTGCTCCCAGTGAGCCACCAGCAGTCAATCACGGGATCGTGACCGGCCCATTATTAATGTATTAATACCGTGATTTATACACAGACATCCAAGGGGCGTGGGCACCAGGAGGAGCCAGAAGGGTTACTCATGGTGGAGATGATATCACTTGGTTATACCTGCCCCGTAAGCAGTAAGGAGACCCCCTGGGCACAGCCCAGGCAGCTGGAGGGGCTGGGCAGGGAGGGCTTCCACCTGCCCAGGCTGCAGGGGGGCAGGTTTGAGGGTTTTGAAGGGCAGGGACGGGCACAGCAGGACACCAGGACTTCTACCTGGGCGATCACTGACCTCAGGGGGATGCAGAAGAGGGGCTATCACAGGTATTCCAGTTGTCCAAACATCCACTGAATTACAAATGCAAATAAAGGGCTTCATGGATGTTGTGGTTTAGGCCAGATTGGGCAAAAATGAGATGGCAGATGAGGCTGTTGGAGGGGACAGCCGAAGCAGAGGGGACAAGGATGAGCGTGGCTCTGGCAGAGGCTACTGGGGTGTTCCTGCAGCTCAACAGAGCTCCTGGACTAGGCAGAGCAGCAGCAGGAAAACAGACTTGGAGGAATTAATGAGCCTGGTGGGAGAAAGTGCTAAAATCCCCCAGGAGAGGAGGCAGCAGGAGAATCCTAAACAAATCCACCGCGAATACATCTGCGAGGCCACAGCTGAAGTTTGGAGCACAGGGAAGGGGCTGCAGAGCCCCTTTAGGGGAAGAGCTGGGTGTGGGGAGGCAGCAAAACCGAGGGTGTCCTGGAGCAGGGACACAGCCACCTGCCTGAGAGTCTGTGTCCTGAACCTTCTCAAAGGTGAGCACCGAACCCCCCACCACAGCCTCCGCACTGGCCCCTCTCCCCACTGCTTGCCTCCGTGGCACCCGTGCCTACCTTGGCATCCAGGATGCTCGTCTCGACCCGAGCCACCCCTTGGTTCTCCCTGAACAGCTGGATCTTGCTGACCTTGCTGAACTCCGACAGCACCGTGGTGAGGTTGGTCTTCAGGTCGATGACGTGGCTGATGCCATGCCGGGGTCCCACCAGAAGCGTGGTGGCTGGCTGCTTCTCGTCCTGGTGGCAACCAGCACATGGGGAGAGACAGATGGACAGGGGTGAGTAATGCACCCTGGGGCTGGACCTCACACTCTCCACGGAGCCAAATCTCCATGTCAGCAGCTTGGCCAGGTCCTGGGTGACTTCTGCAGAGCAGCAGGTGAAGCTGATGCCATGAACCCCCCTTGTCCCAAGCTTCTCTGCAGAGCTGGGAAGGGTGTGGAGGATGCCAAGGCTGTTTAAAAATAAAGCACTGAGCTGACTGTCCACATGAAATATTCAGGCCTGCTGGTGTCACTACAGAGAAGTAACAGCATGTTACAAATCTGCCTGATCTGCCATTGCCTCTGAGAGGAGGAAGCAGAGGAGGGAGTGAATGCATTTTAGAAAAGAAGACTAAAGCTGGAAAATAGAGATCTTTCTCGTTCTGGTCTGCCCAGGGAAGGATGCTTCAAGCCAGACCTGGAGGTGAAGAGGAGCTGGGCAGACCAGTGCAGAAGAGAATAAGGGAATACTTTTTACCACTTCCACATGGTCCAACTCCTGGGCTGGCTAAGGGTCATTGCTTTGGTGTCAGAGATGGACAAAAAAGGCAGGGCACCTGCACCAGAGGTGAGCTGCCCAACACTGCCCACCGAGGCAGACTCCAAGCCCTCAGCCACGGCTCTGACCAGACACCACGTGGTTCTGCCTTCACTGATTTCCTACAGCCCTTTGAGCTGCGAGGTGAGGAGCCCTGAGGAGCAGTGGAAGCAGAGCAGATCAAAGGCTGCAAGAGACGGAACCCAGGAGGCAAAGCAAGGGAAGCTAGGGAAGTGCCAAGACTTTGGGTGAGGGTAAAGGGAAGGATGGCAGAGGCAACACTTACGTGGAGACCCCTGGATGGAAGGTGGAGCAAGAGGGATGGAGAGGTGAGCTTGGCAGGGGGAACCTTACTGGGACCACCCTTCTCCTGTTTGGCTTGGTGGCTTTCCTCCTGCCATGGAGAAAGTGAGGTGGCTTGGGTGAGGGGTGGAGATGCCTCTGATGGAGATGAGGGAGGAGTGGGCCATGGCGGTGGCAGCTTCCAAACAGCGGTCAGGCTGGACCACTGCTGATGGAGAGGGTGAGGCCAGCCAGGCTATTCCCTGCACGGACAAGCTAGGAACGTGGTGGCCTTTGCCATGGGTGGCCCTCCTCCGAGATGGTTGGCAGGATGCTGCCAGGCCAGGACTGGGCTGTAAATTTGAAAATACTCCGACTTCATTGAGCAGATCATCTTGTTACCCAAAAGGCTGGTGTGAACAGAGCTGACCCTGACCCTGCAGAGCTGAAGATCTGACCTACTACTGTCAGCAGAGGCTCTGAAGGCTTTTCTGGATGGGCTTGGACCCCCAACAGGGCAAAGCAAGAGACCGAGAGAAGTAATTCCTGTGGAAGCCACATCTCCCCTGGCTCTCCCCTCCAGCGCACACTCAGGACCAGTGCCAAGGACCTCCCAGCCCATCCAGAATTACCGTACCAGTCCCACTGTGTTGAAGAGGACCCCAGCAAAGGTAGGCAGCTCGTTGAGGATCCTCAGGTACTGCAGCTTCGCCTGGGCCGTGGAGACCTGACAAAACACATCACACGGGTGATCACCACCAGCACAAGGGGGAAGAAACGCAAGAGGCTACTGCAAGCTCAGGAGCTCCCAAGCAGGAATGGGCAGCTCAGGGGGGGGCATGGGCTGCGCTGGCAGCGAGCCTGGGGGCTTGACATGGGGCAGAGGGGGTCTCTGCTCCACTGCCCTCCTGGGCAGATGCTGGGAGGTCACTCAGAGCAGAGGCACAGCCAGGAAGGAGCCCAGACGCTTGATGTATAACCCCTCCCTGGGATTTATAACCCCCCCCGAGATGTATAACCCTCCCGGGGAGCTCTGACGGCGGCAGGGACCGAGGCAGTGGCTCAGCAGCCTCCTCCAGAGCTTTCCAAGCCCAGAAGCAGAGATAACAATAAACACAGGCTTAACTGATGCCTCCCACTTCGGCCAAGCTGAGACCCAGCTCTCGGCTGATCTCATCCCACTGATCCTCGCTGCAGTCCCCGAAATCCACATCAGCTCTTGGAAGTGGATTCAGGAGAGAGAGCGGCTGCATGGCTGGGATTTATCTCCCACCCCAGGGGATTTAAGCAGCAATAACAGGAGCTCCTGAGCAGCCAGGGACAACAGGATGGCTGGAGCCACCCCACTAGCCCTGAGCCATGGCTACGTGGGTGGTGCTCACCTTGGTGCCACCAGTCTGGTTCTGGTGGGCTTTGAGCTGCTGCGAGAGGGATTTCCGGAGGCTCTTCTCTTTGATGAGCTGCAGGAGCGAGGGGGGCAGGAAGGGCTCCAGGCCCCACTCCTTCCTGTGGGGAGGGAAACCTGCCTGAGCCGCCAGGCCAGAGACCCCACTGATGGGCAGAGAGGGCCAGCAACCAGGGATGGTGCCTGAGAGCATCCTCTTGCCATCAGAGGGAGCTGGAACCGCACCAGCACTTCCTTGGTGTCACAGCTGGAGCAGCAGCAGCAGCCTCCAGCCTGGGTCCCCAGGGGGATGGTCCCCAGGGTGTCAGAGCCACCAGCATGGGGCTGGGGAACACAACAGTGCCAGGCTTTGCAGCCGAGCCCAGCTCCCACTCAGCTTCATGTCAGGTTAAGGGATGCAGGGCAAATCCTCAAACCTCTTTTGGGGTCCTCCTTTTTGGCCATCTCCCCCCTTCCTCCCTGTGCACACTGTGCAAGGCCAGCCTCCACAGATGGACTCCATATGGATTTAAGACCAGCAGGAGCCGCAGGGGAGCTGAGCCAGGGCTGCATGGCTTGGTGATGGGCTGAGGTTATGCAGCCCCACTGCCTTCTCCTTGCCTTGGATGCCAGATGGAAAATCAGCCTGAGTTCCCAATGAAATGATCCTGGATTTGCACCAAATATCCCCACCAGCTCTGGCAAGGATGCTGGATATCAGCACGTGGGGTCTTACACGGTCCCATGGTGGAACCACGGGTTGTATGTCACTGCTGCCAAGCCTGTGAGCCACCAGCCAGGGCGTCTCACGCTCAGCACCCCAAAATCTTGCTGGGAGCACCCCAGTTATGCAGGGGCTGTGAGCACAGGAGGGCACACAGAGGAGGGATGCGCGGTGGAGTGCGGAGAGGGAGAAGGACTCACTCCACGTTCTTGAGGGAGACCTTCTGGCTGGGGCGGGTGGCTGAGACGGTGATGTAGATGTGGAGGGCAGCCAGCCCCAGCAGCATCTCTGGCTTGGGGTCTGTGCCGAAGCGCTCTCTGATCACATCGTTGCGGCTCTGCAGGAGGGAGGAGAAGGTGTCCTCAGACAGCCGTGAGGACAGGGCACCCACTACCTGAGGGACACCTCTACAGCGCCCATCCTGGGGAGACATATGGGCCACAAGCACCATCAGCTCCCAGTTCCTAGGAGAGAGTCCCCTACCTGGATGTACAGGTACTCGAACGCTGCAGGATCCCGGCGCAGCAGCTCCACTGGGTCCTTGGGGAAGAAGCTCACACGGAAGAGGCATCTCATGCCATGGTAGTGTGTCCTCTGCACAACCTGTGGCAGGAGCAGAGGGGACTGGTGAGCCCAGGAGCCATCTATATTTGCCTGCAGGGCAGTAGAGCCCCTTCTCCGCTCCCATGGGTGGGGGGGAATCTGATTTTTGTCCATGCACCACTCAGTCCTTTAATCCTGGGAACAGTCCAGCCCTCCTCGGTGTGACAGCTTTGCCTGGTGTTGCAGGGGTTTATACCACCAAGGCTAACACTTCCTCCACGATCCCCATTTTATCTCTGGTCCCATGCAGTGCTGGCTTCCCAGCTCTCCTGGGCAAGCCAAGGAAGTTCACGAATGCTGTCTGCAGCTGCCCAGGCTGGAGCACAGAGCATCTCCACGGTGCTCTCAGGGTGGGATGGGAAAAACCCTGATCATCTCCCTATTTCCCCAATCCTTTGCACCCCTGAGCCCACAGGACCATGCCAGCAGCAAGGAGAGGCTACACCAGCCCATGGCACCCCGGCCAAGCCTCACGCTGATGGGAGAAGAGCCTCCCTGTGCCCCAGCCATGGCCATGGCCATCTCAATGCCCTCCCGCACCCAGCAGCTTACGTGGGCCAGCGGCTGCTTGTCCTGGAGCAGCAGGAACCGGTGGCTCTGCTCCGTGCTGGAATACTCCAGGACCAGGGCAAAGTGCTCAATGTGCCTCAGGGACAGGCGGTCCTGCAACGTCACCATCACGTCCTGCAAATGCCATGGACAGGCTTGGGTGCGGGGCAGTGACCCCCCCATCCCAGGGTGGGAGCTGGCAGCCCACCGAGGGCCCCCTCCTCCCTGGCACCCGCAGTGCTGAGAGGGTCCGTGGGATGGTCCCCAGCCACTGCCAGGCAAAGTGACAGCAGGAGGTGACCAGAGCCCCAGCACCTCAGGTAACACTGGGATGTTTTGGATGGGGGCTGCAGGGAGCCGATCCCTGCAGGAGCATCCATCCCGGCTGGAGGGCAGGCTCGCAGCAAGGAGAAAAGTTAGGAATGGGAGAAAGATAGCAAAAAACCCCATCCCTGCCAGCTGCAAAGCGTGTCGCCCGGGGAGGCGGAGGGGCCATCTATCACGCAGTGGCAGTTTGCAGCCAGCCAAGCGCCGCTGCGGTGTTTGTGCAAGGAAGCAGGAGACAAGGAAAAATGGATGGATCGGGCGGGCGGGCGGGAGGGAGAGAAGCGTCAACGGTGCCGTGGGGGGAGCTGAGGGGCCCA
>JAOXNH010000060.1:5385998-5410860 GCA_028566575.1 Bartramia longicauda
GGTGTTCAGAAGACAGGTTGACGTGGTGCTGGGAGACAAGGTTTAGTGATGGTGTTGCATTTGGTTGTTTTGTGGGTGTTTATTTTTGTCAGTTTAGGTTGATGGCTCGACAAGATGATCTTGAAGGTCTCTTCCAACATAGAAGATTCTGTGATCCTCCTGCAACTGGAAGATGGAGAGCCTGGCCGGGAGCTTGTCCACGATGACACTCCTACAGGCGACCGGGGCTGCAGGCACCGCATGGAGCAGGGACACTGCCCCAGCCCCGGAGGCTGACTGCAAAATGACAAAGCCCTGCAGCCGAGAAGGGACTTGGGCAACACTCACAGATGCCAGAGGAGCTCCCAAAGGCACCATGTGTGTCAGCGCTGATCCCAGCAGGGAGGAATTTGTTATTTCCATATCTTGGGAACCTGCACTTTGTCCAGGCACCAGGGTTCCTGCACACAGCGTCTGACATGAGCACCCACAGGGACAGCCCCCCGGTGCCTCCCGCTGCCAGTTGACACAGTAGGGACAAACATGTGCCTGGTGGTCCCTGGGACTGGGTGGGAGGGAGCAGCTTCACCACGCGCAGGGGCACGAGGCACCGTGGTGGGGTATCAGCCAGGGACCATGCACAGCTCAGGGGGGGCATCTCCAACACCAGCATGGAAAAGAGATGCCATTGGGATGGAACACGGGTCGGAGAGCCAGGGGTGGGTCTGCAGCAGCACGCTGGAGTGCACACCCATCCCGGGGTACACCTCGGGTGACACCGTCGCCAGGCAGGTTGCTGATGTGCTGCATCACCCCATGCTGCTCCCCTCCCCGGGCACCTTGTCCTGCAAACAAAAGCAAAGCGGCTTCCGCAGGGAAGAGGGTGCAGGTGTTGGAAAACACATGTCCCCCAACCGGGAGGACTCTTCTGGTGCCATGGAGGAGTTCTGCCAACATAGGGCATGCCCTGGAGACAGCTGGCACCAAAGGGAGGCATGTCACCTTCCACTCTAGCTTTAGGCATCCGTGGGGAAAAGGTAATTCGTGCCTTCGCCACAAGGTCCCCTTCAGGGTTATTCACCAGCTGCACACTTGGCCTGATGGCCCTTCCTAGCCCCCCACACCAAAGTGCCCCCATATCAGGGGAAAGCAAGAGCCGGGCTGCTCCCTCAGGAAGGAGGGAGCAAGTGGGACTCCAGGCCCAGCAAGGTACATCCCATGGTACCTGTATGGAAGACCAGAGCAGCTCCGAGACGGTGGCCAGGTCCAACCAAGAGTCCAGAGCAACCTGAAAGTCCAGATCCAGCAAGACCATGGTGATGAGATGGGTCCAATGCGAAGCCAGGAAGACAAGCCACGGATCAGGGCCAGGTCCACAATGGGCAGGCAGGACTGTGGTGATGTGGGAAGACAAAGGTCTTGGGGTCTCAGGGTGCAGGCTGAGATCTTGGATCAGCAGAGCCCATAATCCAGGCACAGGTGGAGCTGAACTGGGTACCAGCACCCCTCTGGCACAGCTCCCAGAGGGACTGATTGCTACCACCTGAGCTCAAATAGGGTTCCCGAGCATGCTTAGAAAATGCTTCACCAGGGGTGTGAGGAACTCTCAGGTGAGGCTGACGTGGGGATGACTAATAGGTGCCAATCACATCCAGAGGTCCTGGGGTCCTCCAACCTGAGTCTGGCTCCAGGAAAACCTTCAGCACGTTGGGAATGAGGAGGAGAGCTTCTTTCTTCAACATGTCCTGGCACGCCGGGGCCGGCAACGGGGGAGGCGAGGAGGGTGGGAGACACGGAGAGACGGAGGGAGGGTGGGGAGAGAGAGCGAGTGTCAGTGATGGAGCGGTTACGGCATCCTCTGCTTCTCTGGGCTCACGCACCAAGAGGCACGTTTCCCTTGAAAATCCAGTGTCTCTGCTGAGATGAGCAGAGCTGGAGCAATCCAGAGCCGCCCGACACATTCACCTCCCCAGCTCCCAGCAGCTGCAGCGGGAACGGAGCATCCCACCCCGTCCAGCACATCCCAGAGCAGTGCCAGTGCCTGGCAGCCCATCCCCGCTCCCCAGCTGGTGTCCCAGAGGGGAGGCGATGGCCGGGGTGGCGCAGAGCCGATCCCCCTTTCCTGACCCATAACCCCAGCCAGCCCACCTCAGCCTTGCACATGCAGGAAGCTGGGTGAAGCCTCATTTTATTTAGCAAGAGGCGTTTCGATCAGATAATTACTTAATTGATTTTGCTTAAAAATAGAATTTGCTAGAAAAGCTTTACAGGGATTTTTTTTTTTGGGTTTTAGGGTTTTTTTTTTTGTTTTTTTTGTGTTTTTTTTTTTTGGTATTCTGCTTAATAAAAGCTTTCTGCAATTAAGAGATAATGGCACTGGGCTGGAATGCTATGGCAGCGTAACAGCTTCCATTGCCACGCAGCAGTGCCCTGGTCACCCTGCCCCATGCAGGGATGCTCCGGCAAAGAAGCCTTTGGCACCAGGTTGGAAGCCACAGACCTTCCTTAGGGCAGGCCCTGGCACTGCCGGGATGTCACCTTTGGGTGCTCAGGGAGACTCAGGGGGGACTGGGTTTCCAAGGTCAGTTTCTGGGGCTCCATCCAGACTGAGGGACTGGGAAGGACCACGGCATGTCCCCCCCAGCATTGACACCCGCCTTGAGTGTGCCCAAGGGCATCTGCCCTGAGGTTCTCCCTGGGCCAGAGGGCTGTTCTTACCCATGGAGCCCAAATCAAGGGAGAGGAACCCTGCAGCCCCAACCCATCTCCTGCCTCACGGCCCTGGGGATGCCTCAAGGGGGTGGAATCATGGAGGAAAGCAGGGCAGGACTTACTGGGTCTGTCTCGCCGACTGTCACCTGCTCTGAAAATCGGACCTTCACCGGGTTGGACCTCAGCTTCGCCTTCTTGGCTGCGCTGATGAAAGCAGATTTGGGAGACTGGAAAGAGAGCACCGGGTAAATCACCTGCCTGCCCTCGGAGCCGTGGCATGGGAAAGCCAGACTGGGGGCCCAGAGAAAGCCTCTCTGAAGCCAGCACGATGATGGGGAGTGGGCAGCGAACCACGAAATGGCAGGGTGGAAGGCAAATCCCCTGCTCTGTGGTTCTACAGAGCTGCAGGCAGGGCCAAAAGGACGAGCAGCAGCCCCTGATGTCACACCAACACCCTCAGTGTGATGGGGGAGGCTGCACCCCCAGCGGGCACATGTGCCCGGCACCTCCTGTGCAGCCTGGGCTCCAGCAGACACGAGCCAGGACTTGCCTGGAGGCACTGGTTCGGATGGGGAAGACGAGCCCCTTGGATGAGGGTCTGCAGCTGTGGGGACGAGCCGGATGGCTGGGAGACGGGAGATGGCAGAACCCTCGGTGGCCCTGCGGGACATTCTGGTGGCAGTGCCAGGCACCAGGGAGCCCCTGCCTGCGCGTGGTCCGGCGGGGAGGTGGCCATGCTGCAGAGCTGTGTGTGTCTGAGGGTGCCAGCGTCAGCTGAACAGCCTGTCCTGGCTGGCAGCCATCCAGGGACAAGAGGAAAAACAGCTCTTTTGGAGCCTGGCGCACACCCTGCTCCTGACGGAGCACTGCTGGGGTGGGGAGGGGCAGCTCCTTCCCGGAAAGGAGGGGAGCACAGGAGAGCTCCCACACTTATCTCCTTCACTAACATCAAAGGGCTCAGTAAAGCAGAAATGATGCCCTGCCACCACCGCCCCTGGCTTGATGGTTCAATCTGCTCCAGCACCACCATCAGCCGCACAGCTCATGGCACACAGCCTGGCACTCCCATCTTCCCAAGGACGGCGATGCCACGTCCCTCCCTGCCACCTCTGGCATGAGGGGTCACTTCATCAGACACGCCTGATGCCCTCAGCAAACCACATGGGTTTGGGGATATTTTTCCTCCCTCCCTCCTGCAAGGGGCTAGTGACAAGGACAGCGAGGTGGCCGTTTGCCCACACTGACTCTGCGGGGCTGCAGCAGCTCTCAGGCCTGACAGCTTGGAAGAGGCTTGGGGTGGTGGGACACCAGTCCGTCACCTCAGTTGAGCTGCCTGAGTGGTCCCCTGGGCCCTCCAGGGACCCCACCTTGGAATCCCAAAGAGCTCTTAACCCCCATCCTGGCTCCCCCAAAGAGCTCTTAACCCCCATCCTGGCTCCCCCGGGGCTGGCCATGGTCCCGCCGGTCTCACCTGGTGGGTGTGCAGGACCGTGAGGATGATGAAGTCCTTGGCCTTCCTGTGACAGAAAGGAGAAATGAAGGTGGACAGGACCTGATGGTGGTGGACCTCAACACGTGCATTTGGCTACTGAGAGAGCACATCCCACCCTTCCCAGCCCGACGTGGCTGGGACCCTCTTGGCCTCTTGGTAATACAGCTGTGGGTGCTCTCCCAGTGCTGCCCACCCCTTGGCCAGCCAGGAATGGGTACGGAACTTGCTCAAGGCACTCTCCATGCTCAGGTTAAGGCTTCCCCACACCAGCAGTGGCCGTGGAGCTCCCAAGGCTCCAGCCAGGGCACAACAGCCCAGCATGGACCCCCTCCCCGAAGGCAACGAGGGATGAGCGTTGTCCTCACCTGATGAGCTCAATGAATCTCTCTCTGGGGGCTTCACTCACATCCTCATCGTTGATGGCCAAGATCTGATCTCCTGGCAGGAGTTTATCCTCAGAGGGGCCACCTGCCAGGAGAGAGGGTCAGGGCCATCCCAGGCATCCCAGGCTGCAGGGTCAGGGGGGAGCAGGAAGGTCCCAAGCCCCCCTATAGCGTTTGCCCATGTATGTGGCTGCGAAGGGCACCCACAGGCCCACCGGAGGGGACAGGAGAGGACAGGAGCCCAGGGAGGGGTCCCACCAGGGGTAGGTGCCACTGTGCTTGCTGGCACCCTGTGGCTGTGCCCAGGGACCCCCCCACCACACACCCTACCTGCTGCCACCGAGCGCACCACCACTGGCCTCTCGCTGCCGGCCACGAAGCCGAATCCGTAGTGAGGGTGGCGCTGGACCGTCACCTGTCGGAGCGTGTCCGAAGGCAGCTGCCCACATTCCATATCATCGCCACCGCGCTCCTCCGGCATCACATGGCTGCGCTGCAGAGCAGGGGGAGCAGCCCATCACGCACCCCATCATGGTAGCCCTCTCCGCTTGCCCCAAGCCCACTCCACCTGCATCACTGATGGCACTGCGGGTCCCAGCAGCTTGCTGGGACACCCCCAGCCCCCCATCCCACCCCATCCTCCCTTGCAGAGCGGCGATGCTCAGTGCCCATCCTTGCCACAGCACCAGCAGCTCGGGCAAGGTGGACATTCATGGAGATACCTCCCAAACCATGCCATCCTCTCCCAGCATCTCACTGTCCCATCCCTGTCCCAGCATCTCACTTCATTAGATGTGATAAAATCATTAGATGTGATAAATTAGATGGGGGATAAACTCCCGGTGCCGCGACTCCGGCCATTACGTGGGAGATGCCACCACTGCAAGGTTCAGAGGAGCTGGCAGCCCCGGCATGGCCAGAGTGCCATCTCTCTGCCCTTTCTGCAGAGGTTTAAGAGCAAACTCAAGGGTTGGCTTTTCCACGCCATGTAACACAGCTGAACAATATCAGAAATAAGTGGAAATAAGTCCGGCCAGTCTGAAAATTGGGATTAAGGCAGGCTCAGCCACGGCCTCTGGCGCTTTGACTGAGTCTCCATCGCCAGCCCTGGGATTCCTCAAAGCACTGACAGCCAGAGGCCAGGAAGACCCAGCCCAAGGCAAGGTCATGCCAAAGCTGCCCTTGGCATCCCAGAGAAGCACCAGCCGTGGGTCCGGGCTCTGAGCCCGCTATGGGGGAGCAATCCCAGTGCCATCGGGATGGCAGTGGAGCACGGCACAGACAGATGGTGACGCGTGTGGCCGCAACCAGAAAAACAAAGTGATGAAGGCGTTGTTGCTTCTGTGCTACTCGTTGCTTGTTCCTGTCCAGACTATTTAGCCTCCTTAAAAAGAGATCCTTCCCGGCCTTTTGGCAACGCATCAATTGTTCCGTCTCTTATCAGTTTAGGATTTGATGCATCATCCACCCAACGCAATCTGTCTGCAATTCTGACACCCCTCCACCCGCTCCCAGCGCCACACGTTGGCACCCGCTGCAGAGGGAAAAGGGATGGCACGTGGGGAGGGGATGGGAGGAAGGAGAATGGGAGCTTCTTGCCACTCAGGACACACATGGCTTCGGGCTCGGGGCACATCGCTGCCAGGAAAGACAGCCCTGATCCCTAGGTGGCCTGTCCCGACATCCTTTAAGGGAGCAGGGTCTGACCCTGTCCCTGCTGCCTTGTCTCCCATGGGAGCCAGGAGGGACTCTGGGCGCTGGGCACCACCATCCAGTGTCAGGGATACAGCATTGGCTGTGGATGAGCTGTGCTCCGTGGTGATGGGATGCCACCACTGCTGGGTCCACCCTGACCCATCCCCGGTGCCCAGCCAGATGGGTACCCATGGCTTTCCCCCACCTTATGCAGCAGCACATGGTTGGAGAAGCAACACAGTGAGACCCGGGGAAGGGAACTGCTGAGGAGCAGAAAGGTGTGGGCATCTCCTGGGTTGGGAGGAGTGGTCCATCTGCACCCATCGGTGGTCCCAGCAGGGATGCAGGCATGGGGTGTAGGGCCGGCTCCATCACCAGGAGAGCGCAGCTGCAGGGGAAGCGCAGGCGAGACCGTCTCCCCTGCGACTGGCTGTGTGCCACCTCATTAGCTGCTCTGCTACTCCCAGGAGCGCTTAAAAGAACAACAGCGACAACCACCAAAAAGTGATCACGCGATTCAAACCAATTTTCTCCAACGAACGGTATCCAAAGCCATTGTCTGCAGCTGAAAAGGGGACTGAGCGTAGCGCTGTGTCTACGCACGCCTGGCATGGCCAGGGAGAACGCCTGCTGTTTGCGGAGATGGAGCTGGCTGCCAAGAGACAGCAGGGCCACTGAGCTGCTGGCTTCCCAGGGGACACACATCCCCCCTTTTCAGCCCCCCCAGATCTGCCCACAGCAACTCAATCCCACATCCAACAAGCCCCCGCAGCGCATCAACACCGAGGATGAATGGCGGGGCTCAAAGCACCGGGATGCTTCGGAGATGGGGCTGAGCTCAGTGTGATTGCTCCAGGGAAACCGAGGCAGGGGTTTGCTCACCAAGTCACAGCCCAGTGGATGACAAGTCCCGGATTACAGCTGCCCAGTTAAAGCTGTTGTGTCCCCAGATCTGTCCTTTTGTGTGCAATTTGGGAGCGGGTCTCACCCCTGCTCCTCCCCACAGAGCTCCATGGCTGAGCCACGAGCCTCTGATGACTGCCCAGGAACAGCAGCCTCTCACGCAGCTAAATTACCATCAGAAAAGGTTAGCGGGGAAATCTTTGAAGCTTAAATAGAAAAAAAGGAAAAGAAAGCACACCTCATTTCAGCCACAACCAGCCTGCTGTCCGGCCTTAAAGGGAAGAGGGGAATAAAGAGCTGGATACTGACAATAAAACTCTTTTACCAGGCTCTTAAGCTGTTCCTCTCCTGATAAGACTTTGACGCTGCAGAAGCATTACCAGGAAATTAAATAAAAGAGGACCAGGGTCCTCGTAAGCAGGACTTATCCACTCCCGGAGAAGCAGTAATGTGCTCAGCAGCAGGTATGACATGCCTTCCCCGGGCTGCGGCTCCGAGCGCCTTTCCCTCGGCAGCTCTCCCACGCCGGGCCTGGGGCACAACGTGTGCTCGCCCCGGACCAGAGCAAGAGGTTGGAGAAAATCAGCAGCGGGTAACGCTCTCCCTAACACTGGTAATTACAGCCTGGCTGCATCTCAGGACTGCAGGAGCCATCGCTTCCCAGAAGCCTGTGTTTTGGGTGTCTTTTTTCTAATTCCTGGGAAGAGAAGCGCACCGGGCTGCAAATCTCAGCCTTGTTCTTACAGCAGGGAACTGGAGTATAAAGCAACCCCTGGAGCTCGGCAGCTCTGAACCGTCAGCAGCATCCAAACCCCAACTCAGCCCCATCCCAGGCTCAGCTGCTTGGAAAACACCTGCCCCCCGCCTCCCTCGGTGGGCACAGACCAGTGCTGACCCCATCCCACCGCAGGGAGCGGATGGCTGTTCATGTCCCCACCCTGCCTATGTCCCTGCCTGCCTCCTGTGTGCCACCAGCCTGAGAGGCTGCATTGCATCCCCCGGGACCACCGTGACACAAGGTCATTGGAAAATGGCTTAGCACAAGGAGAACCCCCCTGCCCCATGCCTATCAGCAGCAGGAGCCCACCATGGACGTGTCCCTGTGGGAGGATGTCTCTCTTCTCACCTGGCTCTTCACGGTGTCTCAACACAGCATGAAGATATCCTCTCTCCCGGGGCCTGGACACTTATCTTCCATGCTCAGAGCTCAGACACCAATCCAGTCACGCTCTGCCACCCAAGATAAAAGAGACATCAGCTCTGACCGGTCACTGCTCACCATGATATGCTGCCAAGGGATGTGCCTTCAGCTTCCTGAGCACCTTCAGACCCCCTCAGGCTGAATCCAGAGTCCCTTATTCTCCCCCAGATGTATAAAAGCAGAGCAAGAGTTACTCCAAAAGCTGACACGTACATTTTTAATTTCCTACTGCAACAAACCCCTGCTCCCTCCAAGGACTGTTATTCTCCTTGCTTTTAGGACTGACTGACCATCTCTGCTAACGGGAAAAGCCATCGGAACAAACCACTACCACTTCCCTGGGAGGAGCAATGGTCTCCATCTACCCAGGACACTCCCACCATTTCCAACTGTCTTTAAAGAGGAGGGCACCAAGTGGAAACACTTCCCGCAGCTGAAGAAGGGCTTAGGGCTGAGCCCTGGGACAGGGATTGGGTATGGAAAGGTCTCAAGCCTTTTGCAGAGGGGCACTTTGCACAGACGGTGCTGCAGAGGTGGGTTGCCAGCTCTCCTCCCCCTTCCTCCGCTGCCGTGAACACCTCAAGAACAAACAGAGCCTGTGGATTCCTGTCTCTCCTGCTGCAAAACCGTGCCCGGCTCCTCCATCTGCCGGGCTGCAGTTGGTGAACGGCTTGTGAGGCATGTGGGATCCTGAGCACGTGTGGCAGTGGCAGGAAACGCCGGGGAACGGGCCAAGAAGTGTTTTTATAAAGAGCATATGGCAGTTCCAGCCTCACACGCTGGTTTCCATCTCAGATGGAGCCCCCCAAGGGCTGCCAGGGCAAGTGAGGAGCAACGGCGGGGACAAGAGCAGAGGAGGCAGAGCTGGCCGGCTCAGGATCCACCGTGACGTGCATCTCTGCTCCACCAGCCCTGCACATCTGCACCCAGCAAGCATCCGACCACCTTGGAAGATGCCATTTGGACCACGTTAACATGTCAGACGTCCCCAGGAAGGGCAAACAGATGCTGTACTTCCAGCCCACCGCAGAGCTGCTCAGGCACGCAATGCACAGGGAGGTGGTGTTTGATGGCCCGGTAACGGCTGCCCTTGCTTTGGCAGCAGTTAAGGGCTGGCTGAAGCCAGCAGGGCTGGACGGAGGGGTGCCAGCCTGGCTGAGACCAACATTAAAGGCAGTAGAATTACCTTCGTGGCTGAAATCCTTCATGGACCCAGCCTAGAGAACCGCAGCCTGTGTATGGCTCTGCCATACGGCCCGGGATTTTACCCCCTGTGCTCCAGCTCGGATTCGCTGCCGACATTAGGAAGCAATTTAAAAATCACTCCAGCTCCTCAAAAAGGGTTAGCAAGGGTTAGCTCTAGCCTTGGCGCTGGGTCTGTCCTGATCTGGCAGGTACGCCAGGTACGCTGCTGGTACAGAGGTCGGGTGCCAGATGGCAACCGTCCCAGGGCAAAAATGCCGTGGGCTTTCGGCGCAGGAACAGGCAGACGGTGAGCAGCGTCCCCCCACCCCCAGCACAGCCGGAGCTGAGCTGCTCCAGAAGCCAGCGAGCAGCCAAAGGCAGCTGTAAATAATGAAGCGGCAGCCGCAGCCTGGCTCCGGGCAGCAGCCGCAGCTCTCTGCTGCTCAGCCTGCAGCCTTTTAAACAGTCCCGGCATCTCAGCGAGAGATAAACACGGCCAGAGGGGCAGGGAGGGATAGGGGGCAGGTGGAAATCCAGGATCTGTGATAATCCGGGGGGAGGCAGAGAGGGGTGGAGAAGGGATCAGCCCCCCCTGCCCTGGGAGGGAGCGGGACCAGCCTGACCTGGCACTCAGAGCTGCATCTTGGAGGGCAAGAGGGGCCATTCCCAAATTAATGCTGCTCATTAACAGAAAAATACAGAAAATCCTAACATAACAGAAAATCTTGTTAGCGTGGCTAAGAAAGAGCCTGCACCCCAACCTCCAGACATGCTCAGGTCAACAGAATCATAGACAATCGTGGAATGGTTTGGGTTGGAAGGCACCTTAAAGATCACCTGGTTCCAACCCCCTTGCCATGGGCAGAAGAAACAGCTTATGCACAGGGAGAGACTGTCCCGAAATAAGCCCCGTGAGACATGGCCACAAACACAATCATGAATCTAAAGGCCAGCCTGCATCACACCGTCCACAGGCAAACCCTCCCAAACACCCTCTGCCCCATCTAAGACTTGGGCTCTCCAGCCTGGAGAGAAGAAGAAGGTGTGGAAGCGTGATGGGGTCCCTCAAACCAGCCTGACACAGGGCAGGGAGACAGCATCACATGAGAACCAGAGGGCACCAGTGGAAGGAGGTTTAACATATGGAAAAGGCAGGACTTTGCCACCCAACAGCCATTTAACCCCTGGAGCTCATTGCCACAGGCTGCTGGGGAGGCTGTACATTCAACTGGGTTTGAAAAGCAATTTCCAGCCACTAAAGCCAGAGGCTTCCAAAATTCCCACGCTATAGCTTGCCAAAACCTGGGAGAATTTACACCAAGAGGAGTCTGATGGGGATGAGCAGCGGGAGAGAGGACCTGAGCCCAGGTCTCCAGCACACCGACGGGACGTGTACCCACCTGCACGTGTCAGGCCACTGGCGAGGGCTTCTCGAGGCGCGTGTGAGCGTGGCAGAGATGGGACTCCGCTTGCAGGTGCCCCGGCGTGACACCGGGAGCCTTCAGGAGGCAGCGGGGCTCCAGGGCAGGCGCTCGGCAGCGGCGCCGCGGGGCATCGGGTACCTGTGGGAGCGAAGATGAGAAGATGAAGATCTCCAGGGTGTCTGCACACACAGCCTGGCTGTGCCCGCACAAACTGGGGTGCTGTGCAACCTGTCTGAATGCCCCCCAAAGACAGTGGGTTGCCACATTTGTGTGGGTTTCCATGCTGTCACAGACACCGTTCTCCTATAAATCCTGTATCCTATAAACTGTTTTTACCTGGGGGGAGCTCCCACCATTTTCTCCTCCAATTTTCCCTATGATTTTCGGCTGTTAAAGGGATTTTTTTTGTTCTCCCCAGCTGGAGAAGCATCTTGCTGAGGAGAGGATGAAAACAAAATCCTTTAGCAACAATGTCAGGCACAGAAGACTTGTGCTCCTGCCTCACCGGCAGCAGGCAGGGGAGATGCTGCCCTGGGGCTGCCGGCAAAACCGAGCTGAGCTGGAGAGCCTGGGCCAGAGGAGAGGGACTTGGGACAGGTGGCGTTTCCCTGGCAGGGAATCCCAAAATCTGCCTGCAATGAGGGAGGGATGGCGAGAGGAAAGCCCATCTCCTCTCTAGTGCGTTCAGCACGTGCCCTGAGCATGGGCTGCAAAGCCACACCGTGGGACAATTTTTTTAGGGTATTTTTCTTTCCCTTCGGGGATGCCCAAGCAGCTGGGCACTAATCTAGGGCCTGGGAGGAACTGGTTTCCAGTCCATCCTCTGCTACCATCGTCCACGGTGACCACGAGCATGTTACCTTGGTCCTCTCCTCGGCGGTGCTCCACCGGTGCCAGCGGGCAGGAGTGCCCCTCGCCCAGCCAGGGCAGGGCTGGGGACGACGTTACAGACTCGGAGGGGTTTTTATCTCTGCGAGGACTATAGGAACACAGTAAACAGAGCAGTCAACGCTGGGCTAAAATGAGACGAACACATAAGAGGATTAATCAGAGATAAGGAGGGATGGAATAAATTTCGCAGCACTTCTCTCCCTTATTTGCGTGACACTTCAGCCGCGTGATGGGGGCTCAGAGTGACCCCAGTTCCCCACTGCAGCCTGGCTGCTCCCTGTCACTGCTGCTGATTGAACCACTCAGCTCCTGCATTCCCTGATTTTAACCAGGGAGACCTTCATGTTGTGTTAACTTTGCCTTTTGGTGGTACTGGAGACAAACACCCTTGGCCCCATGGGGAGGAGGGGGCTTTCACCGGGTAATGGGTGCCAGCCCCAGCTGCTCCTGCCCCTTCTCATGCTGCCACGGTCAGCTTGAACCCAAACCGAGCCTTTTCTGGAAGAGGCCCCACATGCACACAGTGTGTCCCCAGCTGTGGGGACAGTCTGGCTGCTGCCCAGCGTGGCAGCTACTCCCCAGCGGCGAGGCAGCAGGAGCACAGCTCCCTCCATGCCTGCCCGGGCACCAGGCAAGGGAGCCATAGCTGCCTGCCTTGCTCCGAAGGATTTGCAGGAGGAGAAATGTATCGCTGCATACAAAGTCCAGAGGGGAGTTAAATAAAGGGGGGTGAGTTATGGATCCTTTACATCCCGTTAGCGAGAGGGCACAGCCCGCATCCCCTCCCAGGCGGCAGTGAGGAAGATTCAGGGAGGCTGTCAGCCCCTCCTTCCCAGCGCCGCAGAAAGAGGCTTGAAAATCCAATCAAGCACTTTCCTTTGGGCCCTCGTGAATCCCAGGACTTTCACTCTGGATTTACAGAGAGCAATTTGCTCAGCTGATGACTTGCTGGAGGTTTTCGGGACTGCTATCTCCACCCAGCGCAGCGCCGAGCAGGGAAGGGGCCTGAAGGAAGGGATGCCAACGGAGGATGCAGGACCACAGAAGTGACAGCAACATCCCCAGCCCAGACGGCTGCGTGACAGCCCCCGGCTGCCGAAGGAGTGTGGGTCAGACCCACTGAACTCATCCAGTACCTCCCAGTGTGGTCCAGTGACCCACAGCTGAGCCCTGCCAGCCTGTCCATGGTGAGAGCTCACCTTCACGTAGAGGTAGCCAACCCCAGAGCATTTCTGGCAGCACAGCATTGGCGAGAAGGTCCCCCAAGCCATGGTAGAGCTGGGCCATGAGTTTGCCTGCATGGCAGTGGGGACCATCCCACCAAGCCCCTGATACTGTCACCAGCCTCGACCCTACACAGCAACCCACTTTGAGGAGGCGACAAACAGCATCACTGGGTCCCCCTCCACCCCTGCCTTTTCCAGCAGCCCTTTCCATGCTCCAAGGCTCAGTAAAGCTCTTGAACTGATGCCAGATAAAGGCAAAACTATTAAAAAAAAAAAGCAGAATAAAAAGCAAAGGAGCAGGGGGAGCCTTTGAGCGCGATGCGTTCAGCCTGGGGCTGCTGGCATTTCGAGCAGAGAGGCTTAATTTTCACTTCTTTATAATCTCTTTATAACCTGCTCTGAGCCGTGCTGCCTGTGCCGGCGTGCTCCCGGGGCGCAGGGCGAGGAAGGGGGACTCTGCGAGGGGGCTTGGGAGTCCACCTCGCTTCCCAGGTGGCCAGGCCTATATTTAGAGGCACAGCCACCCACGCCAACTCTGTTTTCTACACGTGTGTGTGTGTGTACAGACGCTGCAGCAAACCGGCAGCCTCGGGAGACGGCGTCTCTCTTGTTTGTCGACAGGAGACAGGCGCCTCTCAGCAGCCGCACGCCTCCTCGCCCACGAGTCACCTGAAGGCACTCGCCTGGGGAAGCGGCGCGGGCACGAGGACACGGAGCTGCTCCTGCGGTGGCACGACATGACACACATGCTCTAGGGTCCCCATGGAATGCGGGCAAGCATGCTTCCCTGTGGGATGCAGGCATGCATGGTCTCCCGTGGGATGCTCACACACGTGGTCCCCCACGGGATGCGCACACACGTGGTCCCCCCACAGCACACAGGCTCCTGGGGTCCCCATGGGATGCACCCACACACAGTCCCCTGTGGGACACAGGCAGGGGTGCTGGGAATGCCCCAAGGACCTCCCTTCCACCAGGCCAAATGCCACCCAAGAGCCTGCCCATGGCACAAATTCTCACCGGTCACCCACCAGGTTGCCCACTGGCACACGGACCCCGTGCTCTGCCAGGGTTCCCGGGCAGCACTCACCTGGCTGTGGCAGAAGAAGGAGCACAGATGCCAGCGCAGCCTTTTGGACCCCGGCACACCAGATGGGACCAAATTACCAGCAAGAGTGAGATGCTCATTACCCATGTGCTGTGTGGGTGACACCCCCCCGCCCCCAGCTTGGCTCTCCCTGAGCTCCGCACGCACCACGGCGTTTGGAAAACATCACTGAGGCAGAGAAACACCCCGACAGGTTTCTAACCCGGACTAAACGATCTATAAATTATCCATGTCATGAGTTCGCCTCATCCGGAGCCGGCACGCTGGCCGTGTCCCCGCGCATGGCTCCCGACGGAGATGCCGGTGTGGCTGCTGCTGAAGGCACCATAACGCTGGCAGGCGTCTACGCACCGAGCTCGAGAGCAGCAAACCTCAGCACTCCTGCTGCACGCAGGAATCTGCTGGCTTTCCCAGTGCCTGCTGTAGCAATTAGCTGGATCAGCCCCTGCAAATCAGTTTCTGTTCGAAACCAGCCTTATTTAACGGGATCTGCTCAGTATTTGCCACCTGAAGTTTTCACACATCAATCTTTCCCCGTTTTCAGATGTGAAAGGCAACTGGGGCAGGGAATGGTTTCACCTGCCCCGGCACGGGACCCAGCTCAGCTCCCACCGGCAATGTCTCAGCTTCATCTCTCAGGCGCGAGTTGACGTCGCTTCCAGAAACAAAGGGGCTTAGGCTCTGAAAACCCATCTCCTCCGGCAACTGATTTGTGTCGTTAGATCATTCCAGTAACTTAGAGGAGTGTTTGGATAACCAAATTTACACAATTTAGCCCTGGGTGTCAGCGGGTTCAGGAGGAGAGCCCCTCTGCTAAGGCCTGTTTTGAATATGCAAATCGACCACGCACAAGGAGGTTCATTCTGTAAAATGGGAGCTGAAAAAGCAACGCCAGCTCTCACCCGTTTCTGGCTGACAATTTATTTAATAGGCTATTCATTTGCCCCGGCGTCCCCAGCAGCAGCAACAACCTCCTCTTCAACCTCCCATAGCTCACCGGGAGCACCTTTCCCAGGAGCCAAACCAGGGATCCTGGGCACCTTGGTGGGATTTAACCCTCCCGATCCCCCTGGGAGCACGGTCCTTATCTGCCTGGCAGTTAATGAGCCCTCGGGGCAGGGGTTCCCCCGAAAGCTGTGTTCTGGAGGACACTGATGGCATTAGCAACGGTGAAGGCATCGGGACAACATCATGTCCCGAGTCGTTCAATGCCACATCCCCGGTGCTGGCTCCAGGAGCCATGTCTTCCAGCACCGACTGATAACCCCAAATGGGCACAATCCCCCCCAAACCTCATCCTCAGGTCTGATCCTTCCAGGGATGCAGAAGCCTGAACCCTCTTTGAACCACTGGGACAGGGGCACCCTGAATTCCTTGGAGAGCCCGGGCTGGAGCCTGAGCCAACCCATGCAGACTCCCCAGCTCCATGGACTCCAGACCAGGCATTTTGGCATGTTGTACCCCGGGATGTGCACAACCCCACCAGCGAGTGAAACCCCTGGGGACACACACAGGTCTGCTCTGAGGCCAGGGCTCAGGACCCTTCTCACTGTCCTGCTTGGGTTTCTCTTGCTCCTTCCTACCTGTCCATCTCCAGAGCCCTGCTGTGCTGCTCCCAGCGGATCTGCAGGGGCTTTAGCTCACCATCCACTGGACTGGACCCGACATCTCAGCCCCAGCCAAGGCAGGCACAGAGAGCAGGTCTCGGAGGATGTGCTCCCAGCACTGCCAGACCAGGCTCACAGGGCAGACACTAAGCCTAAACGAGCTTTCCCGAGGGGAAAAACCTCTCCTGCAGAAAAGGGATGTCCTGCTGGGGACGGGGCTGCAGGGATGGAGCTGGGCAGCAGGGCAAGGAGCTGCCTCTGGGAAGGGAACGTGTGCTTGACGCAGGGAACTGCCCTGGGAGACCACAACCAGCACAGCTCTCCCCACCAGCCGCATTGCTCTCCTCTTATTTTACTTTTTTTTCCCCCTCTCCTTTTCTCCAATTTATCTTTTTGACACGTTCAATGATGCTCCTGCAGACTCAAAACAATAGAGACAGAGTTTCAGCCAAGGCAATTTCGGAGCGGAATCAAAGCTAAAATAACCTGGGCACAGAGCAGCTGAGAGGAGGCAACTCAGGGAGGGGGGACAGAGCAGGGTGGGTGCCGGGTCCCCCTCTGCAGCTCCGACCGCCTGGCATAGGGGACAGCGAGTGCCACCCAGGAGCTCAGCGTGTCTCCATCTCCCCAGCTCACCTACCATCCCCTTCTGGCCCTGGCAGCATCATTTCCCCCCTCCCATGGATACAAGCCCCCTCCCCACTGCAAAGCCAGCCCGCGCAGCTGCAGCTAAATACCTGCTTGCCCGCCTCGCCGGCTCCGTGCTCTGCATAGCAAGCACTGGCTTTTGCTTTCCTGACCTTACAGCCCTGCAGAGCAACCCAAATCTTCCAGACAGATATTTCTTTCTCCCTACGGATGCTACTCTGCCGCTGCGTGAAGGAGCTGGGAGGGATGGACAGACAGACAGGGGAGAGGTGGATGATGAGCTGATTGCTGCCGAGCGAATATCCTATCTGAACTCTCAACAAGGAACGAGGCACAACCCTCAGCACGATTCAGCCTGGAAACAAATGCAGCTTCCCAGCCCCACCGCTGGCACCGGTGCATCCCCATCACTCAGCCACCGTCCCGAGGGGTGGCAGCCCATGGCTGTCCCCCCAGAGCCCACCCCAAACGCATTTCATGGCCAGCACAGGTAGAGCCAGGCAGCTCCTGAGAGAGGTGGACAGGCCGTGCGTGCCGAAAGGCAGCCGGGCAAAGCTGGGGATTGATGCTCTGCAGGACGAGCTGTGCGTGGCTGACACGTTGCTCGGTTTCTTGCAGACCTCCCGAAAGCAGAGCTGTCAGAGCCTGTCTTGTTCCAGCTCCCTGCCTCTCCAGACACGCCGGTAATCCTGCTTCGCCGTGCGTGTTCCCAGTTTGTTTCTCTCCGAGAGTGAAAGGGTTTGAGCACCGGGAGCCTCACTGCTCTTGGAAAGCATCAGGAGCACCCGGCAGAGCGGAGGAATGGAAGGCATGGGACTGCAAGCATCCCCCCACCCCGGGGCTGGTCCATGATGGCACCTCATGCCCCAGAGCTCGTGCCAGGGGGACAGTGGTCTGCACAGGACACTGCTCACATCCTGGGTCAAGTTCAGGAGGCTGGTGGAGGCAGCGATATGTCCTTCTGCTCCTGTGTCTTACATGGGCAACTCCACACCCAGCTCCAGGGTTAACTGTGGGGCTCGGCTGGAGTTGCCTCAAGGGCCTTCTCTGGGTAAGCCCCACATGAGCATCTCTAGCCCCTTCCTTCCTAAAGTGGCTCCCTGAGCCTGGTGGGGGTCAGTGGCTACTCCAGCCCCAAGGAGGGGATGCCATCCCCACCCGCTCCCCAGCCATGGCTCACCCAAATGGGTACAAACCCCCTTGCTGGGGCTGGCAGAGGGCAATGCTCAGCTCCTGTCAGAGCCCTGAATCTTCTACGGGAGATGCTCGGCATCACCTCCTCAGACCAGGGAGATGTTAAACCCCTCTCCTCTCTGCCCTCCCTCCAGCCGGCTCCATCCCTGGAGGATCCAGCCCAGCGCTGATTAACGCAGGGTCGAGCATCTTCCTGAGGACGTGCCAATAAAACCACAGCCCTTCTTGCTCCTTAAAACGCTGAGGGGAAGAGTTACCCACGCCAACTGTTTACGCTAAACGCCGTAGCGCGGAAGCCAGAGAGCGACAGCTCTGAAGATGGCATGTCAGCTCCAGCTGTCCCGCGAGGACCTGTCAAACTGTCACACAGCATTAACTGCAACACGCTACCGCACGGCGCCCTGCAACCCACACCACCACGGGGCTGTACCACCCCCGCTATGCCACAGCACCCACAGCCCCCGGAGTGTGGGAGCACTGCCTCCCCTCCACTACCTCTCTGGGCACCCCATAGCCAAGAGGCACCGGCCACCGCTTTTGTCACCTGGCCCCTTGCATCTCTTCTGCGAGCAGGATGCCCAAGGTCTGCTGCCCATGGGCTTTACAGACCATGATGGACCAATGGGATCAGGCTGAAGCAACCAACCGGCTGCCTGTCGAGCACCTGGAGCTGCCACAGAGGGCAGGGGGCTGTGGGCACGTCAGGGTGAGTGATGGAGGTCCTGCGTGACAGCCCTGGGCTAACTCACACCCCTACTGCAGCAGCCCTCCAGAAACACATCCCTGGTGAGGTGAGCTTGGAATGGGGCAAGACACCTCCCTACTCCAGTCCCGTTGTGGCTGGCTACATGCCCTGAGATGCAGCCCTGCTCCCCATCCCCATCCCCTCCGTTGGCACACACTGCCCCTGTCTGTGCCCCTGAAGTAAACAGATCTGCCACTTTGCTTTCACCAAGGGGGACTGAAACAAACCCATTTTGTGGCAGGTCGAACTCCGCTCCTCGGAGGAGAGGTGGCACAGCCCAGCACGGCAGTGGTGGCTCCCTGAACTGCCACGGCCGTTCGTACCGGCCCCATCACCATCCGGAGAGCATCACAGAGCCAGGATCTACGCAGCTCCTCATCTGCAAGCGAAATCACTGCCCGTGGTCTCCACAGCTGTCACCTTGGCACTTTTGGTGAATGACAATTCGTAGCCGCCGGCGGGAACACATCGGATGACTTTGTCCGTCCTGTGTCACAAGAAGCAGGAGGGAGAGCTGAAGCCTGGCCCTGGGAGCTCGCTGCCCCTTCCCCTGCCTGCTCAGGTCGGTGCTTTGAGGCAGCGACCGGCTCCGGGCAGCTGTGAGGCCGGGGTCAAGCATCGCTGTCTGTTTGGGCACCAGCTGGGCCATGGACAACACAAGGGGCAGCTGCAGTTCCGCGAGGCTGGGCCAGCAACGCCTCTCCCTGACACTCCTCGTTTGGGCAAAAGCATCAAAATCACCTCCCAGGGACGTGGACAAGGAGCCACCAGCCCCCGCCACCTCCTCAGCGAGCTCCGGGCACAGCTTCTCCCATTCCCTACTTCCCTGTCCAGATTAAAATCCTTCTGCTAGCCTATAAAAAAGGTAATCAAAATGACAACAACAACAATCAAACATTCTCAGCAGCTGAGCCAGTTGGTCCTTAATACAGCCTGGCTGCCAGCAGGTCATTGTCACGGGGAGAACGGAGGCTACACGCTCTATCCTGGGGCTAGGATGGACATCCATCTGGGAAAGCTGGGGGGGGGGGAAGAAGAGCTCATGGGCTTCCCGTGCTTGTACTCAACCACAAAACCACTTATCCTCGCTGCAATTAAAAAGGAGGAGAGACAAAACCTCCTGGCCCAGAGCATCTGCAAACCCTGGAGCCAGCGCCCACGGCAGAGGAAGGAGGAGGAGATCTCCCGGAGGCATGGCTCCCTGCCAGCCCGGTCTTGCTCTGGGGATGGATCACACAGTGGCGCTTTCAGTAGCGACAGGTGGTACCACAAACATGCAGGACAGAGATGAGATGCTCCCAAGTCCTTGGTCACCTTCTCCCACAGCCCTGCCAGCAGATGCAGTGCTCGAGGTGTATCGGAGGCTATAAGAGAGCAATAAGAGGGTCCAGCAGCAGTTTCCAAATAACACCTGGGGCCACCAAGGCAGAGACGCAGCGTTATTGACTGAGAGATGCTTCCCAGTCCCCTTGGAGCTGTGGGCATCGCTTACGCCCTGTGCAGGACTGGGAGATCAGAGATTGTCTGGCCCAACTCCTTCCCGGACAGGCAGGAGCAGGGCTCTGCAGCCACACCACAGGGAGGAGACTGGGAGACCCATAGGTGTCGTACCTGGTCTTTGCTCCTCATGCCAAGTGGAGCGATTCCCAGGGAGTTGTGCTGAAGCCTGAGTAAAAAACTGCTGCCTTCCCCACGGAGGAATCATTGGGTTCGGGTTGGAAGGGACCTTAAAGATCATTGAGTTCCAAGCCCCCTGCCATGGGCGGGGACATCTCCCACCAGACCAGGTTGCTCAAAGCCCCATCCAGCCTGGCCTTGAAGGAGCCTGCCAGAGCTGTGGTTTGCAGACAAGAAGTTCAAGGACCCTCTGATGAACAAACGCCGGGTGAAGGAGCAGATGATGAGACGCTGTCATCTCAAACCGGCCCGGGAGACGGACCTTCCCTACACGCCACCGTCTCTCTGGCTGGACGCCAGCGTGATTCCTCCTGACCAGACGCCCCAGCCTCGCTTTATTGGTCCTGTAAAAACCCACAGGCAGTGGCTCGCGCGCCAGCATCCCTGCCGACACCTCGTTTGCAAGGATATTGCCAGGGGCAGGTAAACACAGGCAAGTTATTAGCATCAGCGTTAGCAGAGACTGTCTGACTTGGATCTCATCCTGCCTGAGCGGGTAACGAGGGAAGGCATCGCCATAAACAAAGCTCCCCTGAAGAGCCGAGCCCAAGCAAACCTCAGCATCTTCCTCTTACAAGAGCCAAGGGATGTGAGCCGAGAGCATCCAGCTTCTCTCCCACAGCCACAAGGTCTTTCTCCCTCCCTGGAGGAACCCACAGCACCAGGATGGCCCCAACTCTTTGGGGAACACTCCCTTCCCTCGCCCAGCTCAGGCCTGGGTCCGCTCTGGGAACTAGAGGATTTTGACTAAAGAAAGGACCTTTTTTTTCTAATAAAAAACCTCAATGAAAGCCTTTTATTGCTGTCAAGCATCAGCGAGGCACACGCTGTGCTGTGTTGGCTGCGATCTTACAGATCCCCAGGTCAAAGACAGCTTCTAACAGGACGGGGATGCTGCTCGCAAGGTCTGTTCTCTGTGTCCTCACCCCGGGCAGGTATCTCACACCTTCTCAGAAACGTCTCTCTAATCAGCAGGGTTACAGCAGGAGCAGACCCAAGGCTCTTCTGCTCGAGTTCTCTGTACAGCCAGTGAAAAGAGGAGTCTCACGAGACCTGCTCGGAGGTGACGCGGCAGCAGCCAGGAGGAGAATTACCAGCTGCTCCACGCATGGGATACGATTCCCATTAAAGGCAGGAGGAAAAAAAAAAAAAAAGCAAAGCACAAAAAACAACTGAGCACCGAAGAGTTCAAAGCGTCCTCTGTCTAACCTGAAGAAAGGATCTTCTGCCAGCGAGAGCCCACAGCCTGGGAGATGTTCCCAACACAGCCTCCCCATGTCCCACCACCCACCCTGCTCATGAGATGGTCTGTGGGGTCCATGGGGTCCCCAAGGCAAGGCATTGGGTGCAAAGTGCTTTGAAGCCCTACCTGGTGTGGGAGGTATCACCTGCCTCCCCCTGGGAGGAACCAAATGGGGGGGTCTGCAGGGTGTGGGGTGAATATTGCCCCAGCATCCCAGGCCCACCCATCCCCAGGTCTGGCTGATTGGAGATGAGGGGGACACTCCGACAGAGCCAGGTGCTGGGGCCAGGGGAGGGCTGCCAGGAGGAGAGGGCTTGGACCCCACCACAGCCAAGCCCCTGTGTCCCACACAGCCAGCCCCTGGAGCACTGTAGGGAGAAGAACCAGCAGAGGAGCCACAAGGGGTTGTTAATTGGGCATCCCGCTAATGGGAAAGGGAATTAAGGACTTCCCAGAGAGACCGGCACTGGGATCCGGATTTAACAGCCTCATTCCTTGGGGATTGCAAAGACAACGTAAACTCCTGGGGGATTAAACCTGGAGAGGATATCAAACCAGCAAGGAGAGAGGAGAGGCCAGCGCCATAGGAGGGACGGTGATTACAGAATTACCTGCCAGCCTTTAGGAAGATAAATGATATGAGATTTTATACAGATAGACCGAGACTTAATCCAGCTGGGGAGACGATCGGTGCCGGGGCCGGAGCAGCCTCCGCTATCCGGCTGACGGCAGCGCAGCAGCAAGGGTTGGAGGGTAAAGCGGGCCAAAAAAAGAGGAGCCGAGCTTGCAGGGCAGAGCGATGCCGGCGCAGGGAAGCAGGGACAGGCACAGCATCCTTCTCCCGCCCGGAGACGGATGGGAGGACGGCGCAGCTCGGCACGCGCCGAGATCGGTGCTGCGAGAAACCTCAGCCCCTGCTTAGCAGTCAGGTCAGGCAGCACCAACGCCGCCCGGGAGCCTGGAAGAGGACGCGCTGTTTTCTCCTTTTGCTGTCAGAGACCACAGGGATGGTTTAACCTCTGCACCACGGGCCGGGCTGGCCTCTGCATTCCCGCCTGTCCCACACCCGCGGGCATCCCAGGACCTGCGGACGGCACACGTGGGCTTGAGGAAAGCAAGACGCAGGGATAATTCAAGACTGGAACAGGCTCTGCTTCCCCACGTTTTATGGGCAGCAGCAAACCCAAGAGCCAGCTCGCAAGGCTGCGGAGAGCTGGTTGCCTGCCTCTCCTTCTCCTGGACCGTGGATGGCCAAGCCCTCGGAGCTGAGCATTTCCCTTCCTCGCCGCCACATCCCAGCCGGCAAGCAGCTGCCTCCTCGCAGCCTTTCCAACCTTTCCCAATGCTGGGAAAGACCAGGCTTTGCTGCTTTCCTCTCCAATGCAGGCTGCTCCGCTTGCCAATCACGGGGGGTCCTGTCTCACAGTGGGACATTTCCCGGCTTTCCTTGGCAGGGGAGGTAACACCACACACCCAGACCCCGGGGACAAGGACCCCGGCTCCCTGTTCAGCTGTTGCCGTTCGGAGACATCTCCTCGGTCTCTTGGAAACGCTGCCGCGTGGGAGCTGCCGCTCGGGGAGTGAGTCACGCTGCCGGGTGGGCAGGGACGGCACACGGGCACGCCAGGCACTGGCCACCACTCGCCCCCCGAGACCTCCCCGCTCCCCCAGGTGCCGTGCCACGGTGGCACGCGGCAGAAAGCCATGTGTCCCCATGGAAGGGCATCTCCCGCGCCACTGGGTGACAGCCCCACACCTCCCGTCCCGCTCTGCTGCTCTGGAAGCTGCTAAAGCACCACAAAGCGTTTCCCAGCGGCTGCTTTTCCCATGCCATGGCATCAGGGAGAGAGGGAGCAGCCCTGGGAAGGCAGGTCCTGTGGAGATGGAGACCCCATTTTTGCACATGGCATGAGAAAATCCTCCCCCTCCAGGCTCCGGGGCTAAGGGGAAACTGAGGCACGGGGTAAGGAAGGGACTTGCAGCAGGAGATCACTGATGGTGCAGAAGCCTGTGGGCAAAAGGCTCCCCTGAGCATCCTTGCCCGAGGGGAGACATCCCCCAAGGCACAGGGCAGGAGCCCAGCCACCCTCCTTTGGGGACCAGCTCCTCACCTGGCCTGAAAGATAGCACAAGCTCCCCAAAACCCGATGGGATGATAAGCACTTCTTCTGAAAGGGAGCAATTACCACAAAATACAGATTATGCAAATACCTTGGTTACAAAAACGACGCTCCCTGAATGCTGAGCAGGAAAGAAAAGAGCCGCCGAGAACAAAAATTCCTTTAGCCAAGAGCTGCATCACGTCTCTTCAAAGCGCCGAGATGCAGAGAGGGGCCTCCTTGGGCAGAGAGGCTTTAAGAGGCCACCACAGCCCACTGACCACCACACCAGGGACAGAAATGGCGCTCAGCCTTTCCCTTTTCTCCCAAAGCGCTCCAGAGCTGTTACTATCACTCCCCTTGGAAGAATGAGGAAACCGAGGCACAGGAGAAGGCACTTGGCCACCAAGACCCAGTGTGCGGAGAGAGAGAAGAGGTTGAGGTGCTGCTGTCAGGATGTCCCAAGCCGGGCAGGGAGCAGGGCACCCTGGTGCTTCCCACTCTCCCTGTGAGCGCTCCTGGGGAGCGGAGTGGGACTCACCAGAGCTGACTTCTCATGGAGCGGAGGTGTTAAGAGAGGCAACAAGAGCATGGGGTTGGTGGTCAAAAACCCATGTGGGCTACTTGGGATGGGCTGGGAGGGCAGCAGCCACCACGACAGGCAGGAGGCTGGATAGGGGAGAGCCAAGGGGGGACCCGTGAGTCTTGGTTCACCAAGGGACTGTCCTGCCTCGGCCCACGCTCCCTGGCATGGAGGCAATGGCACCAGCTGAGTGTGGTGCCATCCCTGGTGGCCGTGGAAGACCCCGACAAGCCGTTTCAGCCTTGCAGGCAAGGCAGATTTGGAAGGATCAACTGATGATTTTGGAAGGATGGAGGGTGATGCTATCTGAGACAAGGGCCACCAGGCAACACACGTGGCCACCACATTTTCCCAGCTGATGCGATACTGCCGTGCCATAACCACATCGCATCCCTCAGCGGGAACAACCGCTTCTCACAACACCACTGGAGCCACCAGACCCTCACACGGCTCTGAGCTCCCGGCACACCAAATCCCTGCCCTGCCCAACGCTTGCCTGCCTGACAGCAGTCACTCGCTGAGTCCCACTGATGCTGCACGGGGAGGAAGGACAACTCATGATGCAGTAAATGCCAGCAGAGCCAGCCACGCGATGCTGTTTCCTCTCCCTATGGAGCAGAGAAGCCGTTAAGGCAGCGGGAATGCTCTTTGCATCGTCCCCAGGCAGATTTACGGTGGCACTGCTGCACCGGGCTGGAAGCCCAGCATCCCCTCCTGCAGGCAGCAGCAGGAGCAAGTCCCCATTGTGAGTGTCTCCATGGGGAGCTCCAGTGACCCCCTCCCACTGCCAGCACTGTTCGGCCAGAGATGGTGGAGCATCTTCTCCGGTGCTCCAGGGAGGGATGGGGACCCAGATTTTGCAAAGTC
>JAOXNH010000060.1:5429446-5445970 GCA_028566575.1 Bartramia longicauda
CCTCCCCGGTGCATCTCCCCACCCACCCTGGGGATGCTGAGGCTGGGTACCAGGCTACTTATTTACAATGCTAATTAATAGCTGCTGGAGCAGCCACTTGCCAGCCAGCAGGCTCCTGCAGCGCCAGGAGGGCTCCCCCCCGCCACCTCCAGGGATGGGGGAGCTGCTGCAGCTCCTCCTTTTCCAGGCCCTGACTCCTACCCAGGGTAAATCAGGGATACTGGAGGATTTGATGCTGCTGGATTGCTCCAACGTGCCCCAAAACAGCGCAGCTCCCTGGAATCCTCTGGGTCCTGAGCAGCACCAGGGAGGAGAAAGAAAGAGGCAAATCAGTCTATTTATTGAAATGCCTAAATTAGGAGGTGGGAGTCTAATTTTAGGCACCTGGCATTGTCCTTCAGGGTGATGAATTGAGCACCTCAAGGGCTTGGGTGTGCATTGCTGTGCTCCTAACGCTGTGGGAGACGGTCTGTGTCCCTGGAGCTGGGGTGGCACCCCACTGAGATCAGCCCTTACTGCCAGCCTGGCCCGTTGCGGGGGCACTGGAACTGCTCGGATGTGCTTTAAGGGAGCAGGGACCCCATAAACCCCAAACAGCCCCTTTACAGCCTGTTTCTCAGCTGAGCCTGGCTGTGACTCAGCAGGAGGGGAAGCCGAGGGCTGTAACCACTGGGCGCTGACAACACGTCCCCTCCATCGAGCAGCTCCCTGGGGCTGGAGACACCTTCAGCTGAGCCCTACCACCGTGCTCCTGCAGCAGAGCCAGCCACGCTTCATTAATGCTAATGAATTGAGGCTCCCAACACCCAGCCAGGAGAGGAAAGCTGAGCTGCTATCGCACTGGGGATGGAGCTGGCACGCAGAGGTACTGAAGTCAGGAAGGGAGATCGCGGGAGCAGAGACCTCCACCACGCTCTGCATCCCAGCTGGGGACAACTGCTGCTCCGAGTCCATGTAACCCATGGGCAGGACAGACCCTTCCCATGTTTTATAATCCCTCATGATCCCAAGGAAGCAGATTTGCTGCCCGTAACCCAGCCCAATGCCAGACTTCTGCTGCTGAAGGAGACCTCCACCCTGCCCTGTCCTGCAGGAGGACCCTGAGGCCCTCTGCAACCACCTCAGACACCCTGGGCAGCACCAGGAGCTTGAAACCATCTCGTGGCCTAGCAGAAAGATAAATGGAGAGCAAAGCGTGGCGCTGGCAGATTGCTGCTCAGCAATTGCCCCTTGGAGGACACCTTCTCTGCAGCTCTGCCGGCGCGCTGCTCTCGTTCAAGACTTTCCAATCATTGTAATAGAGTGAAACCTTATTTACTGCCCTCATCCCGTTCTTCTAAAGTGGCCATGGGCATACAGCAGCCCTCTTTCCTTCTGCACTAACAAGGTGGCACTTAATGGCTTTTCTGCCACTGCGCAAATCAACCCCAAATAAATGGGGACACCAGGGGAAGGCCGTAAGTGGTGGCTGGGGCAGAGCCAGGGAAGGGGAGGGCAGGGGTGTCCAGGGGTCTGGCAGGCACCTACGGGCAAGGATCTGGCCCTGAGCAAGGGATAGTGAGGTCAGCAGGGTGGACACAGGCTTCAGCTGCTGCTGGGGAGTGATGGCGTGTTCATCCATGTTTTAAATGGTCCCGTGGTTCAGCTGGGATTGAAGGACAACTGCAGACCCCAGAAGGGATGGGGGTGCTGCCCCATGCTGAGCACACACAGACTCATCACACGGGCTCACCGCTGGCCATGGCTTTGGGGAAGCCTCAGGCACAGCACTGTGTCTGTGCCAGGCAGCCGGGAAGCCCTGGGATGCGCGTTGTGTCCCGGGGACATGTCCTGGCAGAGTGGCTCCCCGGTGCCAGGCACAGCCAACCAGGCAGGATCTCAGCCCCAGGCAGATGCCAGGAGGGTGGGAAGCCCAACAGGTAGCACTGCCTGTACCCACCCCCCAGACCTTTCTCCCAAAATGGGGCTCATCAAAGCCTCCTTTTCTAGGAGGTGAGAACGGACCTGCAGGTTCAGAAAAGGCAGGGGTAAAGCCAGGCAGCCCCACTCTCCCACCCATGCCCTGGTCCCAGGTGGGGCCTTGATGATGAGATGGGAGGGTGGAGGTGAGAGGAGACACTGAATCACCGGCAGGCACTGCAAGGCAGGCACACGCGTGTCACACCATGGTGTGAGGATGGGAGCGCATCCCGCCGGAGCTGCCCGCCGGGGCAGAAACATTGTGTTTCGCAAGAGCATCCTGCTGATTTCCTCCGAGGAGCTTCTTGGCCCAAACCTCTGCAGCGTTAGAAACGCAAGAGCATTTTTCTAATCAGCCAGCTCCATCAGCGCAGGAGACGCCAGCTCCTCTTCATTTCAGTGTGACGCAGTCTCTCAATTACCGTGCACTAACCAAGGCTCCACCGAGAGCCTCATCGGGAGAGAAACTTCCCAACAGGGTCGGGGAAGAAATATGGATACAGAGAAACACCGGTGGCCCGCTGGGGCTGGGCTGCTGTAGCCACAGAAACAGCACCGCTGGCTCAGGTGTTTGGGTACGGGGCAATACTGCTCCCCAGAGGATTAGCAAAATGGTGCTCAGAGGGCAGAGGCATCCCTGTCCCCAACCCCGAAGGGAGGGGACCCCCAGCTCAACCCTGTCGCAGCCTGTCACCGTCCCTGCTGGGGTTATCGATTTGCCAAGGCTCATCCCTGAGATGCAGGATGCCTGCAGTGGAGCGGTCCTCCGCGGGTTGCCATGGCGATGCAAAGCACTGCCACCTCCCCATCCCTGTCCCTGCCGTGGGACAGCCCGGCGCCCAGGCAGCAGGTTTCCCTTAGGGCAGGCTTGGGGCTCGGCGTGCCAACCCTCCCACAGCTCTGGGGTGCATCCCACGTCCCCTATCCCCCCAGCAAGGGATATCCCACCAAGGCTGGCCTTGCTCCCGCTTCAGGGAGCTGCTGGAGCAGGAGTGAGGGAAGATGGTGCTGGGGTGAGCCAAGAGGTTTTTCTCCATTTTCCTTCCTTTCCTTTATGTGCTTTTCTCTTCCCCTTTCTCACCCTCCCCAGCCCTGCAGCTGGACCAGCTCCGCTCCTGTCAGATGTGCATCAGTGTTGTCAGGAGGAGAACAGGATTCGTAGAGCTGCGGATGGGGCCCGGGAAGACAAAATGCTGTCGTGGAGCAGAGAGTGATTTCTGTTTGAGTGGAGATGGGAGGAAGCAAGAGGCAAACCATCGGCTGGAAGAGAGAGCAGCTGGGCTGCTGCCAGCTCGCCCCTGCTTGCTCCCTCCAGCCAGTTAACAAGGAAGGGTTCCTCCAGGAATCCCCCCCTTTTCCTCGTGCACCCCAAAATAGAGACATGTCCTGGCAGGATGCAATCAGAGGGATGGATCCCATCCTCTCTATTTCATGGGTGGTTTAGAGGGTGGCCGACCTGTGGAACTGCACGCAGCTGCCCCAGGAGGGGCGTCCTGATGCCGTGGGGCTGGAGATGCCCTGGCAAAGCTGGAAGTGCAGATCCTCCTTCCTCCCCAGCCAGAAGCAGCCCGAGGTGACATCCCCCTCCTCAGCCTGGAGCTGTAGTGACATGGTGCACCATCCGCTCCACGTAAGCCTGAGCTGCAACCAGAGATACACTGGGCACCTTCACATCAGGGAAAACGGGAAAAGCACTTTGACTGATGGATGGAGCCGGTGTGGATCACTCCTGTAACACCAGAGGAGCAGATGCTGCCAGTGTACACCCAGTTTGCTGCCAGAGCCCTGCTTGGCACGGTCAGGGAAGGTGTGTGTGCAAGAAGCCGAGCTGCCTGGCCCGGGTCAGTACCGTGTGGGACAACACTGGTGCAACCAGGGAACCCTCCTGCCCGGGGTTTTCTTGCCTCAGTTTTGCCTTCCTCTGTCCTCAGCCTTTTCCCTGTCTGCCCTGTGCTACCCAGGCTGGGGAGAACCATCAGCGTAGTGGACACTTCTGATCCCTAAACACTCTCTGCTCTCTCCCCTGCCCCACACGTCCCTTTTCCCGCGGCTGCAGGCTGCAGTGGTCCTGGGAGATGCTCTACCAGGATACACGTGCTGTGTGTGTACTCCTGTTCTTTGGCTGTGTCTCTGCTCTCACAGTGGATGCTGATGCTCCTGCGTGCCTCCAACATTGCCATGGGCAGTGGGGGCCATTACCTTGGCTCCTGCACCCCCTGAGCACCCTCCTGGCACCGGAGCAGCTGCCGAAGCCCTGAGTAAACAGCCACGGTGCCATCACCCTGCAGAAGCCATACTGCTGTCTTTAAAAGCAAAATGGGAAAAAAAAAAGAAGGTTTTGGCTCTGCAGCGTGCTCCCAGGCTGCATGAGAAATGCTTTCACGACAGCTGAAGATTCAATACAAACTGGGCACTGAAGGCAAAAGGCTTTAGTAGCATAAAAAAGACATTTTCTGAAAGCAAGAGCTGATTCATACCGACAGAGATGGCCGTTTATTTAGGAAAGCTTAAAACCTCAGAAACCTCTCACTCCTGTTGCATCTAAGGGGGTTGTAAGCTCTGCTGTAAGCTGCCTGTCCAGGGAAAATAACACATTTACAACACCGTCTCTCCAGCATCGGTATCTAAACAACCACAAATCCACAGCCAGAGCAAGTGTGGTGCTGGAATCAGACACAAGTCAGCCAGACCCGGATTCACAGCCGGCTCCAAAGGGCACAGGAGCCAGCACGGTCCAGCGCCTGACGCAGGCAGCACTGCCAGAGCCCCGGCAACCAAATTCTCCCCATGCGAAACCAGAGGCTGCCTGTGGCCTTTCTTATTTTAATCTATGTTGCAATGAATTAAACATGTTTTAATATCAAAAATGTAAGATCAAGGACCGGCAGTAATAAATCCTCCACAGTCATTTTCCGTATTAAGCCGGTGTGTACCCAGGGCAAGCGCAATAATTAGAGTCATGGGGTGATTTATTTGGAGGAAGGAACTGAAGGCATTCAGATATTGGCTTTCTCAGTCTTGGCGCGCGTTCGTGCCCCAGTTCCCTGCCTATGTTATAAATCCCTCCAGGGTGGAGACCCTGGAGGGGTGGGAGCGCTGATGGCAGCGGGACACCTGGGTCTGGAACAAGCAAAGACTCTCTCATGCTGTGTGCTCTCTGCCAACGTGACCCAAAGGGCACCTGAAGGACCAAGGGCTGAAGGAAAGGATGTATCTGGGGTGAGAAGTGGCCTTTGTCTGTCCCAGGAGGGCTGTAGCTGTGTTCCCAGAGGGCTGGCAGGAGTAACATCACCCAACTTTCCCCTTCACTGAGGATGGGGAAAGGGGGTTGGCTCTGGCAGACCCCAGGAGAGGCTTGAGCTCACCCAAGCAGCTCTGGGATGGGGGGTCATTAGTGTTCCCACGCTTTTGCCTCTCTACCCCTTGCTCAAGCACTCCCCACTTTCAGCACAGGGACTCACCCTGGGCTGAGGATGCCGCCATCCCCAGAAGCAGAGCATTTTCCTGAGCCATTTCCCAGGCTCCGGCACAGCGGGGCCAGCAGTAGGCACCCACATTACAGACATGCACCGCAGAGAAGAAGCCATGGTTACACACCTATTTCTATGCTCAGCAGTCATTTTCAAGGTTGTTTATAACTTTTTCCTGTCTTTTCACCTTTTTGGATAGATAGGAGGTGGTATTTTTTTCTCAGCACCCGTGTGAATTCTTGTGGGCAGTTTGTGCCTGTCTGAAGGCTGGAGAGGACTTCTCTCACTGGGGAAACAGGACTGCAGGCTTTCCTCCCCAGCTGCACCAGCCCAGCAGCTGTGAAGTGTGATGGGTGAGCTTTTGGGGGGTTTGCTGAAAACCCACAGACTCCCCAGCAGCTGGGTGAGGCCATGGGTTTGAAAACATACAAAGGTGGAAGGGACCTTCAGCGGGACTTGCAAATATCTGGTCACATCTTGCAAAAACGATCATAGGGAAAAGCAAAATTTAGACCAAGCGTTCTCAAGTCTCCTTGAGACCCTACATGAGAAAACCAGAGCAACCCATCCTTTTGGGAAGGGGGAAGTCCACTCCTGAACCGTGCTGCTGAAGCACCTGGAGCTGGATGGTGCCAGGTCCTAAATTAACTCAAAGCAAGGAGGTTGTTCCCTTCCTTAAAGCAGTGACAACCATAAAGGTCCAGAAGACCTCACTTTTTGGGCAGTTTCTACACAGCTCCCCGTGGCAATGTCCTGGATGCTGCTGAGGGGAGGGAGATGCTTTCCCTACCCTCACAGGATGGAGCAGGCAGAAACCACCCATGGCTGCCCAGTGGAAGAGACTGCATTTCTTCCAGATTTAAAGATTTTCTCTCAATCCCCATGACTCCAGGAGCTGGGGCTTACTTCAGCCACTTGATATTACAAGCCTGTTGTTTCCAGGGCTGGCAAAGGTGTGCCTAGCTCTTGAGTGTCCTGCCATTAAATCACAGTCTCCTTCAACTTGTCTTGGTAGATCAAGGGCACTTGGCACCACTGGGAGCCCAAAGCAGAGCACTGCAGCAGCACGGAGAAAGAAGAGGAATACATTATTTTTAGCTGCAAAGCATTCCCCCCCACCCCCCTTTCTTGTGGAGATGGGCTGCAAACAGTGAGAACAGCCTCTTGCATTGAACTGCCCATCTAACACTTCAAATGTTTGCCATCGAAACAAAATCTTATCTGAGATCATACAGAAACTCATGGGGTGGGGTGTATCTTTCCAGCATGGAGGAGGCAAAGCCCTGGGCTGAGCAGGGAAGATTTGAGGGTGGCAGGGAGGGCACCAGGCTGCTGTGCTTGGAGCAGCCACCGCGTTTGGCTGAGAGCATCTCTCCGTGCCTGTAACTTGGCACACTAAAATAGATGGAGGTGCCTTTTGATGTTCCCTTTGAATTGCTCCTCTCTCTTCCTTCTCTTCCCCAGGGTATTTTATTGGACTTCCTAATAAAGCTGGAGGGAGGGGTGGAGAGGGAAAAGTTCTTTGAGCTTATTGTAAATGAGCAGAATCTTATCATCTGCCTGCTTCCTTTTTAGATTTACCCTGTAATCTTATTTACAAGCTGAATATCAAGTGCTGGAGTAATCAGTAGGTGATCGATAACCGAGAGAAGCTCCTTCTTGATCTGCAACTATTTAAAGTCAACCTGTCCATGTGCAAGCAGGACTTTGCATATGGGAGCTGCTTTTTGGGTGGAAAGGTGCTGTCATGAGAATTCCACATGGTCTCCTCCATGCAGATCAAACCAGGGGTCTGACAAGCCCCAGTCCTCCTCAATTCCCCAAGCCACTAGCCTTGCCACGAACTGAATCCTCAGCACGAGCCATGGTTTGGGGTTGGGATGTGGTCAAAGCATCCCCAGTGGGCATCCCCTTCCGTTGAAGCAGGGCTGAAGGACCATAATCACCACCTCTCCTCCCACTTAGCCCAGTGTACGTCAGGAGCAATGCCCCCAAAACACAGTGATGTGCTTCTGCTTGGGGAGATGGGATCAGTCACTGGATCCACAAGAAAGTTGGGCTGGCACACTGGGGAACACTGCAGCCCCCGCCTGATGCTAATTAACACAACTGCTCTCCCCTGAGATCACTAATCTTACTGCTTCTTGCTGCTCCCTCTTTTGCATTCAGCTTTGCCTTTCATTTACCTGAGGATGCTGGCAACTTCAGGGCACTTTTAATTAAAAATAAATAAATACGCCTAGTGTTTAAGAAGGGCTGCAGGAAGGATGAGAGAAGACTTGTCCTCTCTTTGTTAATCTGCAGTCCAGACCTGGCTGAAATCAGGTGGCTAAATTCCGATGTTACCTCTCGTGTGACCACCCTGAGCAGAGGGAACCGGGATGCAGATACTTGCCCAATCTACCTGCTCACTGCCTGTCCCCACACTGGCTTGGGGACAGTTGGGACAGTGCCTGCTGGGTCCCAGCCTGTTGCTGCCTCCCTCTCACTGCCTTCTCCTTACTCAGCAGTAGCATCATCATCCCCCCCCCCAGCTCATCCATCATCCCGGATTAGCCATTAGTAAAGCCACCCATTTGCGGGGCTGCAGCTCAAATGAATTGTGTTAGTATTCCAGCTACCGCAATGAATGGCCTGACATCGAAACCATTTTGGATCGCAGGGAGAAAGCAATCAATTATTTCATTCCCTTGCCTGCTGCCAGCACCCAGGCACGCAGGGCTGGAGCACACTCTGATCCCTTAATGGCATTTTGAAACCCCGGTCAAGAGAACAGTGCATTTTGTTTTGCTCCATGCATGGCAAGAGCCAAAAGGGTGTTGTTATCAACCCCCATGGTGGGACAGGCTGTCCCTGCTGCTGTCTGGCCCTGCCTGCCAGTCCCTGCACCACTCCAGGTCCCTCCTGCTCCCCTACAGCCACCTCC
Source organism: Bartramia longicauda (assembly GCA_028566575.1). NCBI lineage: Eukaryota > Metazoa > Chordata > Aves > Charadriiformes > Scolopacidae > Bartramia > Bartramia longicauda. Next base: position 5,437,802 of record JAOXNH010000060.1, read on the forward strand.
TGTCATGGGGAACACTGCAGGTAGTCCTGCCTCCCAGGCAGGCAAGAGAAAGGGTAGTCATTACATACAAAAGGAAAAAAAATAATAAAAATATCTTAACTGGTGTGCCCTGTCTCTCGACTCACCCACCTAAAGCCATCCAGTTCCCAGCACCAGCCCATGCCTCTTCCTCGCTTCCCCTACCTCCTGTATAAATACAGCAACAATAATGAGAGGAGGGCTCTTCACCCTCTCACCAGCATCTCACCCTGCGTGGAGCACTGTCAGGCAGACAGCACGGCATGTGGTCCTGTGGACCCAGCTGGCCGGTCAGCTGTAGAGCATCTTCTGGACACATGCTCTCCCACTGCAGCCCAAAACACTCTTCCCACATGGGAAATGGTGTGAGAGAACTTCAGTCACCCACCAGCTCCAACATGATGCAGCACGACTGGGCTTGCCGGGGAGAAAGCATCCTCTCTGCCAGATGCAGGTCACTCAGGGTCAAAAGAGCAACTGGGGGTGATGGTGGCATGTCTCATTTTAAGGCACTATGTCCTCCAAACACTGTCCCTCCAGACAGCCATCCCAGAGCCATGATTATTGGGAAGGGATGAGCAGGAAGGACAATTTCCCTGCCCACTGACTCAGAGTTCAAAAGGCTCATCATGGCTCTTGGTGGCAGAGTCAGTGTTTGCTGAAGACAACTTGTTGCAGCAGTTTCTGTTCTGGAGGCTGCATGTGAAGAGGAAGAACAGACTGGGACACACCAGGGCTGCTCCCAGTTCCCTTCAGCTGGTGTTAAATCCAAAGAATAATTATTTCAGGGCAAACAAACCCCTTTCCTGGCTTACGGCACTTATTTCCAGAAGTCTCCAGCTCTTTGGGGGTCCTGAGCAGACACTTTCTCCCCTTGCTGAGCTCTGCCTTCAACCCCCATGGAAGAGAACTGCAGAGGTTCACCTTGCTCTCACATAGTAAGAGGGACCCTCAGCTGCTCCCTGGCTATCTGCACCTTAATGACTTTGTTCCTGGAAGACTTCTTCACTCTACAATGATGCACAAGGTGATGGAAATATCATTAAAAAAAAAGCATTCAACAGCAAGGCAAGCTCTATGGGACATGACATTCTCCTTGAACCTCCATCCTAACTCAGCTGCAGCAGCAGGGCTGGAGGACAGATTTCAAATCCTTCTGTGAAAGGCATGATTGCAGGGCTTTTCTTTACGCAGGTGTTGGGAAGCAGACTGAATGGAAGGTACCGGCTAAATATAAGCTCTGATTTAAATGATAAGTGATAGTAAGTGGTTTCATTGTTTGGGAGCGAGGACCTCCAAACCGTTCACTGGAAGAGGCACAACCAGCCCCAGCAGAGCCAGTAATTAAAGGTAACTGTAGCCCAAAGCAGTTACAGCACTAATAAAGCAATGAATGGAGATTATGCTTCCCCTGTTGCGACTGTAAAACCAGCACTCGGCAGCGGCTGGGCATCCGAGGGAGTACCCGGCTGCAACTGCACTGAACGAGCTAATTGGAGAGGAAGATTTCTCTCCATCCTTGCTCACAGGACAGAGAGCCAGCCCGAGGAACAGCCACACAGGAGGGGGTGAGAAATGCAGATGCTGCAGCTGGAAGGAGACCATAAATCCAGTGCTGGCAGCCTCACCCACAGGCTTTTTACCCCCTCAAGTGCCACCCAGAGCAATCTGGTTTTGCCCAAAAGGGTGAGAAAGGCTCACATCAGCACCAGCTGAACAACACAGTGGCCTCTCCCAAGGATCTGTGTGCCCAGGGAGGTCATTCACTAACCACCCCCAAGGAGCTGGATGCATTGTCCGGCTGCCACCCACCTGCCCTTCACAAATCCCAGCACCCCCACACGGAGCGCGATCCCCAGCCTCCCAGCCGAGAGGAGAAACATTTCTTGTGGATGTAATCTTCACCACGCTCACTCAGCCTTATCAGGTTTTGGAGTGGGCTGCGGTATTTAAATGAGGTGAACTGAAAAGATTTAAAAGGCAGCAGGAAGCCTCTTGAAGGGAATGAAAGGACTCATCTACGGCAACGGAGAGCGGAGATAGCGCCTGATCGGGTAAGGAAAGGCAGGCTCTGAGAAGCAGCGAGCCCAGCACTGGTCAGACACTCGCAGCACAGGGGATGCTGTGCATGTGTTTCACGTCCCAGAGCGGCGCTGGCAGCAATGGGAGTCCCACAGCTTGACACAAGCAGAGCACAACAGCCTCCTTCAAAGATGGTCTTCCACCCCATCCACAGGTCAGGAGCCCACACGGGTCCTAAGGTGCTTGAGTGAGGAAGATTGTCCCTTGTAACTCCTCTTGAGGACATCTGGTGCCCTTTACTTGAAAGCCAAGTCAGCTTTGGCATAGGGATGGCTTCTTCACGTGGGGTGAGAAATACCTCACTGGTTGCAGTGGGCACATCTCCAAGCATAACAGGACCTCGGTACTCACAATACTGGTGTCACTAGACCTCTGCTAGCCCTCCTCTGCAGAAGGTAGTAGTGCTGCCCCTGTTTCACAGCTGGGGAAACTGAGGCATGGGCCACCTCCAAAAAAAAAGAAAGAAAAAACAACCCTGAAAAGTGAGATTAGGAGAGTCTAGAGCAGCAAAGGGACAAAACACACAGCAGCAGGGACCACAGCTCCAGAGCATGTAGCATGCAAGGGGTCCAAGAACATTGCTGGGGGCCTGTGTAACACATCTAGCAGTGGCTGTGACCTGGTGGGGAGCAGGACCTGGAGGAAAGGAGCCGGTGATAACACCATTGGGGCTGCTGCAGCATGCCTAGTTCCAATCCTGCCCTCCATGGGGAAGCAGCAGCCTCCAACCACCAACACCTTCTCACCTCAAACCTGCTCCCCTCCCTGGGCTCTCCAGGAGATGAGGCATTGCTTCCATGCTCTGGCCACACAAGGCATTCAGTTGCCCCTTGGAGAAGAGGAATGACCACTCACCTCTGGCCCATGGGGATTTTCAAACACAAGCATCACCTCAGTACCTCCCATCCTGGGAGAAGAAAGAAATTGCTGAAGCAATTAGAAAGTCAGAGCAGATGCCATGAAGCCTGGATAGCAGGCAAATATCTCTGTAGGCATCTAGACCCCCTTGAAAATTTGAAACTGGATTGTGAGTGGGATTGGGGTCTTAGAGCATATAAACAGCTTGAACAGGGGAAGCTTGAAGCCAAGGCAGGAACCAGAGGGAGATACAGCAAGTCCCAGACACATGCACTAACCTTGAGCTTCCTTCCCAGCCTTGTTGGGGCTTTGCAACCCCCCCATTCCCCACGTTCTCAGCCATGGTTTGCCTCCTCTCCCCTCCCCACGTGAAAGCTGTACCCTGACATCAGCAAAACTAAGTACCTGTCCAGGAGAAGAAAGTAAGATTGATTTGACTCCAAATGCTGCCACATGCATAAAGCCAACACACTGGGAAAACAAGGCAGGCAATTTTATCCTACCCGCTTTCGGCAACAGTGACATTAGATGTTATTTGATACAAGAGAAGAGCCAATATTTCCAAACTGAAGGGCAATTATTTAAAGAGGTGTCTTTAGAGGATCTGGAAGCGGTTCAGAACAGGAGTGCTGAGGAACAGCTTTTGACTCAGAATTGCGTTTACTGAGGGCCCAACACATTTCCTGATGGTTTCACCCCAGTCCAGGCTTCCCATTTAAAGAAAACCTCAGGCAAGGTTTCCAAAAGAAGCGTTGTCCTGACTCCTCTCTGCCATCTGTAACCATCAGCTGGATCAGTGCTAAAAGCAGGTGCCGAAAGCTTTTGCAAACCCCATATTTCCAGCTAGGAGCAAAGGAATAGCCCCTGCTCACCTCACCGAGCTCTGGAGCCTAAGCCTAATAACGTAAACGTCAGTGACTGAACCTCCAGCTGGCCTTTGTGGGCGTCTCTGGCACAGTAATGCATTGCCAAGGCTGTGAAATATTAAATGAGGCGTTAGAGTCAAAAGAACAAAATTACGCATCTGAAGGCTGCTTTCCAATACCCTCAGGGTTTGGCTCCAAATGCCTGTGACGTAAATGGGTATGGATTTATAGCAAACCTGCCCCAGCACGGGCGCCAGCGCTGGCAGGGAATGGGAGGTGGCTCCAGCTCTGTCCCCGAGAGCCCACGTCTCGCGGCCACAAACTCCAGCCCCATGCTAGGTGTGCTGCTGCACTGCCCCTTGCTATCACCAGGTCCCCGGTGACACTCAGAGCCACCCCCAGCTCCCTCCAGGAGGCAAGGCTTTTGGGGTCCAGAGCTCCCCATGGAGCCCAAGGTAGAGGATGATGGAGGAAGGCTCCCCAGTGCCAGTATATTGCTTTGCCCATAAGTCCATTTTGCCACAGGAACAGCCAGCAAACCAGGAGACTGCTGTAGGTGCTTGTGAAAAGCCCCAGTCAGTGCCTTGGTACATCTGCTGGCACCAAAGCAGCTTTAGAAGATTGAGCTTTACAGACCTGATCTGCCAGAAATGAAATGAGGAGCCTCTGCCAGAATGGCAGAGACATCCTGGAGAGCAGGCAGGAAAACAGAGCAGGTACAGAGGGGAGAGATGCTGAGATACTGCAAGCATGGAAATCCAATTCCTTGTTAAATTGGAAAAAGGCAGGGCTTTGAAGATAACACTGATAGGGTAACATGTCTCAAACAGAGATGGGGCTGCAGGTTGCAGATGCAGAAAGGCATTCGTGTACACATGAGCGTGTGGAGGAAAATGATTGAGCGCCCATAAATGTAATACTGGAGAAACGGAAATTAACACAGAAAACAGCCTGGGAAATTCCAATAACCAGTGCCATGCAATGGGCTGAATGCATCTCGAGCAGCAACACGAGGGATATGTGATTCCTAAGGCATCAGAAGCAGCCATTAGGATCACTCAGCTTCTGGGGCTTTTTAGGAGCTATTTTTGCAATTCTATACAGTTATTCTGCAGGATGTTCAGTCTCACCCTCCCCCAGAGAGGCTCATCCTTTTCTCTTGACGTAACCCCTCCCTGTGTTTGAGGTGGAGGCCTGGGTCACACAGCCATCAGGAGGGCAGGTTTCCCGGCCCCAGCTCTTCAGCCAGCTCCTTACAGCAGCACAGCCCGAGCCACATGAAGCTGCCTCCCCAGCACCTCCTGGGCCACCACGGCTGCTCATCTCCATCTGCAGTCTCATGGGACCAGGGAAATCCTGTGCTGAGGCACATGAAGGCACATCCATGCCTGCAGCCAAGCACCCCTGACTCAAAGGGCTTGAGTGTCACCAGCAGGGTCTGGTGGAGTCAGCACTCACCGAAGTTGGGTAAGATCTGGTATGCTGTAAAGGGAACCTCCTCTCCTTCAGAAGGTGAGGGAGGGATGTTTGCAAAGTGGGACCGAGAAGTGACAGCCACAGGAGGGTCCTACCACCTTCAAACTGCAACTGCTCACAACACGCCAGCCAGGATGAAAGTGCCAACATCTCTATTCTGTTAATCAGGAACACAGCAGATAAAGACCATATTTGCAAACACTATTTAAAGCACAACTATTTAATTACTTAATTCCCATACATCTGTGTGAAACCAAGGTCTCTTGATACTTCTGCTCTCTAGGTCGGATCATTTTACCTGAACCCACCACAAAATTGTCATTTCACACCCAAACCCTGTCTTCTACCTCCTCTCCTGTGATCTGGTGGGTCCATAAACTGTGCAGCACTCACTGTGGCAGGCAGGTGAGTGTGAGAGGGCAGACACAGAGAGGGGTTCAGGGGGCCAAGCAGACAAACGGGATCACCAGTCACCAAGGACTGAGCAATTACTGCCTCAGCAACTTGGACCCCGCAGGGTTCCGCACTCTTGGGGTTGCTATCCCAGCAGGAAAGGTCCATCTGATGCACAAAACCAACAAACCCACCTCCCTGCCCCAGAGATCCCTGCCTAGCATTGCTGCTGCTCTCTCTTGGAAGGGCAATGCCTCAACCTGCAAGCGTCAGGAGCTGCTGCTCTCAGAGCTGCAAGGACAGGGGCTTTAACCCACCGTAGGTATCAAGTGAAGACATTTACAGAGTGCAGCCCAGACAAATACAAATCCCCAGAGCCCAGAGTCCTGGGCTGCTGCAGAACAGATGTGTTACAGCTTCACCTATGCTAACATGAGAAGAGGCTGTGGGTGAAGATCTCCTGCTGGCATAGGCAGGGATATTTCCAGTTCACCTGTCACAGCTCTAAACTGGTGCTGCAGGTCTTACATCAACAAAGAGAGGGAAAGATTCAAGTACCCTTCTTAATCACAGTGTGTCCTACGAGTCAAGAGCTCATGATGATGTTTAGAGTGAGGAAAAACCAACAACAGTGGCAGGATATTGGGACAGGAGATCCAGGCTTCCCTGGACAGAGGCACCAGCTGTCCTTGCCGCAGGGAGGCAGGAAAGCATCTTCCAGTATTGCACGCATATGGCTTGGGAATTTCAAAGGGTGTTAAGGGCATATGGATCCACGCCTTCCTAATCCTAACCCTTTCCATCCTACTTCTCCTAGGAATGAATCAGGAACAAACCCTAAACAGATCTTCTCTTTGCCCAGGTGAGTTTATCACAAGAGCTGGTGAGCCCCACATGGCCTGTGAGAGCCCTTAGCAGCTGCCTCACTGACTATATGCAGTCTGAACTACAGGCTCACATCGTGCAACTGGTCCTTCTGGTTTCTGCCAAGTATCTCTCAGGATGGATTCCTTCACTCACAAAAGTATTTTTGACACTAGCTCTCCCACAAAATTGTTTCTGCACAAGTAGTCACTGTTCTCTGCTTGCAAGCATTTTTGTACCTGGAAACTCATGGACTGAAGGAAAGAAGGTCCCTGCAGCCTCGACACCTCTCCCTGAACTTGAGAGCACCATTTCTGAGCAGCGCCAGACTTTCCCCAGCCTAATTAGAGCTGTCTGAGTAAAACCAGTCCTTCCCTGTGCGGCCAGATGCTGCATTGTGCCGCTAGCCCAGTGAGAAAGCAAGCAACTTCGGCGGTGCTGACAGAATTCCTAATGGAATAATTAAACTCAAATAATTCAATTAACACTGCAATTGAGTAATTGCATTTAGAGCATTGCTGTAATTGAGCAATATTTGTATTGTCCCAGCAATGAGGATAGGCAGAGTCGCCTTTCAACAGGCAGAGAGAGACAGATGGCGCTAATGAAGGGCAGAAGATAAATGCGAGGTCACAAGATTAAGTGCTCTTCCTTTTTTTGGCTAGAGAAGAAAGTCAAGGCTCTGTGATCCTGTTGCCTTTAAAAGCCTAAGTAACAGAAATAGAAGAGGCTCTGCAGGATTGCAGGAGTCTGCTTTACCATTAATTACTTGTTATTGAAAGCTCACAGCCCGCTTGGCGTTGCATCAACAAGAGGGCAGCCGTGGTCCCTGCCCAACCAGTCTGTTATCTTAATCGAAGGCTGCTTCAGAGTCCAGACAGCAGCAGCAAATGGGAAGCTAAGACTTCGGGAGGAATTTCTGCCTCCCTTAGCAACCTGGATGAACCTGCTGCAAGTGTCAGGACAGAAGTCAGAAGACCAGATCTCGGTAAGATAAAACAGACAAAAAAACCAAAACCATTTGGATTTGGGATGCCTCACTTGTTGTGCTAGGTGTGGCTGCATCTCAGGAGCCTGCAGGACTGAGACCAGTGAGGATGTTGTGGGTCAGTGAAGATGGCAGTTAAATTACCACCCATTCCACCCCCATCCTGGAGAAGGGTGTCCAAGCTGGTCGCCCCCCCATCTGTCAAGTTTGACCCAAGCAAATTCATTAACTCTTCTTTCCATAAAACAAGGAAAAAGTGGTATTGTAGTGAACGTAAAAACCAGTATCTCCTGTTTACCTGTTAGTATAAAGGTTTCAGGTGCTGGGTGTTTGTCTTTCCCTTGAGGCTCAACCTGATCATCAGCCTTGGGAGATCAGGCACATGAGCTTTCAAGGAATACCCTTCTAACCAACCAAAAGCTGCAGCTTCCTTGCCTGTATTTGGAGATATGAGCGTTTCCTGAGAACCCAACTTTATCACATAGCCTGAGGTGCTGGCAGTGGAAAGGTTAATGGCATGGTTCAAGTCCTTCAAGTCCATGATGCACATCACTTCCCAATAGAGCAAGTGGGAATACTGTTGGTAATGGTTTTAAGATAAAAGAGGGTAGATTTAGACTAGAT
>JAOXNH010000060.1:5474542-5484833 GCA_028566575.1 Bartramia longicauda
GGTAAGATTGAATGGCATGTGTTTATCTGCAGCCTTGCTAAATGCTGGAGTGTGGCAATTTCAGAGCAGTAATAACCTGAGGTGTAGTGCAGAGCAGATGTGCTCAAGAATGAAAACTTGATAGTGTTGTGTTGTTTCTTGTCTTGGATTCATCCTTAACTGGTATGACACCATCATGCCATTCTAAAAACAAACAGAAAAAAGGAACTTTTCTTCCCAGGGGTGCCTCTTTGTGAGGGACTCAAGAATTCTACCTGGGTTGGATTTGAACTGATGTCAGCAGCCACACGGGGGCACGGCAGAATAAATCAGCGCTGCTCTCACCAGCACCGAACTGCGCTGTGCTGCTGCAGCGCTGTGAAAGCGCTCACAGCTGGTGTATGGCCTGGGTGAGAGCAGAAATACCTCTCTCCGTGTTGAAATTGTGTTCTTGGCTTAGGTCAGGGTTTAATTTGGCTTTTTCTTCCAGAACATATATGTTAACTTCTGCATTCCAAACATATCTTTGGGGTGCAGCTCCTGTGGCATCAGAACTCTGATTTTACAGAATGTGTGTGACAACAGCAACCTATTTCCTTTAAATTTTCGTAGGAAGGAGACCTGTGTTTTTCCCCTGTCATTCCGTACTAAAGAAATTGTCTTATCAGTTAATAATGATTCATTCTCTTTGCTGGGAAATGCACATCTAAAGAAAGAGTTAAGCTTCAGTTCACCCTCAAACAAGAAAGAAGCAATAAGGCTAAGAAGCTGTGGTTTTGATCAATCGGTGGCTTACATATTTCCAAATCAATGATGGGCAAAGAACAGCTGATCTGTGTTGTGGCTGCAAAAGCTCTCTTGCTCTTCCGTGTGATTGCACTGTCTTTTTCTGTATTTTCAGTGAAAATCTTGTTTTGGCTGTGCTATAGACATATTTTCTTGCAGGATATACTTCTAGCAGATTGTGTGGTTGGTCTGTAATTTGCATAATTCAAAGCGAGTTTAGCAGGAGGTGGGGAAGGGAAGCTGGTTTCTGGAGCAATTGCTTTTCATCGAGCTGCAGGCCTGCAGTTCCTATTCAGGGAAGGATTCTTGTTTGCTCTCTGATGCAGTGCCCTGAAACTACAACAAACTGGCATGGCAAAAAGTGTCACCAACCTGTCCCAGGGCTCTGGTGCTTCTGCCTGGTGCTCCCAGAATGGCTAAAAAGTAACTCTGAGGCAATCTTCTTTACCTTGGAGGGTTAGCAGTGCTTCATGTTGACTGACTGTCAAAATTCAACGTTTCTCTCCTTTTGCAGCCTAACCTGTGCAGGGTTGTGTTTGAGGGTGATTGTAAGCCTAATGCCTTGTTTCTCCCACAGCCGTGTTGCAGAGAAAGGTAGAAGAGGTGACAAAGGTCTGTGAGAGCCGCCGCAAGGAGCAAGAGCGCAATTTTCGGTTTGCATTTGACTAAAAGACTCAATGTTTAAAGGATTAATGCAACACCTCCTGAGGAAAGAGAGGTTGGTGAGGACCTAGGTCTCCAATCACCATCTGGATTTGTTCCTTTTATTAAAACTTGTTTGTTCCGAAGCCAGTCTTTGCAGTGACTGACTGGAATTCCCCGACTCTGGTCTGAGAGACTGCATGAAGTTTGTGCTGGAAGTAGTGTCCCTTGTCCCTGTTTGTAACTGCCTGTGGGCTGGTGAGACACACAGAGGCTGCCCTGAGGGATTAGAGCTGTCTGTGGCTCCATGGCTGAGCTCTCCAGTGCTTCAGTGAAACCTGAAACATCATCAGCTGGGACTTCATAAGCTGTGATTCAGGTTCTTCCAGGGACAGCTTAAGGAAGAGCTGTCCCCAGCAGGAGCTGCCTGAGAGACTCGGATTCCTCCTGCCGCTGGCTGGAGTTTGTGTTTCAATTCCGTGTGCTTCCACTTGTGAAAGTGGGCTTTGTTTTCTGTACTTTTGGGCAATAAACTGCTTTTGTGCAGGTACCTGTAAGCGGAATTTGTACTGGATTAAAAATTATTAGATGTGCTGTTAGAAAAATGGTTCTGGTGTGGTGACTTGGGGTGGTGAAGCTTCTTCAATCACAAGGGTGCAGGAAAGAACACAGTGGACAAGTCTCCCCTGAAGACTTTAAGAGACAGAGTCTCATGTCACTGCTTTTTGATAAAGTGTGGTTATGATGCACATTCCTATGTCTCTTTACTAGTAGAGGGAAGTGAGTGGTCATGTATTTAGCAGACCTGCCATAATTTTTAATTCTGATTTGCACTTTATGCTTCTATTCAGCAAAATGCTGAAGGGGTGCAAATAATATGTAATGAGCTTTACTTTATATTTACTTTCCTCTCCTTGCACCCCATCTCTCCTCTCTTACATACTGTCCCAGGGGAAAAAAAAGAGAAGGGCCTGCTTCCCAGAGGGATTTGCTGGCTTTAATGGGTGTTTAATTGTGTGAGGTGCTCTTTCACTTTTTCCCGTGTGTGTCTTTCATCCTCTTTAGCGGGGAGGGTGGGGAGTCTCGTAGGGTTTTCGCTTGACAGCGTGGGGCCATTTCACTGCCTCGATGATCTCTGGTACTAACGATTTAATTTCGGAGGCGGGTAGGCCGCTGTAGGCCGCAGATTCCCGGTGGCGGGTTCCCTTCCCGGCACTACATCTCCCATCGGCCCCTGCACCCGCGGGCGCTGCTGGGAGCCGGGGCCGCCGCCATGCGCAGGTGAGCGGGGCTGAGGGGATCCGGGATGTCCCCCCTGCTCCAGGGCAGCCAGGACGGGGCCTGTGTCAGGCCTTCCTCCGGTACCTCGCCGGGCACAGAGTTCCCCTGGAGCCGGCTATGCCTTGGAAAGCGGCTTTTTGGGTGGGGGGAGTGTGTGTGTCTGACGGAGGCCTCACACCCTCCTGGGGCTGCCGCGGCCCTGAAGATGGTGGCAGGGAGAGCTGTCACCTGAAACTGGGCCGCCTGCTCACCCCTCGCCGGCGCTCCGTCGGCCCTAAAGGGCTCCCCAGGACTGGCGTGGGCTTCCCTCCAGCCTACGGAAAGGCCTGGCTCTCAGGTCCCCGTGGCCCGGCGCTGGGGTGCCCAGCGGCTCGGCAGAAGCCCAGGTTGTAGGAGCTCTGCCTCCAAAAGAGGGGTCAGCACCCCCCCACTGCTCTCCAAAAAGGTGTGCTGTCTGCGGGTGAGGGTGGTGTCCTTCCATCTGCCTGGGTGGAAGCAGGTGAGCCCAGCAAAGGAAAAGGGAGCTTTCCATTGAGCACTGCAAAAATTCACTCTTCTCTTCTCCCTCACAGATTTCTTTCTTGGGCCATTTGAAACTAGCAACATCTGTTTAGATACTGATACAAAACAACTTTCCACCAATAAAAATATGATTGTATGTGACTTTTTTTTTTTTAAACTCCTTGGGGTATTTTTAATGTTCTCAAAGTAGTCCTAAATCTGTTGGCTTTCCAGGTTAACATTAGTGGGAGCTTTGGTCAAGTAGTTTTGGTTCCTTGCTATGCTTTACATACCGTAAGAGCAGTCAAGGAGGTAGAGAGGCTGTAGCAGTGGTGTGTTTTGAGCAGTATTTTCCCTGTTGCCTTACTCACCATGTCCGTGCTGTGCTTCTGTGCCCCAGGGTCAACAGCAGCCTGTCCAGCGATGAGCTGCTCCTGGAAGACTTGGAAACAGAAGGAGAGAGGCAGCTGAAGAGCCTCCTTCACCACCAGCTCGATACCACTGTCTCCATCGAGCAGTAAGTCCCGGTCTGGTCCCTGGGGGGGCTGCCAGAGGGGCTGGGGAGCAGAGTCCGGCCACATCAGGGGCAGCAGCAGTGTAGCCTCACTGAGGCCTCCTCCCCAGGAGGATGTTTTGTGCAGTCTGCTGTCTGCCAAAATAGCTGGGCAAACCCTTCCTTCTTTCCTGGGTCTCCTGGCTGGACACTTCAGCAGGAGATAAGCACTCCTTGTCTCCTGGCGCAAATGCTGGTGGAAACTTATCTTCACTAAAAATGATTGATTTGCCTGGACACAGGTGTGAGTTTCTAGGCCGGCGAGTTCATCCCCACCAGCCTGGCCTGTGTTTGCACCTGCAGGGTTCTTGGTGTTAGTGTTGGGAGTTGCCTCCTGCCCATGTTGGGGCAGCATCCTGCTCTGTGGGATCTCGTGGGCTTGGAAAAGGGTTGTGAGAACGTGGCTCAATTGTGTGTTGGAAACATGGCATCTCTGCCTTGGTGCAGTGGGACCAGGCATGGATTGGGGGAGAGGCCAGCCCCTTCCTATTCCCCCAGGTTCTCAGTGCTAAGTTGTTTCTGCTGTTCTGCTGCTTTTGGGTTACAGGTGCAAGTCAAAGCGGAGATGCTTCGCCCCTGCAGCTTTTTACAAGCCTTTTGGGGAAGAGGCTGCGGGAGCTTTGACCTTGTCACAGTTCCAGGCCCTGCAGGAGAGCAACAAAGAAACTGCTTCTCTCCGGGAACTGGGGCTTTCCGACTCGGAGATCCTGCTCTGGAAGAACCAGGCTTCAACAGGGAAGGTAGGTGTGCTCTGCTCTTATGTGTTCTGCTTGTAATGTGGTAAACTGGAAGGTGCAAAACAGGACTTGGGCTAACCCTTGGCTTCCCTCTGTCTCTCCTCCTGTTCCTGAGCAATAGCTGTGGGCAGAAGGAAGCTGACTGGTAATCATGGGTTTGCTTCTCTTCAGCTGAAGTCATTAATTGCTCTGGTGTTTAAATGCAAACCCAGTCCTGGTATGGCCTGCATTAAAGCTTGGGTTAGAGAGGGGTGTGCTGTTAATTTAAGACTGAAAAATAATTTCAAGAGTTACCAGCTGATTTATTTGGTATGAAAGCAGTTCTGGGATGTTTAGAAATAAAGATTAGCGTGGAAAACACTAATCTGACAGAAAGAACCAGTGACATTAGGGTGCAGCTCGTGATAGAAGAAGAACATTTAGAGAGAAAGTCCAAGTCAGGTAGCAATGTGCAGTTTTGTGTATGGAAGCCCGGAGTGAAGGATTCCACCAAGGAGGAATCAGCGGAGACAGGGAGGACTTCAGATTGCTTTGCTGAGAGCTCCATGGGCACCGAGTGCAGGCTTCCATTATTTTCAGCTGTTAAGTTGCAGCTTTTTTGAAAACAAAGTACTACAAATGATTTCCTGGAATTGCTTTTCCATATAAACAGCCTTTTGTGCCCCAGGGAAGCTGTGAAATGGTGGATGGAAGCCCTGTAGATGTGGGCCTGTGCAGTCGGGCGGGAAGGGAGAGGTACCCATGGGAAAGCCTATGTTAGGCTGTGCTCAGTGCAGGGAGGAAGCCTGGTTTCTTGCCTGAGGCAGAAGGGTCTGCCACAGTAATGGTTGAACCGAATTTGAGAAAAGAAGATCCACCTGCAGCCCCATAAAGGTGTGTTCTCTGGATTTGGATAGAGGTGGATGGGGGAACAGAAGTTGGGGTCTGTCTCTGTGCTTTGGCAGCACGAATCTGGTGAATCCTGGCAGTGCCCTGGCCCCGTGTAGTGAGGTTTATTTACACAGGAACATTCGCTCGTAGCCAGGTCAGCTCTGAGGCCTGTGCTGCAGTAGCTGGGTGGTTTCTGTGAGGTGGCTCATGTGAAGCTGGCCAAGAGTTTAGTGCTCAGCCTAAACCTACCCTCGGGTGCCAAATGGCAACTTGGGGCCCACTTTTCAGCAAATAAGGTTCTCTCAGTGACACCAGGGTCGTAGACCAAAAGCTGGGTGGAAACTTCAGCTCAGGGATGCTACAGATGTGGCAAAAGAATTGCCAAAAGGGGTTTGTGCAGTTACTGTAGGTGGCCTTAGAAGATGGCTATAGCTGGCAGAGGTTGAGACAGAGAGACACAGGAGCCACCAAACAGTGAGGCCAGGGAAACGAAAGCAGCACAGAAAGCTCAGGAGAAAGGGACTGTTTCTCCATTTTTCTCAAGAGCTGAGGCTTGTTGATTGATTGTATTTCTGTCCTGCCCTTGCAGTAACAGGACCTCTTGGTGACCTGCTTTTTTGGGGTGGGGTGGTTTCTAGTTGCTCTCTAGGGCTGGAGGATGTGAAGTTTGACTGCTGGCCGAGCCTCTGAAAAGGAGGCACGTGCTGTATCTGAGCAAAGCTGTGCCTGTCTTCCAGGGCTCTGGGCTGGGAGCAGCCCCGGAGGCCACGCAGGACCGTCTCCATGCCATCCAAGAGAAGATGGAAGAGCGTCAGCGCATACTGGCTCTGCCCCAGAGGTTTGCTGGCAGCAAGCAGCTGAGTCGGCGGGAGATGGAGATTGAAAATGCCCTCTTTCAGGGAACAGACCGCCACTCCTTCCTCCGGGCGCTCTACCACGAAGGTTCGTGGGCTCAAGTCTGTTCCTGCCTTCGCTCCAGCATGGAGAGCCGGGGTGTGTGGGAGTCCAACACATTTCTGTCTGGCCTTCTGTCCCTGAAGACATGGTTCTGTTTTGGCACTGTGTGGGAGGAGATATTTTCCTGTGTTACATGAGCAGACAGAGTGGGCTCTCTGAAGGTCTAATATAGAGGCTTGTAAAGTCTGTCTCTGTTTGGAGAGCGTGGATCTCGTTGACATGTCACACGTACTGCAGACCCCAGCTTGGTATGTGAAGAGTGCTTTGGTAGAGCCCAGAGGTCTTCACCGAGCTGCATTAAGTGACATGAAGTCACATTAGAGTCCCCTACTCTGGAGATTTTCAAGACCCGCCTGGATGCAGTCCTGAGTGATGTGCTCTGGGCAATCCTGCTTTAGCAGGGCAGTTGGACCAGATGATCTCTAGAGCTTGATGTGCCAGTGATGTCCATGATGTGCCAGTATGGAGCTAGAGAACATCCTTTCTCTGTTTCTCTATTTAACAGCAGTCGAACAAGGGTAAGGGGAAAACAAAAGCTCTAAATAACCTGCAGGGTCTGGTTGATAAATGCATGGAGGCTGGGTCGGAACAGGGTTTCTCCTGCCTATGTCTCTTTCTGCAGTCTCAGTCTGTGTTTTCCAGGTTCTTGGTGGTAGCCATATTACCATATTTCTCTGTTGTGGATTAGATGACACTCAGAAGAGGATAACGGATGAAAAGGACCCCATGGTTCATCTGGAGAGTGTTTACCAAGAGCTGTTGAGCAAGAAGTGTCCTGAAGAAGTCCAGCCTACCAAGAGTGAGCCATGCTTGTGCCCTTCCCTAGCCCCGCAGGGGCCTGTGGCTGAGGAACCGTCGCTTCCAGACCAGAAAGAGCAGGCAGAACAGGCAAGAAGTCCCAGTCTTCCAGCCACAAAGCCCAAACAGTCCTCTTCAACGCTTATGATTATCAAAGAGCCTGTAGAGTTTGTCCCAGAAGAGGAGATCTGCAAGAACCGTCTCTCGGAGGAAGAACTCCGGAATATACCCAGGTTCTCATCCTACCATCCTGGGGAGCCCAACAAGGTACGTTGAGATGGCCCAGGATTTATTTGGCTTCCTCACTGCCACTCCCTGAAGCTGCTTCGGCAGGCAAAGGCTCCTCTTTGCTGTTGCCTGGAGAGTCCTTGGTTGGTCCTTCTGGTCAAGGGAGAGCAGCCTCCACCCTGGGAGGGAAGGGGACCTTTGGCTCTAGTGGGAAGTCACCGGGCTGGCAAAGAGCTGTGCTTCAGATCTCAGCCTTTCCTGGCTTTGGCAGCACTAGTCCAAGTGACCTCTCCCTGTCTGGGCCTGACCGAGACCAGCTGTGACTGGTGTTTAACTGGTAGCTGGAGCTTGTTGCATTTTATAAATAACCAGAGCTATCAGCACTTGAGGCAGGCAAGCGTGATGATGCTTTCAGTCCAGAGCTGCCTTTCTCTGTACACCCACCTGCTTTCCAAACTCCATCATTGGCATGCAGCTGGAAGAAGGCCTCTGAGATGGCAGAGGGGCTGAACGAATTCATACCTTTGAGCTGTGAGGACTTGGGGCCAGATTGAAAGGTGTCTGTTTGCATGGCCCAGACTGGCTCACCCTCTCTGTCTCTGGAACAGGTGCTGTATTTGAAGAACCTGGGCTCTCGGGTGACCATGAAGGACCTAGTGTCCTTGTTTGCTCGGTTCCAGAAAGAGGACAGCCCACCGATCCAGTTCCGCCTCCTCAACGGCCGGATGAGGGGTCAGGCTTTCATCACCTTCCCAGGTGAGTCACTGCCTTTTGCCTCTCAGTTCCTCTCTCACCCACAAAAGTGCCACATCTTTCCTCAGGGCACGGGGGCTGGCACCAACCCTGCTCTACGAGGAGGAGGAAGGGAGTTTGCTCCTTCTTATTCCTATCACATCATAGTCTTTTCCCTGAATTGGGGGTGGATTCATCAAAACATGGGATGCGGGCTGTTACGTGCTGTATTTCTATTCAACACATGATTCTGGCTGGAGAATCCTGGTGCTGCACTGTATCGTGGTGCAGGCTGAGGGTCCGTGAGCCAGGAACATCTGTGTGAGCACCGTGTGTGTTGGTGCTGGAATGTGCCGTAACCTGTGCCCGTTTTGTTCTCTTGCTGCAGATACTCAGTCAGCCCAGGATGCCATGCGGTTGGTGAACGGGTACAATCTGCAGGGAAAGCCACTGGTGATTGAATTTGGGAAAAGCAAAGGACGTTCGCCAGAGGCTGACTCTGCTGTCCCCTGCTCCTCTGCTGGAGACAACCCCCCTGCCACGTAAGGGATGGATAACCGGGAACCTTATGGATTTGCACGGGCCATTGGGACCTCCTTGGTTGTAACTGGGACAGTGAAGGACTGCTGGGAGTTAACACGCAGTTCCATAAAGCTCAAAGTGGGAGACAGCTGGGGACTAAGCTCTTCCTGGAGAGAGATGGGCACTGTCTTTACACCGTTGGGGTGTACTGCCTTTTTCCTCCTGTTCTCCATGTGCATCTGCCTTCGCAGCCCTTTGTGGCAAGGAGGGAGGGAGGAAGCCATGTAAATAAATGTATTTATTGTAGTATTTATTGTGTTATTTATGTATTTATTCACCTTTGTCCTGCGTGAGTCTTCTAGAGCCAGGTGTGCTGTGCTCTGCTGATGCAGGACTGTGCCAGTGGAGCCCAGTCCTGGCCTCTGTGCTGGGAGCTCAAGTACCTGACTGGTGTGGGGACTGGTGGGGCTGCTGCCCTGTCTGTGGTGGCAGCAGATACGTTGCTTTCGGACAAGAAAAAAGGATGTCCCTTTTCTTCCAGATACTTTGGCTGCACAGATATCTAATTACACTGGTGCTTTATGATCACAAATATGTCTTGGCTCCTCACTATTGATCCCCATAAAGCATGTGATGTGTTGTTCTGGTGAGGTTTCATTGTTGTAGATGCCATGGTTTATCTGCTGACCTGTTCTAGTGTTTTTTTGTGAACAAGGCAAACTAATGTCATGTGCTTCCCACAGTATTCCAGTGCTCCTGGGAGGGCAACATCTGAGCTCTTGGTGAGCGGAACCCAGGCTTTCCTAGCCAAGTTACAGTCAACTTCTGTCTTTCACCCCCAAAACCCTACTGCCCGTGTCATGAGAGAGCAATGTGGGCTACTCCCACACGGTGGCACTACTTGCCTGGCTGAGGGGCTACCTGGCTGTCCCATGCTTGTCCCTTCTGCCTGCCCACCCGTTGCCCAGAGAAAGACCTGCAGTGGGGCTGCTGGGTTGTAGTGAGAGCAGTCGAGTGGACGTTGGCATCTCTCTCTCTGGTCCTCTGCATGCGATGCAGCTGGTTGGTGGATCACTGATCTGTCTGGTTGACCTTCTACTCCTCCTTGCGGGATCTTGGGGAGGGAGAAGACCACTGGGTTACACCAGCTTTGAAAAACACGGTATGGTAAGACCAGTCCTGCTCACCCCCAGCTAGCTCAGAGCAGTAATTCTCAAAGCTGCTTCTCTCATCGTGATGAGACACCTCCTGGCACCTCCTGTTTTCCCTGCCTCAGCTCTTCCCTGGGCCCCTCGTATTTCTTGTCACTTCTGCTGTGCTGAACTACTTTTTCCAAACATGAGCTCTCTGCAGCACCTCCAACAAGCTCCACCAACATCTTGGCCTTCCAACCCTCTTCCTCTCTCCCAACATCCCAATAACTGCCCCACACTCTGCTTTTTCCTATGTTCCTCCTTGTGCTTGCCATGGGGCTTGCTTGCCTTACTCTATATGAGTCTAGAGCTCGTTAGTTGCTGCATTTTGTTTTTGTTCCTCACTGTGCTGCTTGTCACCTTACTGTGCTGTGCCTGGGGATGTTTTGGTAACAACAATGGCAATGGGCCCGGGCTGGCAGATCAAAGAATGACAGAATGGTTAGAGTTGGAAGGGACCTTAAAGATCATTGAATTCCAACCCCCCTGCCATGGGCAGGGACACCTCCACT
>JAOXNH010000060.1:5488794-5501011 GCA_028566575.1 Bartramia longicauda
ATCCCTGGAGGGGTTCAAGGCCAGGCTGGATGGGGCTTTGAGCAACCTGGTCTGGTGGGAGGTGTCCCTGCCCATGGTGGGGGGGTTGGAACTTGATGATCTTTAAGATCCCTTCCAACCCAAACCATTCTGTGATTCTCTTTCCAGCTTAGGAGCTTCCTGAATCAAACACAGTTTCCCACAGGTGTAAAATGACTGGCTGAAAGGAGCTGAGGAGAAATACACACCCTCCCCCTTACATTCAGTGTCCTTCCTGAAGCGCGCTCTCTTTTGCAGGTGGTGGGGATGGAGGAGGAGGTGCGTGGGTGGCCAGCACAGCATTGATCCTTTGACTCAAACACTTCATTTATCCTTGAAAGGCATGAGACCTTGTGACAGAAACCAGTGGCTTTGGTGGTATCACCAAACACGCGTAGTGTACGTTGCCTGAAAGTCAGAGTTGAGCAATGCAGCTCTGTGGACAGAGTGTGCCCCATCCTGCAGGGTGAGGACTTTGCCACCTCCTTTCCCCCATGGCTGGACTTACAGACGTTACTGCAGAAGCTCCTTTCATTGTTGCTGCTGGAGATAGAAAGGAGGTGTCTATAAAACTGTGGTTTTTCTGCAGTCTGTAGGTGCTGTCTCTGTCTCTTCCTGATTTCCTGTCTGGTCGAATCCTGGTTTTTTTTTTTCAGCTCGTGGTTCTAGATCTCAGAGCTGTTTCTGTGACCTCTTGTGACGTTTTCAGATTGTGCTGTTTACTGTGTTTTCAGGTCAGTACTGCATGTGGTAACACTTGAGCTTGAAGGTAAGCTCCCTTATCTCCCTCCATTCATGGTTTGATGGTAGCATTTCTTATTTCCATTCATGTTTGGTTTTTTGCTTTTGACATCTCTCCAGCTGGTCCTCAAACCACAGGACTACGCGCCCATCGCATTTAATTTTCAATAGAGCAGTTGAGGAGATTGATTCTGTACCAGGATATCCCAAAGAGTTGAGGTTTCCTTTCAAAGTGTTTGGGACACTTGCATTAGCTTTTATGAGATTATTGCATGACATGTGGTTTCTGAAGTGCAAAATAGCCAGTGATCTTGGGGAGCTGTCACGCTTCCAAATCACTTAATTTTATCCCACAAGCCAGTCATCCTTTGAAAGCATCTACCCATGGCAAGGGAAGAAGCAGACCTTTATTTTCTTCCCCAAAGCTGCTTCTAAAGCAGGAAATGTCCACACCTCCTTCAGGCTTGATCTCAATGCTCTTCACAGCACATATGTGTTGAGCTAGTAATCTTAGCTGATGCTGCTCCTCTTCTCATCTTGTTTATTCCATCCCATTATAACCAGCTCTGGGGTCTGAGCTTTATCCCTAAAACTACTTGACCTTATTTTTTTTCTTGAAGATTGCTCACAGACATCCCCGATGTTTTGTCGTGTCACGTGGAGAGCCCTGGGGCTGGACCGCAGCTCCAGTAGGGAGCCCGTGGCAGAGCCTGCACAACCCTGACCTCCTCCTGGTTAATTCCTGCTGCCTGGGGGAAGGAGAAGGTGTTTGCACGATGCGTGGAAAACAGACGCTTGGGCGTTAGCGATAGGAATGGGCTTTGCTGAAGGAGGAGGTGGTGAGCAAAGGGCAGCTTTGATGCAAGCATCAATCGGCAGAGATCCCTGAGCCTACGGAAGCGTTTAACAACTTGTGAACAGTGAGCAGGCTTCACACTCTCACCTCTGCGTGTCTCGCATTACCAGGCAAGGCAAAAAATATCCTCCTTGCAGCAATACGTGGGTCTTTTGGCATTTCTTGAGCTGACTTGTTTTCCTCAGTGGAAAGAAATAACACACAAAGTTGTTCTGTGATGGAGCGTTTCCTAAATGGATGTAACTTGGCAAAAATGCAGCTATTAATTTTCCTCAGATAAGCTGGTATCAAAGTACCCGCTTTTGAAACTTGGCACCTCTCTCCTGCATCTTTCAGAGCTGGCTCAACGGTGTCCCTGCCAGAAGGTTGATGCCATAGTAGTTTGGGGGGGATTAAGTTGTGTAGTAAAGATAAATACTTATGGCAGATGAGGAGGTCAGAAAATCATCTCAAAGATAAGGCTGTTTAGCAAAGCTTTCTCCTCCCAGAGCTCTCTGTGTCCTCCCTGTCAGTACCATGCTGTGCCCCACAAAGTCCTAGGGCTGGAGCCAACAGCCCTGGCAAGGCTTGGAGGACCAACCCACCCTGTCCTGACCTTCCTGATCTGTGCTGAACGTGGTGCAAGGAGCCAGGGAAGAGCAGTACGGTGTTTCCCATAGACTCAGGCTGCTGTGAGCAGTGAGGCTCTCTTTGTCCCACCCCTGAGCTGGGAGATTTAATGCTGTGTTTTGTGGGCAGCCTCCCTCTGCTTTGCAAAGATCTCCCATGCAGAAGGGTAGCTGCGCTCAGGATGAAAAAAATTGTCTCTTCGTACAAGACTTGGCTGCCTTTACAGTGTGTTTTGCTTTGGTTATTCCCTTTTTTTTTCCCTTGAGGCTTCTACTCAGCTGGAAATACTGAAGTTGGGTGGATTAGCTGCATCTGCCTGTGACCTGTACGGTAAAACTCACCTATTTTCAACTGCAGGCTTACAGGCCAGAAATCAGCCCATGTGGCTTATGTGGGATGCTCGTCACCCTAGCACATCTGGGAGAGGGGATGTTTTGGCTTCGGGAAGGAGACCATAACCCACAGCAAGACACTTACTTGTGAGCAGTCCCTGGGACGTCAGCTACAGGGGTCTCCTGTAGCCAACTCTGCCTGAGGTGGTGGAAATTTAGTGGAAATTGTGGATGCCCCATCCCTGGAGATGTTCGAGGCCAGGCTGGATGGGGCTTTGAGCAACCTGCTCTGGTGGGAGGTGTCTTTGCCCATGGCAGGGGGGTTGGAACTAGGTGACCTTTAAGGTCCTTTCCAACTTTAACCATTCTGTGATTCTACGATTAGCAGGCTCCTGGCAGCTGCAGTTCTTCACATCTCACTCCTTAGGGCTGAATTACAGGGGCTTTGTGCTAGGAGCCACTTTCCCCTTCCAGTGGCTTTGCAGCAGAGAGGTCCTTCCCCTTGCCGAGGAACGTCCCTGGTCCCATATTGCCTGCTCTCCTCACCATGAAATCAAGGAGTTAATAATTTTTTCCATCTGCTATCTCTTACCTGCTGGTGTCCTCTGGGTGCAGGCAGCCTGTTCCTCCTCTGCCTTGCACAGGCCAGCGGCTGGACCTGGGGTGAAAGGACCTGCCAGTTGGCAATCTGGAAACACCATTAAAATAACAGTGGGTTGGGAAGAGCAGAAGGCAAATGATGTTGGGTTAAGTTGCGGGGAAGATCAGAGGTTAATTGCCTCCTCACCTACCCACGCTCTGTGAGATGTGGTGCTTGGCTTCCCCTGCAGCTGGGGGAAAATCCAAAGGCAAAGGGCTGTGCCCTCGTTCCTGTAAAAGTGTACGGGAATGGCTCAAAGGGCATGGGGGCATCACAGCTGTGGAGCCAGCGATGGCTGTGGTCTTCCTGTAACTCTCTAATGCCTGCAGACTCCCTGGGCTTCTCCACAGCTTGGAAAATACTGAAGGCTGGAATTGCTCCCACCCCTCCCAAAAAAAAGGAAAAAGCTAAAAATTTGAGTAATGAAAATGCATCTGCTGCAATAATCTTGGGAGCACCTGCCTGGTATTGTGGGTGGTGTGGGACTTTGCTCCAGTGACCTGAGAAACCTAGAGAGAGACAGCTTTTCTAGGAAAGTGTGTTCAAGGCAATCACGCTCTTTGTGACGTGGGTCTTGTCCTGGTTTTTGCCTTTTTCAGCAGGCTGGACATCCCAGAAATAGACAGTGCATAAGTTCTGTGAAAAAAGGCACCTGCCTTGAGGAAAGATTAGTTCTCGAGTGTGGGAAAAGCTTCCTGAAAGCACAGCCTTTCTCTGAAATCCTGAGCAGAGATAAGAGATCTTCTGCAACCCCAGAAGCCACCCTGGTTTCTCTGCTTATGGGATGACTTGTTGTTTCTTCCAGAGTCCCGGCACACCACAGAGAGCTTGGAGGGCCTTGGCCTAGGATATTCTAGGCATGAACCTAGGCTAGCAGCTGCCAAAACGTTGGTGTCCTCAAGCATACCCCGAGCGTGGAGACAACAGGCTGGTAGGACAATTTCTCCTCAGTTCTCTAGACCTGTTCTCCAGGGCACAATTTGGCTAGAGATAGGAGTCTGTTTTCACCGGTATTTCTGTAAAATCCCTGGAAGAGCTTATGCTTGCACCGCTCTGAGAGTGTGTCTTGCTGATAAAGCTTCTTTTCCTCACTGAATTGGGTGTAGATTCTTATGATAAAGCCTGCTCTCGCTGCTACAGATGCCATGTAGTCTAGATTTGCTGAATTCGCTAACCTGAAGCTTTTCTAACCCAAATTACAGAAAAATCTGATTGTGATGCTAATGTAATGCCTGGAAAATCAAACATCCGTGTCCTCTTCACAGTTATCATGAGTTTCCGAGATAAACACTTTTTATAACTCTCCCGATAGATTTCTGAGCTGTTGTTCAAGCCCAGCCAGGAAGGTGCTTTCTAGCAATCTCTGGTGCACCCAAAGGTCCCTCTGTTCCCTGTGGTGCCATGGAGTTCATTCTGACCTGTTTCCCTCATATCTTTCTTTAAAAACCACAATATCCTTTGAAGTGCCTTTAAACAACTCTCTTCCAGGAGGCTACGGAAAGCCGTGAGTTTGTGGACAGGCTTTTCCTCCGACTGAAGGTGTTTTCTGAAGAGGAGCTGGTTTCTTACTGCCCCTCACCTCCATTGCAACGTCTCCCCTTAAAACCAGAAGAGCCGGGCACTAATGGTCTCATGGCAGTGTCCTGGCTGTGTGACTCCAGGCGGGGCCATCCCTAAGGTTTTGGGAGGATGGAAAGCCTTTGGAGGTAAAAAAAAGCCAAGCATCATAGATGCCCTGAGGTGAAACCATGAGGCCAGAGTGTGGCCACCAGCAGGGACATCAGGTGGGGCTTGGGGCATGGCTGGGGCAGAGGGAACATCTCCCATTCCCACCAGCACAGTCCATGACTTGAGCTGTTGCTTAGCCCAGCCCGGGAGTCAGGATTTGAAGTGCCTGGGAGCAGCCCCTCTCTGTAGCGCATCCCCTGCTGTTCCTGAAAAGACGGGTGGGAAGAATTTGTGCTCTTCCACTCCAGCCCTGGCTTGCCGAGGGGCTGGGAGGCTCCCGCACGGCGCAGGAGGCAGCTGAGAGTGTGCCGTGGCTGGCTGGAGGAATGTGGAGGCTCTTTCCAAGTGCCTCAGCCCCTCAGGAACTTGGCCTGAGTTTTCTTTCCCCTCCTGCCTCTGCTATCTGAGTGCTTCCCGGGGGATGCGGACAGAGATGGGCCCTCCCAGCACCTTGTATGATACTCCTCAGAGAGCTTGCATGGATTATTGGCTGCCACTTCAGATCCTGTGCTATGCAGGAGCGAGAGGCAGGTCGGGAATACCAGGAGGTGCTGAGCTCTGCTTGCCTGGAGAGTTCCAGGGAGGCAGGAGGTGTGGGATCTGGCTATGTCTGGGACAAACCTGTGCCCTTTTCCTCCCCCCCCTTCCCCAGGCATCCCCCCCAGTGCTCTGCCAGGGAAGAGGCTCTGCTCACACGGGGTAGCAGCTGGGCACTGCTGGGCCAGGGGGTGCCATGGGTGTGGGTGCCAGAAGAAGACGTTGGGACTTTCTGCATGTTTCTCGACCATCTGATGAGGTTGCAGCCCTTGGCCCAGGTGCGGCTGCAGGTTTGGGTGTGCTGGGTGTTTATAGTGCCTCTATTGCTTTTAAAGATAAGGGCATGTTAGTATTTTATTGCCCCCCCTTTCTTCATCTGCGGCATCATCCAGAGCAAGAAGAGAGGGGAAGGACTCATTTCCTTATGGTGGGGGATTAGTCGTTGCGGTCTGGCCCTCCACTGAGGGGCTGCAAGGCTCCCTGCTCCACTACGTGTCCTGCAAAGCGAGAGCTCCTGCCTTGGAGCTCCGAGGAGGGAGCCATTCCCTCCCCCCAGCCCTCTTCCCACCCCTCCTCTGCTTTCCCCCTGGCTGCCTGTCCCCCTCGCATCCCACTCCTGTCCTGAGCTGGGGCTGTGCTCCTCTGTGGCTTCCCTGCAGGAAAACTCAGAGCACCTTCAGCTTTTCCCGCTGAGCTGGTGAGGGGCAAGAGGTGACCCGAGGGGCTGGTTTGGCTCCATCCCTTCGCTCACGCTCGCTGTCAGCAGAGCTGGCTCCCGGGGCTCCCTGGGCTCCTGTCCTCTCTGGCCCTGGGTTGGGCCACCTCCAGCCTGCCCTTGAGGACCTGGCTTATCAATAGTGGGAACGTGGCTGTTGCGTGAGGAAGAGATAACCACCGCATCGGTGCACTCGGTGTCCTTCCCTTCCCCGTCCTCCGCTCCTGCGGGTAAAGAAGTGGAAAATCCTTTTCATCCTGCCTTGCCCTGAAGCCAAGTTTTACATCTTTGGGTGTGTTCATGCTAAAGGCCAGGAAAGCTGGAGGGGAAAAACCTTCCCCTCCCTGCCACCCCCATGCTTAATGCCCACCTTGGCATGGCTAGGGGCTTGGGGGGCTGGTGGAAGGCTCGCCCCCTTTTTGCTATGATGCTCATCAGCTCCTCTCCTGCTGTGCCACAGCTGAAGCCAATGTGTTGCACCCATGGAGTGGGGGTCTGGCTTTGCACAGGTGAGAAAGAAACCCGTGAGGCTGTTGGGGACATTGGGGACCCCTTGCAGTGCCTCTGCCCTGCGCTCGTCGATCCAAACCAGGGGTGTTTCCAAACCCCAGCTCCTCGCTCTGCCTGCCCTTGCCTGTGCCTCTCTCCTGTGGGGGGGTGTGGGGGGGAAGCCATGCAAAAGCTGACTCCTCTAAACCCAGAAATGTTCCTTTCTGCTGCTTGAATTAAAGTCTTAATAGACACTGTGTTAATAAACACGGCAATCAAACTCTGAATCCAGCGTTTCAAATGCCCCTTTGTTTAATTAGCGGAGCCCCCGCCCGCAGACACAGGCAGCGCTGTCTGGCCCCCCAGCCAAGGGTGGGAGGCGGGGGGCGAGGATGCGGGCTGCAGGAATTCCTCCTCTTCGGAGGCACGACCTCTTGTACCAACTATTTTCTCGCCTCCTCTCTGCGTCAGCTGCCCCGAAACAAAACATTTACGGCTGAAGGACTGAAGTGAACTTGCGGCATCTCCTGGGGGGCTGCAGCCCCTTGCACGCTCTCCAACCTCTGCTCCCAGGGCTCTCTTCTCCCCAGGGCAGCAATAAATAACTCAGCCAGCCCTGGGCTGTGGCAGTGCTTTGTCCCATGGCCATGGAAAGGGGGTGTCTGGTCTTTGCCTTGAAATCCATCCTGGTCCCCTCCAGGGAGCATCACCCTGGGGATGGGTCCCCGGGCAGCCCCTTGTTGGGTGAGGAGGGGAGAAAGGATGACTTGCTGTTATCAGGAGTGTGTTAACCGCATGGCAAACACGATTTCACTGGTGCAAGGGTAACGGTGGTGATGTCTGAGCAGGGAACATGGTCCCCTCCTCTCTGGGACCTATCTAAATTGCTTTAGGAGGGGCCAGCAAGTGGACCAAAGTCTCCTGCTAACTGGGGGACAGGGAGCCAGGGCAAGGGATTCCCTGGGCATCCCTGTGCTGTGGCACTGCAGCACAGGGCTTATCTCACCTCTGGTGGTGGGACATCAGAAACGGGATGGGGGTTTAAAGGTACTTGCTCCTTGGTGGGCTGGGCTGCCTGTGCCTCCTCACGTGCCCAGCATCGCCTGGTGCCACCAGCTGTCCTGCAGCTGTGCAGGGTTGCCACCAGGCAGCACGTCTTGTTGCTGCTGAGGGGTTATGTGGAACAGTCTTGATTCCTGCCTGCCCATCCCAAGGAGATCACTGGTGGGATTTTTCCTCCCAACACAGCCCCTGTAAGGACCCCCGGGATCAGGACCCACCTGCGAGACCCCTCTGCAGCTGTGCTGGGGTGCACAGCCTCCGCCGTGGCCAGCAGCTGCCTTGGGTGCTTGGGACCATGTTGCTTCCTGGGTGGTGGTGCTCACAGCATCCTGGGATGGTGATGCTGTGGCTCTCCTTGCTGCCTGGGGACCATGATGTGCCACGTGCACCCAGGGGCAGCGAATCCCCATGGGAGCACCTTAGTCCTGGTGGTACCTGCACCCCTAGAAGTGAGTAGGGCTGGAGAAAGGGGGGGGTTGTATTGCTGTTAGCCCCTGGGGAACCTTGCTTGCCCCCACTGGCACCCTCACAGTGGTGGCACATGGCAACCTCCTAGCATGGTGCCCAGGGAGAAGGTGTGCAGGAGAGTGACACCCCCCAACAGTGCTCCCACCCCTCTGGGCTCCCAGCTGGCACAGCCCCAGGGTGGGGGGGGACAGGCCAGAGGTAGGGCAAGAGGAGAGAGCCCTCTGCCCTACGGACCAGCCAGGTGGGCCAGCACAGCCCCCACCACAGCCCACCCTGCCGGGGGAGCTGCCTGGGCCCCTCGCTGCCAGAGGAAAGCTCAGCCAACAGCCTGGCTAGAAACATGGATTTATTGCGACATCGGTTTGCAATCAGCACTCAGCCGCCCCAGCGGCAAGCCCGGACCCGTGGGAATGCCCTGATCCCCTCGTGATGCCTCTGCGGCCAATGAGTCCCTGGGGGCACGAGCCCACCCATCCCCATCCAGGCAGGCTCGCTGGGGTCCCGCTGTGCCAGGGGCTGCCTGTGGGCTGGCAGCACAGAGGAGAGAACAGGAGCCGGATTCGGGGTCCTTCACTGACGTGAGCTGGGATCTCCGAGCAGTCACAAGGCTATTGGGATCCCTGGGGAGATGGTCGGATCAACCTCCTCCCCAAGCCTGTGAGTGAGAGCACTGGAGATGCCGCTGTGTCCTCTCCTCTTCCCACGCTCCCTCGGTGCTACCCTGGATGCTCCGGGAAGCTGGGAGAGGTACCAGCCTGGTTTCCACCTGCAGCTGCTACACGTATCCTGTCAGGTTGTAGGAGTTGACCTCACTCTTGGTCTTCTGTACCTGGGCGACGGAGGGCCGGGGGCTCTTGCCCACCAGCAGCCGGGGTTGGTAGGTGCTTGTGTAGGTGGCCGCTGGGTCCCGGTCAGGGCAGGAGGTGCAGAGGATGAAGCCACCGATGAGGGAGAGGAGGGAGGAGATGATGCCCAGGTAAAGCGCCTCCCCGAGCTCAAACTTTATGCTGTCGGGGAGGACGGGGTTGTGGAAATCCCGCAGCACCACATGGATGTTCCACACCAGCGGGATGAAGCAGAGCAGCCCCCCGAGGATGAAGACCGCGCCGCCCGCCACCGCCACCCGGTCCTTGCCTGGGGAGCCCTGGCTGAAGACGGTGCACCTCATGCCCACCACGGTGAGGAGGCAGGCGAGGGAGGAGACGGCGCAGGAGCTCACCATCAGGGCTTGGGCCGCCTGGATGTCGGCGGGCAGGTTGAGCAGGGAGCTGTAGATGTCGCACTGGGTGATGCCCGTGCTGTACGTGGCACACTCCATCCACAGCCCCTTGGTGAAGCTCACGGCCGTCACGATGCTGGAGCCGATGTAGGAGCTGGTCTTCCAGGTGGGCAGCAGGGTGGCCGTCAGCGTGCCGATGTAGCCCAGGAAGGCCAGGGTGTAGCCCAGCAGCTGGAGCCCCATGGACACCATGGTGGGGGCTGGCTGTCACCTCCCTGGGGCTTGTGGCTTCTCACCCAGCTTGCCAGCGGCTCGCTCCCAATCTGCTTACCTTCCCATGGCCCTGCTGGCCACTCCGATGGCTGTGCCGCAGCTCCACCGTGCTCCTGGGGGTGCTGGTTTTGTGTGGGCACCGGCGCGTGGGTGGGAGCCGGAGGGGAGGAGGAGAGGTTACCTGCAAAGAGTGGAAAGCCATCCCTCCCCGATTAACGATTGACCCAAGCCTGTGGAGGAGCGCCAAGCGCCCTTTCACCTCTGCTATCTCCCCAGCCAGGCTTCAGAGGCAGAGCAGCACTGCCCGGGAAGGACGCCAAAGCCCTCCTTTGCGCCGGGGCCGTGGGCAGGGATGGAGAGTTGGCCACTGGCCGGGAAAGCACCCACTGCCTTCCTTGGAGGGGGGGTGTCCCTTGTCTTCTGTGATGTCCTGAGCCAAGGAAGCCAAAAAGCTACAGCTGAGCCCTGTTACCTGCAACCCGCCAGAGGTGATTTCAGGTGGTGGCCCTGAGGTTCTCCCAGCTGAAGGAAGGGGGGGTTGTACCTCCTCCCCATCCACGTGGGGCTCATCTAAAGCATCTGCAGCCACCCACCCCGAGCTGCTGAGGCACCGGCGGGACAACGGGATGTGCCCACCTGAGACATGTTTATCAACCTTTCCATGCTGCTGGGGACAACGATGGAGAGGGATGCATGTGACAGGGATGCCTGCGTCGCCCAGGGGTCCACAGAGGGCAGAACTCCATCAGGGTGAAGCATGTTGGCAGTGCCTCGAGGATGCTTCCCTGGAGTGGGGTGACCCATCCCTCGGTGGGGTGAGCACGTTTGGGGTGCAGCCCGTGCTCGCTGCTGTCAGCGGGGATTTTTCTGCCGGTGCCATCTCCTGCCCGCAGCCCCGGGTGCGAGCTGGGGTGGGGGGGGATGTTGGCAGAGGCAGTGGAGTGGGGTGGTTTGTTTTCCCTCTGCCTTGTTTCAAAACTCCCCCTCCCGCGGCGTCTTGCGAAACCGGGCTGAGCCCATACCACGCCGTGCCGACACTGCGGCCAGCGGCCTCCTGCCCTGGGAATGCTCCCGGATGAGAGTGCCACCACCACCCAGCACCTCCGCTCCTCTCCCTGTCCCCCTCGCCGGCACCTCAAATGCCTGGTACCGAAGTTTCCCAACTTTCTGTCTCCTTCCCCGTGCGCTAAGCAAGATCTCCCGCTCCATCTTGGGGGTGTTGCTGCAAAGGAAACACCTGGGGTGCCGGCAAAATGGCACGGGAGGGTCATGCTGGAGCTGTGCGGTACTTACGGAGGTGGCTGGAGATGCGGTGTGGGACCGAGGGTGGCCACGGCCGAGGGTCACCCAGGATCGGAGGTGGCTGGTCAGGGCAGGGAGAGTGACCGGGGCCCGGGATCAGGGGCTGGGAATTGTTTTGCTACGGCTTTGCAAAATCCACCTGCAAAGCTCAGCCTGGATCAGAGGCTTATTGCAGATCAGAATTAAACCCTTTCGGCGTCGGGAAGGACTGGGGAGCTGGGATGCCTCCTTTTGCTTGTTGTCTATTAATTATCAGGGTAGGTTTGCCTGACTGGGTCAGGTGTGTGGCTTGCTGTCACCTTTCTGGCCAGCCTTGGTGGCCGGCGGGTGACTGTGCCACCGTCCTCGTGTCCTCTTTGGGCTGTGTCACCCATGTTGGGGTCGGAGGGGCAGTGGAACACCGGCAGGTTGAACTCCCCGTGCCCAGAGGGTGAGCTCAGGCTTTCGGTTTGCTCCTCCTGGCCCTGCTTGTCTTCCCCCGGGGTTTGTTGTTGTAAGACTCCTGGCCCAAATGAGGAGCAAATGGAGACGGTAATGAGGGCTGTGCTGGCCCTGTGCCCCCTCCCGCTCACCGGCTGCCGCAGATGGAGAGGGGCAGGGAGGGCCCCTGGTGACAAATTGTGCTCAGAGCTGAGCAGGGTCCGGCCGGCATTTGGACAGGGGTGTTTGGATGCTGATAGCAGAGCTACAGCAGGGACCATTTGCTATTTTCTTTCCTCGTCCCAAACTGGAACCCTCCCAGGAGCAGGAGGTGACCTGTCTGACAGCAGCATCTCGTCCCCAGCGCTTGGGCAGGAGCAGCGGGCAGGGACGGGATGCATGGCAGTGCCAGGGTGGGATTGAGCCTTGCACCCTCCTATCAAGGAACTTTTCTGGACCTGCTGGCATGGTCCACATCTCAAAAAGCCAAAGGAGAGGGCAGGGAGCACGGGCAAGCAGTGCAGGAACAGGGCCTGGCAGCTCCCCAGGGCAACCCAACCAGGGGCTGGGGATGCCTGAGCAGGACCATTGTCCTGCCTGCGCCTGGGGTCCACTCCTGCCACCCATTTTCCCTCTCTGTCCTCTCTTGAGCATGCCATCCTGGTTGCTCTGTGCTTGCCACCACTGCAGCCCACCACACTGTCCCCATCACGTGCCAGTCACCCTGTCCCCAGGGCATGCCCACTGCATGGTCCTCATGGATGGGCATGGGATGGGGACGGTGTGGTGGGGGGGGGGGGGGGGGGGG
>JAOXNH010000060.1:5517033-5537121 GCA_028566575.1 Bartramia longicauda
CTGGGGCAGTCCCAGTCACGGAGACAGGGCTGTCATCTCTATGTGGCTGGAAGCAGGAAATCTCTGCAGCTGATGCTGGGCAATTGCGTGTCTCTCTAATTAAAAGGTTTTTAATGATGGAGGAGGAGAGAGCAGTGCCAGGCAGGTGATCACTGGAAGGGCTGGTTATTGCAGACGTGGAGCCAGTTTTGCCACCCTCGTGTACCTGGTGTTACAGGACCTGGCTGCTGCAGGGGATGGGGTTGGTGGCTCAGGGGGCCGTGTCTCCCCGTGGTCCTTCAGGCTTTGGGAAGTGGTGTTGCTCCCCAAGGATTTACCCCCTGCTTCTTTCCCCTGGGTGCTATCCTAGGGGGTGGCAGGGGGCTGGGGCAGCCAAGAGGGTCCGAAGCACCCCGAGAAGCAGCAGTGAGGGTGGTGGTGGTGGGCAGCCCTGGCTTGCTGCCGGCTGGGAGCAGCCTAGTGGGCTGGAAATGGGACATCAGAGACCCGGCAGCTAAATATAGTCCCCGGGCATGGATCAAAGAAGGCAGGGCCCCTGCACGCTCCCACTTGCCTCCTCTTGTTTCACCCTCTTGAGCTTTGGAAGAGGAAAACCTCTCCTTCCTCTGGCTGTTTGGGCTGTGCTGGAGCAAGCGGCCCCTCTTAAGGTGGAGATTTTGACCTGGAAGCAAAAGGGGACCTTTTTGGGCATGGGGAGCTCAAAGGGCGGCAGCAAGGAGGGTGCAAGGGGGCTGTGCATGCATGTGGCATGGGATGCTGGGGTCTGGCAGCCTCAGCTGCCCTCGCTTGTTGGGGTTTTCTCCTTGGCTGCAGCTTTTTGAGGGAGAATAAAGAGTGGGAGCCAGGAAGGTGTTTTTTGGGGGGCTTCTTCCTCAAAAATGGGTGTTGATTGCCCTCTGCTCGCACCACTCAGTGAAAGCGATGGGACATTGTGGCCCCAGAGCACTTCTCAGAGCCCTGGGATTTGGCAAAGGGGAAAGTGAGGCACGGGGGAGTTGTCTGACCTGAGCAGCTACAAAGCCCCAAATAGTGTCCATGTCCCATGTCCTGCTCCTGCTGTCGGCTGCCTCCAGGAGCAGTGAGAGCTGGCCTGGGGGAGCTGACGTGTGCTTTCCTTTCTCCTCTGGGAGGAGGGTTCAGCATCTGGCAGCTCTGCTCGGGGCAAAGTCCATCTTGTTCAGCTTGCTGTGGATCACCCAAGGAGATGGGTGCTGGATCGGGTGGGGAATGGGGTATGGCCCTGGGGGACACTGCAGTGAAAGTGTGTGCAGAGAAGGAGTTTAGTGCTCAGTTTTTCCTATGGCAACCTGGAATCTCATCACCAAAAGGCATGTTTTGTTTTTAGAGCGCCTCATTTTTCCTTGAAGTTGTATGAACACAAGAACTTTACTTCTGGATGGAAAAGAAAATTTTTTTCCCACTAGTTTTTAGGATATACTGAACTGCTCTTCTCCCACGGTATGCTAACTACTGCCCTTTCCTTGCTACCAACTGAGGCAACAGGTGCTAAGCTCATGCTTTGCTCCCAGGACATGTAGCTTCGTGTGACACCCCATTCTCTGGGAAAACTCTGATTTTTCGGGTTGTTTCTCTCTGTATTTTAGCTGTCTTGTAGCACGTGTGTTGTCCCTGTGTAGGTGCCAGTTTGGAAGAGCTGCTTGCTACCACTTGGCTTTCTTCTCTTCTGTGTGAAACCCCAGGGTTGCTCAAGCAATCTGAGGAAACCAAAAAAGATGTGGCCGTTATGGGGACTGGACCTGAACCGAGTCCGCTGTGACCTGCTCTTCACAGAAGCCATCAATCAAAGGATGCAGGTTCCCAACAGGCTGAAGGTAGCAGATGGCTTCAGCCCTGTGGATGAGGAGCCAGTGACAGAGGATGTCTCTCCTTCCTTTCAGATGTACATCCCTGACAGGATTTCTCTCGCAGGTGATGTCCTGGGTTGTCTTTTGGGGTGGCTGAAGGTTGGTGGGGCTCTACAACATCCTAGGGAACAGGATCCCTTTATAAAGTCCCCAGTGGTTTGCTCTGGAAGAAGAGAGGACAGGGACAGATATTGCAATTAGCTTTCTTCTGGAAGATAGGACAGGATAGGGGAGAGATGCCTGGGGAGGGGTGGGCAAAGGTGACCAACAGAAGGCAGGAGGGGTCTTAGCTCCAAAAGATGAGGAGCAAAATGTGGAAGTATCTCCCTCCACATCTCTTCCAGTTCCCTCTTGGCCTTTGGTAGGCTTCCCACTTTGGGATGCAGAGACATACGGCCCTGTCTCTTTGAAAAACAGCTCCTAAACCTCACTTTCCTGGAGCAGTGTGTCTGGTTGCTTTCTGGTCCATGCCCCTCCGGGCTCTCCTGCTGCTCACACCTGGAGGACATGGTTTTTGATGTACGTCTGGTAACAGACACAGGGTTGGCTCTCCTGCGTGGGTGGATCTCTCCTCTTTCCTGCCCTGAGGACATTCAGGTTGGTTTAATTATTCCCTCTTTTCTCTCTGTAGAAATATCAGATGCCAGTTTGAGGCCCATCCTGCTGAACCAGCAAAGGAAGGTCCCCTCTGTCGTGGTGCACATGTCCCCGGACACCTCTGCGCAGCCCACCCACCTCAGGGAGCTCCCCTTTCTGCACATACCCAGCAGATCAGGCTCCCAGAAACGCAAACGACTGGTAATGTATTGAGAGCAGACGGGGGTTGCCTGTGGTGGGAAGGGGAACAATCCCAGCATTGGGTTTCTCCAGAGGTCTGTTATCAGCCCAAGCCAGAATTCATCTTCCAGAGTGCTACCTCCTGGTGGTGTACCAGCTACCTCCACCGGTGTAGGGGTGGTGGGATTTCTTTCTGTCCCATAACTAGGGCACACCTATATGCTAAGACTTTGATTCAGCCAGATCTCCTATCACATTTTGTGAGCAGGAGAGAGGCTGAGGTAGGTGCAGCCCCACCACAACGTCCTTCTGCTACTTTTGATGTCCCTTTTGAACCAGTGTTTCTCTTTGAAGTACGCAATGGAGCTGTTATTACAGCAGTTGTTATTGCAACTCTGGTGTCAGAGTTGGAAGAGGATTTTAACCATTTGTGGAACTAATTCAAAGAGAAGCCCCTGATTTGGGCCAGCAGAGGCTTGGTTTGGCTTCTGGACTTGCTGATCTGCCTTCTCAAGGACTTTCACCTCCCTGAGATTCAAAAGCCATTCCTGGATATGTTAGGTTCAGGATTTTTGATCCAAATAGAGGTCAGGTCAGCGGGCTCCTTGCTGGTGACTCTCACCCTGCTCTGAGGATGTCTCCCCAACCAACTCCAGCTCACTGGGGCTCATGTAGTGTTCCCACCAGAGTGCTTTCCCCGTGTGTGCGGGCTCCTGATGCTCCAGACCACACAGGATACAGGGCTGGGCTCACCCTGTGTGGTGTCTCTGCCCTAACGTGGTTGTGTTTGATGCCAACAGGGCCATCACAGCAGCAGGTCACAGCGGGAGAGGACTCCAAGTGACTGTGCCCAGCTGGCCTTGCACAGCCCGGGCCAACACCATGAGCGGTGAGCACAAGACAAAGCTTTCTGGGGTGGGTGGGCATCAGCATCTCCTGATGTCTGTGCTGCTTTGATGCTCTCTGGTGTCAGTGCCCCGAGGTGGGGAGGGTATCTAGATTGGGACAAGGTAGTGTCTGGCAAGTCCTGCTCTTCCACAAGAGAAACAAGGCTTCTGGTGTCAGAGAAGTTTGTGCCAGACAACGGAGATGGTCCCCAGGGCGATGAGCTCTCTGCTGAGATGCTTGTGGGAGAGCACGTTCCCTCTCGCAGCAGGCTGGGAGCACTGTCAGTCCTTCCCTGGCCACTGGGCCAAGAGGGACCTTGCTGTCTGCTCTGGCTTGTCCCGGTCTCTCTGACACTGCCCATCTTCCTCTCGGTGCTTTGCAATGTGCTCTCCTGCTCCAGCACCAGCGTGGCTCAATGCTGGGGGCTATGGGCAGGTGACCACTGGCACCAGGACTTAACTGGGTTTCTACAAGGGTTATTGAAACTTGGGGTGCCTTGCAGACAGGGTGGGCTAAGAGCACACTTGCTTTTCAGCTCTTTGAGTGAGCAGTAGCATTGTGATAGTGACCCTCTGCTCATGGTCTTGGGCTCCAGAGTCTCTCCAATGGAGAAATTATCTCTAACAAACCCAGAGCAGAGACGGTTTTTCCCCCTAGAAGTCCAGGGTTGTCCTGAGTGGCAGGAGAGCTGCCTTCTGCAACCCCTGTGAGAGCAGCTGGTGAAGGTGTGGTGATCACACAGCTATGGTTGGCTTTGAAAGAGCCAGGCAACTGCCTCCGAGCCTAGGGGCTGCTGAAGGGCATTCTCCGACCTGGTGATGTGGGGGTCTGGGTGCCCATGGCATTGCCCAGAGATGCTTGGAGCTGCTGAAGGGATGAAGGGTGCTGCCAAACACCAGGCTGTGCCCGTGCTGCAGGAGGCCAGGAAATAACAGGCGTGCTTCTGTGTGCACCCCAGGCCAGATGTGTGTCCCCTGCCCACGCGCGGTGCCCCGCTCCCCCTCTTTGCGGAGACGGGCAGGATCTACTCCATGCAGAACATCTTCCAAACCATGTGCCAGCTGGGCCAGGTGCTCTTCCACCGTGTCCAGAACTCTCTGCAAGAACCAGTGCCGCCGTCCAGGTGACTTTGGCTCGTCTCGAGCCACCTCCCTGTCCCTCTGCAAGGACTTGCCTTTGCCTTGCTGAGGCACGAGCTCTGTAAACTGCAGGCTGCATGGCGCAGGAGCAGGATGGTCCTGCGTGGCTCCAGGCTCTTCTCCTCGCCTGTGCCTGGGGTGCCTGGTGCGGCCAGCCTGGGTGCACCCTGCTAACCCAGCCCAGCTTGTGTCTCCTGCTCAGCTTAACTTGGGTCCCCCGGGCACCCTGAGTGATCAAACGCTGCCTGTGACGTTGCTGGGATTTCAGCTCCTCTTCACTGCTAAGAAAGTACTAATTTTTCTGCGTGTCTTGGTAGCTTGATGGAGAGAAACGTGTGAAGGGAACCAAAGTGCAGAGCAGGCTGCCTGACCCAGGTCCCATCCCCTGAGACGCTCTCTCCTGCAGGCTCCCAGCACCCTTGGCTGTATCTTGCTCACTCTTAATTAACCTTTTCCATGAACTGGCTTCACCGAGTTACTCATCCCGTGGCCGGTGCCTCTGGGCAGGGTGCAGTGTGGCTGCGCGCTCGCTGGAGCAGGTACGAGATGACCTCAATCTCTCCCCATGTGCTGGAGAACTTGCCTCCACCACGTTCTTATCTGTGCGAGCGCAGTAAATTTAACATGTTCAAAGGCATCGTTGCAGCCTTAAGGTGTCCCCACTGCTCCAAGGCTGCTGAGCACCAGGAGGAACATCTAAATACTTCTAATTCTCCTTGAGCAAAGCCTGCAGGCGGACGGGGAGGAGAGCGAGCATCCATCATCGGTGCCGTCAGTGGCACATACTGCCTTCCCTTCCCAGCTGTCTGCCTGTGGATGATGCAAAGCCATGTCCCTGCTTTTAACCGCAGTAGGCTGACTGTCTTCAAATGGTACTTTTTAAAATTGCTTTTTTTTTAAAAAAAAAGAAAAAAGGAAAGTCTGGGCATGCCAACAGATCTGGTTAATGGCTACATAAGACCTTCTCCCTCCTCCCATCGGCAGTAGAGGAGGTTTAGGCCATGGTACCAGGAGAGGTGGGAGCTTGTGGAGCTGCTGTAACGCAGCGGGGTGAGTCCCAGACCCCTCCCCAGCTCTCGATCTCCCTTTGAATCCAGCCACGGTGAAATGCCTCTTTTTGGTGATTTGCATCACTTCAGATGCATACGGTATCTCTTCAGTAGGACGGCTTTGTACCCCTATGCAACAATATAAAACAAACAAAAAAAAAGACTGAGCTTATTTGTTTGTCCTGAAATTTTAATAAAGAAAAGTCTGGTCTCTGAGAGGGGCTGGAATATTTGCCTGAAAATGACATCTTGACAGGTGTGAGTTATTGGAAGGTAATTTCTAGTCTCGAAAGGTTGGTCACCTGTATTAACTGGGATTTCTCAGTCAGAAGCTGCAGGATGTGTCCCATTTTAATGGCTCTGCGCTGGGGGAAATTGGATTTTTCTCTCCGTTGCGACTTTCATTTTACTCCACAGCTACATTACGTGGAGGTATTATCTCGCAAAAGCATTTTCGGGCATCCATTTACCGAATCACCCCGCGCTGTTCTGGCTTGTCTTCAGTGAGATCAAGGTTGTGTTGATTCCTGCAAAGGGGAATAAATACCCTCCCCTCCCTCGGGTCTCCGAAGGAGTGCTGTCAGATGCTCATTAACCCCTTTGTATCAGCGAGTTATGGGTGTGCGTAGAGGGGTTGTGATTCCAGGGGACCTGCTGTAGGGCCCTGCTGTAGTAACCTATAACGACAGGAACAACAGACCCAACGTGGCGATTTTGATTTTTCTCCCTTTATTTTGTGGCTCGGCGCTGTGGGCCCTGCGGCAAGGCTGTGTCTCCAGGGAATGCCCTGGAGATCCCTGCTCTGTGTTGCAGCAGCTAATCCCAGTGGTGGCCCCGTCGTTTCCAGGGATGGAAGAAAGTGCCGCGTGCTTGGGTTGCTTGTTTATGTTTCAAGGTGCAGGTAAAATTTGCTGTAAGAGCAAAAAGTGACACTTTATTATTTTATTTTTTGTCAGGGGTGTAGGGAAAGTGAGCTTGTGGTATCTGGAAATACAGGAGAGGGACAAATCCTTCTCTCGGCAAACACAGGACCTTTTTCTGCTGGCTGATGCATTTGCTCAGATAGTTCCTTCCAGTTGATGGCTGCTTCCCACCAGCAGGATCCTCACCTGCTGATGGAAACGGGATCACCCCTCCATTTCGGCATTGCCCTGTGATACGCATTTACCTGACTGGCTCTAAAGATGATTTGTCCAACCCTCAGTGAATTCCTCTGACTATAGAGAATGGATGCTCGGTAAATACCACGTTTTTCTCTCTGTTGGACCTCTAAAGAAATACAAGCATGTGTTCTCCCTCTTGTCTGTCATGGCATGTGCTGTATGTTTCGTCGGGATCGCTATGGGGTGCATGGTGGAGGGGTATAAATATGCACGATGGGGGTTAGGAAGAGCTGAGTGGATGCTGTGCAGGTGCTGTTTCCTCTCTCCTGATGCTGCACAGCACACCCTGGACACGCACACGCTCCCTGCATGGCTCGGCTCCCCGCGGCAGTGTGAGGGAAGGCAGTTGCACCTCTCGAGCAATGTTTGTCCATCTGCATCTCTCTTTTTCTTCCCCAGCTCCCAGGAAACTGGCCCAGCCCTAGAGAGCACCTTGGAGGAGGTGGGGATGGCTGAGATGGCAGCGATGCGAAAGCAGGTGAGATGGGGGTGAAGGGCTGTGAATGTTTCCTGGGAAAGCCATGGGAGGAGGGTGGGTGAGGAGGCTCCGGGGGTCTGTTGCTCAGTCCTGATGGGCTGGCATTGCCAGGTTAGTCCAGACCCCTCCATCTCCTGGCAGTGGAGGGCTCAGATGCCCTTCTGATGGGAAGGACCTTTTCCTGGAGCATCTGCTCAGGAGCTGTGGTGCTTTTGCTAATTCTCCCACACCAAGATAGCTGTTTGCTCTAGAAGAGGAGGACCTGAAGGAGACAGCAACTCCCATCCCTCCATGCCTTGCTGTCCCGTGCCTCTGGGGTGTCACCAGCGTCCTGCACTTTGCTGCAGGGCTGACGGTGGCCCTTACTTCTTCCATTGCAGTTGACGAGGATCTCAGGGAGGCTCCGTGTGCTGGAGGAGCAGTGCAATGCCTGGCGGCAGAAGGAAGCCCTGGTCTACTCCGTCTTGATCTCTGCCTGCCTCATCAACACCTGGCTCTGGCTGAGG
The DNA here is from genome assembly GCA_028566575.1 of Bartramia longicauda. Classification (NCBI taxonomy): domain Eukaryota; kingdom Metazoa; phylum Chordata; class Aves; order Charadriiformes; family Scolopacidae; genus Bartramia; species Bartramia longicauda. Next base: position 5,524,899 of record JAOXNH010000060.1, read on the forward strand.
AGATGATTTCCTGTGCCCCGACCTCCCCTGCCCAACCCTGGCAGGGTGGGCGAGGGCGGCGAGAGGATCCATGCTTGCAAACAGTAAAACTACGTGTTTCTTCTTAACTTGACCTGCTTTTTGCGCTGTAGGCCCTTGAGGATCCGTGTCTTCTAGGCCCTGATTGCACTGAAGGTGCCATCCCCCTCCTGTGCTCTAGCATCAGAGGTGGGAGAGGGAAACGATGAAGCTGGACCTCGTGCCACAGCAGCTGGAGAAGGGGTGTCAGGGAGAGGTGGGGTACAAGGAGTGTGGCCCAACGGGTGTAGTCCTGGGGCTGGGGCTGTGGTTGCAACTGCTCTGTGTGCGCAAGCAACCACCTGGTATGTTTGATGGGGTCAGTGCTTGTGTGGGAAGCTGCTGTGAAGAGCCCAGGTCGTCATAAGAAATTGGTGGCTGCTGCAGGGGGTGTCTGTCCTGCGCAAAGCAATGGGAGACCCTCTGGCCCTTGGGCTTCTGCTAGAGGAGGTGCAAAACCAAGGCATTGGGTGTTTGCGGGCATGGGGTCTTGTTACAGTCTTAGAGTGTGGTGGGCCCAGTTCCCTGGCCGCTTCCCAGCTTGGATAACTCAGTTCTGACCCCATAAAAGTCATCAGCCAGCTGCTGTGATCTGTTCCTCATCTTCCACCCCAAAAGCTTCTGTAGAGTGGTTGAGTTTGGGTTTTCTTTTCTGCCTTGTGTCACTGTTCTCTGGTGGAGGTAGTACTGTCAGTTCTCCCATGCCATAGCTCCTCCTCTAGGAGCATGGAGCTGGAGGAGCCAGGAGCTCCCATCCCTGGGAGCTGCTGCGCCATTGTCTCCTCGGCTCCTGTCCTGCTGGAGGCAGTTCAGCAGCGGGTTTGCAAGGGTTCAGATCCAAAGTGACTGGATATGCTGAGGCTTATCCAGGAGCTTGGCTCTTTCCTGGAGAGATTTAAATGGGAAACCTTCCTGTGGTGACTCTCTGGATTATCAGACCTTGTACCAACAGTGATAGTACCAGACAGGCCATGGAAAATTGCCCACTTGGGCAGCAGTAGGTATTAGGTTGCCAGTGCCAGAGGGCAGGATTGCTCCCAGGTCTGCTGCCAAGCTGTAACTTCAGCGATGGTGCAAGAGCACAGGTGAGGGGAATTCTTGGCCCAGATGCTCTTTAGCTAAAAACAAGCCCAGTTCAACAGCTTTGCAGTTTCTTCCCTTCTGTGGAGTTTAGTAACACTTGGATCTGAGGTGACTTTGAGACACTTTCGGTGGTTCATCCAGCACATCTGCTGGAGTTGTGCTTGCAGGCTCTGGGGGCAGGGTTTGGCTTAACAGGACCTCTCTGTTCCACCTGTAAGTAATTGTAACTGGGTCTGCAGGTCATCCAGATGCCCCGATAGCTTATTTACAGACATGGATGCTTGGGTGTTTTCCACCTGCAACAGCATCAAGCATCCGTGGCTGTAAATCTGGCAGCTGGACATCGACTAATAAATAAATGTCCCACAAGTAATTGCAGGTCTGAACCTGTGCCTGGTAGCTGGGCTGAGGAGAGCGCTGAGATTTATTGCAGATGAGAGCCAGGATGGTGTGGTGGGCTTGGCATGCCGTGCCATGACAGAGGGGGTATGTGAGGGATGGGAGCACTGATGCAGGGGTGGTTCCTCTGGCTTGTGGCTCAGGGATGTGGTCAGGGTCACCAGGGGACCTTAGGCAACAGGTCTGTATAAGGGGGCTGCTGCTGTGTGAGTCGTGCCAGGAAAAGCAGGTAAATAGTTTGGCTGGTTTCTCTTCTTGGAGAGGTGCAAATGTGTGTTGGAGGAAGCTTGAGGTGTCTTTTTATAAAGCTGTATTTTAGGGCAAGAAGGGCTGACCCTTTGGGGGAGGCACCACCTTCAAAGTGTGGACTGAAGATGTTTGGAGGAGAGGTGATCAATCTGTACATGTTCTCAAAGGCTAATTATTATCAGGTTGTAGGGAATACAACGTGACTTTTATGTAAGTCATAAATCTTGGTGTAAATCTGGAAATACTGATGCATAAAATGTGTATTTTAATAAACTCTGTGTGTTCTGGATGTGTTTCTTCTACCAACTGTGGAGTCTGACCCTGGTATCCCTGTGGATGGGAACAGGTAAGGTTTATTCCCTTGGCAGCAGGATTCTGACCTGGAGCTGGATGTCTCAGCCATGCAGGCGTATTTAATCGGATGCTGGATTTCTGGCATCTCTAGAGCTACAGGCCATTTGGCCCGTAATGGTGTAAAGCATGGTGTAAAACACAGATGCTGGGCACCCTGGCTGGGGCTGGATCTGGAGGAGGAGAGTTCCTGGTGAATGCCATCCCTGTTTCTGGTGAATGCCCGTTATTTGTTTCCTTTCTCTCTTCCCTGCCTCCTCCTCCTGGCTTTTCTTTATCCCAGGGAGCAGCACATGTGGCAGGGGAGGGTGTCTCCTGGGGTCACTGCCACAACGATGTGCACGGAAAATAAAGACTCTTGTACAATATGGTGAGAGGGAGCTGCCAGGGAGCAGCTCCTGGAGTTCCCACGTTGCTTCCTTTCGTTCCCACCAAGGCAGCTGCAGGCAAGCAGCAAAAGGAGAGGTGGAAGGGGGACACGTCCTGCTGCTGGTGCTCCTGGTCTGTGAGCTGTCCCCAGTGCCAGGGTCTGTGGCGTGGGGACAAGAGCAATGTGACGTGTCCCTCACTGCTGGGTGCTCACCCTGGCAGCACCCAGTGCCTCCAGCAGCCCCGGCCAGGAAAAAAATCCAATTTTTCCTTCAGGCTCCCTGCTGTTCAGGTTTCCATTGAGATCAGAACAAGCGGAATTTAAGTCTTTGAAGGTTAAAAAAAAAAGGAAACCTTTGATGGCAAAGGGGCTCCTGGTGCTGATGCTTTCAGATGAGCCTGCACATGGTGCAGGACTCCCTGTGCCCAGCAGGGACTGATCCAGCCTCAGCCATTCCAAGTGGCTGGATACTGGAGGAAGTGGGTAAAAATTAACCTCTTCCTTATTGCCTTGGGGATGCAAATTTTTTGCTAACTGGTTATTAGAATAACTTTGTGAACCAAAGAAGGGCAGAAATCAGTGAAAGATGCGTTTCACGATCACCTTCAAACTCTGCAGCTCTCTTTGCGGGGACTCCAGAGTAGCACATTCCATCTTCTGCTCCCTCCGTGTGAGCAGAGGTGACTGGATGGGAGGGTGTTAAAATGTGGCCACGTCTGCAAATTTTCCATTAGGGCAGTAGCTGTGGCGCAGCCTGTGAAGCAGGGTCACCAGCTTGGTTTTTCCCTGGGGCAGAGGACTGGGAGGGGAGCAGATGCAGGTGGCCTGGGAGGCAATCCCAGTGCGTCCCCTCCTGTGGCAAGACCTGAGCCCAGCTGGGGGTCAGCTGTGCCTGTCCCCGGGTGGGCAGTGACCCTTTCCTAGGGTTTGCTGGGGACTTAGGAGCCGCTCGACTTGGAGCTGCTCAGGTTGGCTGTGATCTCCAGCCAGGCTCTGCCTCGAGAGATGTCTGGGGTCCCTCCAGCCACCAAGGAGATGATGGAGAAGGGGACACATGGGTAGGAAAATAGAGCATCCCTGAGCAGTGCGTTTCCCTCCTCCCCTTTCATCCCCCAGACACAAAGCTGGCTGCTATTTACTCCTTTGAAGTGTGCTTTGCCGCTCGGGGCGTCAAGGATGCTCAGGGGATGGGCGTGCTGTAGTGACGAGGCACACGGGCACTGGCGTGTGCACCCTCCCCGTGCACCACAGAGACCCCTCTGCCACTGCCTAGGTGTCACCTGGCCACCTCGTGGGCTCCTCTGCTTGGGCAGGGGAGAAGGGCAAGAGCACAGGCAGCTCCGCTGGTGCTGGCTTTGCTTTAAAAGCCTGAGTGTTCTGGAGACAGCCCCGGAGGCTCCCAGGGGAGGGATGCTCCCCAGCCACCCTTGCTAGCCAGCGTCAGGCAGCAGCCAAGTGTTGAAGGCTTCGGGGGACACCAGGCTCGTAAGTGGACAGTGGTGGCTTCTCAGCCAGCAGCTGTGTTGCCCTGGGGAGGTGGCTGGGTTGGGTTTGTGTGACTGTCCCCGTGCGTGCAGCGTGGATGTAGTCCCTATGTGTGTTGGTAGAGCTGCACAAGGCATTGCCTTCCCCCCAGGCAGAGCCTTGGCTGTGGGAGAGCACAAGCGCGTCGCCTCCAGGAACCTCATCCGTGCGGTGTGGGTACGGAGGGTGTGCTGTGCCCTGGGGGGAGCAGGCAGGGTGGGAATACGTGGGCTGGGCAATGCCTGGGTGCCTTCGTGTCCCTGCGTGTGTGAGTCTGAGTTTGTGCGAGGTGCTTTTGCACGGTGTGGTCTGTGCTAGGGTGCAGCAGAGCAGCGGGGGCTGCATGTGATGCTGGGGAAGCCCCGTGAGCATCTCTCGCTTTTTAGATAAACAAACCCCAGAGAAATCCCACGCTTAACAGCTCCACAGCAGCCTCCGCATATTAACGCAGGGCCTTTCTCTGCTGCTCTCTAAGCCCAGACGGTATTTTTAAGCAGCAAACCTTAATTTCCAGCACAGGGGAGATTTCTGCTGGGACGAGAGCTGGGGCTCGCTGGGCAGACCACCAGCAGGTTGCTGTGCAAACACCTTTGTACACACAAAAGTCTACCCCAAGATGCTGCACGACAGCATCTCCCCACCAGGGCTGGCCTTGCACTTGCATCCCTTACAAGTCTGTTTTCTTCTCCTTGGGCTGGAAGTGGTGCCGAGAGCCATGGGCTTGTTGTTATGGCACGGATCGCTGGGGATGCTGTTGCTCCGGCAATGTCTGAGGAGCCTGAACAAGGAGGAGAGCATCTTTCATGAGTCACGGGCAGATGTGGGATCTCTTGGGGAGGGCAAAATGCTCTGCAGGACTCTTACTGCAGCATCAGTGATGGCTGGCAGTGGAAAACACAGGCTGGGCACTTCCCACGGGGTTTGACCTTCTCTCTTTCCATGCCGTGCCATATCTCTGTGTTCCAACCGCATGACGTGCCCTGCGTAGCTTTTTTTGTGGCTGTTTTCTGCTCTTTGCAGGTCTCTGGGGCAGAGTGTGTGCCTGTTCTCTCCTCACATGGAGGATGATGGCCAAGACTAATGGTCTGCGCAGCTCACCAGCCAACCACCACCCCTGCCCACCCACCCAAGCCCGGGTGGAGGGTGACACGGATGGGACGCGGCTTAGCACCATCAGGTCAGGCTGGTCCCTGGTTTGGTTGAGGGAGGTAGCGGAGGGGCAGGAGAGGGGAGGACCAGCTCGGTGTGTCTGCTGAGACCTGGTGTGGGCAGGGCTGTGATGTGAAACCCTAGCTGCCTGCTTTCTCCACTTCCTCTGGCTGTAGGCAGGTGCCAAGGTGGCATGGTGTGGCTCTGACACCCTCCCTTCCCCACTGCAGGACCAGTTCAATCCAGGATGACACCTCCTCAGAGCTGCGGAGAGGGGCTCCCCTGGGTCAGGAGGAACAGCCGGCTGCCTCCGCTTTCCAAGGCAGGGGAGCCTTGGCCAGGTATCCATGTGTGCTGCTGGCTCAGGGTGAGCCCACACCTTTTGTGCCTGGCTGTGACACTGGGAACTTGCGTGGGGTCAGGATTCATTCCCTCCTGCTGTGTGGCGTTCAAGGGTTGCAGGGACCAGAGTCTGTGAATGCTCCTCTGGGTGCCCAGGTGCCCATGGAAAGGGCTGCGGGAGGGGATGGACCTCTGGAGCCCTGGGTGGGTTCAGGGGCTCCTTTCCCTTGCTGGCAACTTCAGTCTGCCCCAGTCACCCACATGTTCCTTGTGTCCCTGTGGGAACAGCAGCAGGACTGGGGAAGGAGCTGTGGGTCTCTTCCAGGCTGGGCTCTCTTGCTTATATATTCTTGGTCCCACATGTCACTACAAGGCAGGGGGCAAAAGGAAATGTTTGGGCTCGAGAGGGAGCTGTGAGAGTTTTCTTCTCGGTTGTAGCCCCCCTGCTTGCTCTCATGCTTTTGCTTTCTCCTTGCTCTGCAGACACCTCCTGACTCTGCCTCTCTCCCCCATCCAGGATCGTCCGGCTGGTGCTAGTGCTGAGGGACTGGGCCAGCAAGAGCTTGCACGAGGAGCAGCAAAGGCCAGACCCCTTCCTCGAGCGCTTCCAGGGCCCTGAGTTCCAGGCAGCGGCTGCAGGCGCTGGCAATGATCTGGAGGATGAGGAGACGGAGGAGAAAAACAAAAAGTAGGGTCCCTTCCCTGTGGTCCCAGCCATCCTTGGCTGGAGATCAGCCATGCATGGTGCTTGGGGGCTCCCAGCAGTGATGGCTGATGGAGGTGGATAGGGATGGGAAAGGAGGAGGTAGGACGTGGTGATGGAAAGGGTCCTTCCTGCCCTCTCCAGCCCCTGTCCTGGCAGCCGGGCTGTTGTGCAGGCACACAGGACCTGCTAGTCTGNNNNGTGGAAAAGAGCTGGCCTGTCCCTCACCTGTGGGGTCTTCTCTGCCCTGGTAGGACACACACATTGCATGGCTCATGACAGCTAGCAGACCTCCACGTTTCCAGTTCAACACTCGGGTTGGCATTTGGAGCCAGCCATGGTCTGTAAAGAGATGCACCTTCAGGTGGGGACAAGCCAAGGGATGCAGGGTCTCCACCCAGGAGACCACAGCAACACAAACACGTGGGATTTGCCAGTCTCATTCATCATCTGCAGGATGAAGGGAGATGAAGGGAGAGCGTTTGCTGTCCATCTCCCCCCAGGAGGAGACACTGTGACGGCAGCTTTCTGAAAAGGCTCTTTCAGATCCAGCCCTTTCATCTCCTCAGCTCACACTCCCGGTGAAAAGCAATAACCTGGCTTTTCTGCTGCTGGCTAATTAAAGGGCAAAGCTCATGGACTGCTCTGGACCCTACCATTATACATGGTAATTAAACCACCGAAAAATGATTGTTTTCTGTGGGAGAAAAATATCTGAGCCTTGTATCTGGGTCTTTACTAGTCGTGGGGAAAAAACCGTTCTGCCCTGTGAGGTTAAGGGGAGCTCATTAATTATCAGAGGGAGCTGAGGTGTGCCATGAAAAGCCTGCTCAGTGCCAGTGGGCTCCTGGGGAGATGGTGGTAACTTTTGGTGTTTTCTAGGTCCTTGGCTCCACAGGTGAGAAGAGCCCCCAAGTCTGGTAACTCCAAACGTGAGCTGCTGTTCATGTCCATGGGAACCCCTGCTATTACGGGCTTGGGTGCAAAGCCCTCGGGAAGAGGCAGATGATTATTCTCTCTTCCTGGGTTAACCCAGAGCCCTGGCTTTCCAGCCCTGGCCCCGCTGTCATCATAATGTCAGGGACTCTGGCCACCTGCTGTGGGCAGCACTGGTGTGATTTAAAGCTGTAATTACCAACGTAATTAACACCGTTATTGAGGTTATCGGTGCTTGTGGGTGTTAGAGCACTGCTGGCTGGCTGCAGGTGAGTCAGTGCTTCCCACAAAGAGTCCCTTTCTCCAAAAAAACCATACGACTTGCACGTTCTGAGCAAAAGATAAGCGCTTTTAACGGGGAGGCTGGACCACCTGCTCGCCTGTGGCTGTACCCAGAGCCAATGGGGAGGACCACCGCTGGCTTTGTGCCCAGTGCCGGTCCCCACGCTCCGGGCACGGCGGGTGCCGCTGGGGAAGGAGACTTCAAGGCAGAGGTTTTGCTTTTGAAGCTGTCAGCAGCAGTGGGGTGGGCACGGGGAATCTGTTGGCAAGTGGGTTAGGGTTTTTGGTTTTTTTTCCTATCACTGGAGGGAGTTTTGCATGTTCAAAAGCTGGAATGGAGGGAAGGAGGGGAGGGGGAGAAGGAGTTTTGCCCTACCGGGCTGCAGCAGCTCAGCCTATCAGCCCAGCCACAGAGTTTCTCTTCCCCAGCTTCTCCAGTGAGATCTGGCAACTGGAGCACACGCATCTTATCTCAGAGTCCCAAGATGAGCAGGATCAAACACTTGGGAGCGGTTCAAAGGCTGGACCCCAGACTGGGCAGACTGTGGGCAGGCAGCCGGGAGCAGCACGGTGATGGCAGCCTTGCAATGCCAGCTGCCCCCCGTGTCGCTGCTCTGGGGCTTGGACATCCCGTCCTGGCCCTCCCACTGATCTGCAGCATGCTTCCCTTCCTGCTCCAATTAATCATCTCTTAAGATCTGTCTGGCACCAATCCTTACCTCATCTGGGAGAGGCAATGTCATGGAACGAGAAGTTTTCTGATCACCCTCTTCCATACATCTGTTTCTGGCTCTGCCACTGGGATGCTGTGTGCACGTAGGCCACCTGCTCTGCCTTACCATCCTGCAGTTTCCTCTTCTGCTACATTGCTGAGCCCAATTCTGGGGATAAAGGAGCTTTAACAGCAGTGGACATTTTTGCTCAGTGCTGCTGGGATTGGTTTTAGCTCAGAGACTGGCACTCAAGCTGCAGCTTGAGCCAGTTTAGTGCAAGGGATGAAGGATGTGGCTCGAACGGTTCCTTCCAACCCAATGTTCTATGTTTAGCCCATTATCCGTACCTTGCCAGCTCTGTTTTCTCTCTGCTTCCAGGAAGAAATGGCAGATCTTTGTGGTGGACCCTGCAGGGGACTGGTATTACCGTTGGCTGGCTGTCATTGCAGTCCCTGTCCTCTATAACTGGTGCTTGCTCGTCGCCAGGTGAGCTGGGAGGCTGTAGCATCCCTGTCTCCTCTAATCCTCCTGTTCCCCTGGTTGTCGTGGCCCAGCCAGGATCAGACAGCTGACACTGGTGGTACTGGGGCTGGTGGGAACCTAAAGGAAAGGGACCCCCACTATCACTGTGACTTCTGTGGTGCAAAGGCAGAGCTTCCATCTTCTGGCCCGGGTTGGAAAGGACCATGATTTTGGGGTAAAGCTGCAAGGTGCATTTGGGAGGTGGGTCAAGGGAGGGCAGATTTTCCAGACAAGGGGTTTTAATTTCTCGGAGAAGAGGGGCAAGTGGCCAAGCTCTGTTGCAGAGTTAGGAGCCTAAGATTCAGCCTACATTCAGCTGTAATAGTGAGGGATGATATGGAGATTTGTTGGTCTCGCCACCCTATTTTATGACCATCCTCCAGGGCTTGCTTCAGTGACCTGCAAGAGACCTACGTTGTCCTCTGGCTGGTGTTAGACTACGTCTCAGACTCCATCTACATTGGGGACGTAGTGATCCGCCTGCGCACAGGTAAGCAGAAGCAGCATCCTGGCTTGTGAGGGCTTTGCTTTAATCCCCTAAAAGTGGAGATGAGCTGCGAGGAAGAGGCCTAATCTGCAGCTCCATTAGAAGGAGGGTTTTGTCTACCTTGGCACTCGCTAGTACGCTGCAGTCTCCAGAGAAAGAATCTAATTAAAAGATCTGTGAAATGGAGTAAGTTTCAGAACGAAAGATTAATCATCCCAGCTTTCAACTTCACCTTTGAATAATTGTACAAAATTACCTGCATTAGAATTAGTATTCGGGCATAGTTGAAGGTCTGTATCTCTGCTTTTGCATCAGTTCAGCTAATGAATTATCTACATGGAAAAATGGTAGGATGTAATGTTCTCGGAATGCGGCAGGTGGCTGTACATTTTCTGTTGGAACTGCAATAATTCATGATCTGGAGTATGGAAACCTTTGCGTCCCCATTTTTTTTCATGGCAACAGAGTAAATCCCTAAGTGACATCTTTAGGTGACTTTTGCCAGATGAAGGGCTTGAGTGATAACAAAAGCTTGTAAACTGAGTAGATGGGGTAGACCTGGTAGCGTTTGGATGACCCTGTGTGTATGTGCACATATATGCATGGCATACCATCAAACGTTTCTCAGAAGTGCTTACAGATCCTGCAGAAGAGTTGAACATAAGCAAAGTTAATTCTGTCATTTGCTTCTCTGCTAGGTTTCTTGGAACAGGGCCTCCTGGTTAAGGACCTGAAGAAGTTACGGGATAACTACATCCGCACCTTACAGTTCAAGCTGGATGTTCTCTCCATCCTCCCCACAGACCTGGCGTACTTTGCTGTGGGATTGGACCATCCTGAACTGCGTTTCAACAGGCTGCTGCGCTTCTCCCGCATGTTTGAGTTCTTTGATAGGACAGAGACCAGAACCAGCCACCCCAACATCTTCCGCATTAGCAACTTGGTTCTTTACATCCTGGTCATCATCCACTGGAATGCATGCATTTATTACGCCATCTCCAAGGCCATAGGCTTTGGAGAGGACACTTGGGTCTATCCCAACATCACAGACCCTGAATTTGGGTTTCTGGGCCGGGAGTACATCTACTGTCTCTACTGGTCTACATTGACTTTGACTACCATTGGGGAGACCCCTCCCCCTGTGCGTGATGAAGAGTACCTCTTTGTGATCTTTGATTTTCTCATCGGTGTCCTCATCTTTGCCACCATTGTGGGGAACGTGGGATCCATGATATCCAACATGAACGCCACTAGGGCAGAGTTCCAGGCAAAAGTTGATTCCATCAAACACTACATGCAGTTCCGCAAGGTGAGCAAAGAGATGGAAACCAAAGTCATCAAGTGGTTTGACTACCTGTGGACCAACAAGAAGGCAGTAGATGAGCGGGAAGTCCTCAAGAATCTCCCTGATAAGTTAAGGGCAGAGATTGCCATCAACGTTCACCTGGAGACACTGAAGAAGGTGAGGATTTTCCAGGACTGTGAGGCAGGTCTGCTGGTGGAGCTTGTGCTGAAGCTTCGCCTTCAGGTGTTCAGCCCAGGGGATTACATTTGCCGGAAAGGAGACATTGGGAAAGAAATGTACATCATTAAGGAGGGGAAGCTGGCCGTGGTGGCAGAGGATGGAGTAACACAGTATGCGTTGCTCACTGCAGGAGGCTGCTTTGGGGAGATCAGCATCCTCAACATTAAAGGGAGCAAAATGGGCAACAGGCGCACAGCCAACATCCGTAGTTTGGGCTACTCTGATCTCTTCTGCCTGTCGAAGGAAGATCTTATGGAAGCAGTCACAGAGTATCCCGATGCCAAAAAGGTCTTGGAGGAGCGTGGCCGGGAGATCCTGATCAAGGAAGGGCTGCTGGATGAGTCAGCTGCAGAGGCAAGCACAGAAGAGCAGAGCATAGAGGAGAGGCTGGACAGGTTGGTCTTGAACCTGGACACGCTGCACACCCGCTTTGGGCGGCTCCTGGCAGAGTACAATGATGCCCAGATGAAGCTCAAGCAGCGCATCACTGTTCTGGAGTCCGAGATGAGGCAGCAGGATCTGGAGGACTTCTTCTCTGATAGCTCGGACAGTCTGCTTGAGGATGAGGAGAAAGCTGTATCTGGTGGGATGCAATGAAAGGGTGAAGAGGTCAACTTGATGATGTCTGGCCTTGTGCTGAGACAGTGTTTGCTGTTTCACAAGGCAGATCCTGTGGCTGCCTTGCCAGAAACTTCTCTCAGGTCCTTAGTGTTGCTGCTGCCACTGCCTTGATGGCAGCTCCTGAGATGGCTCCAAATCAAGTGATTGTCCTAGCTCTTCCTCCAGCCCATCCCTTTTCTTGTTGCCTTGGTCTGAGACCTTGGACTTGGATCACTAAAAAGAGGAGAATGGCCAATGCCACTGCTAACATTTCCTTCTAGCTTCTGCAAAAGATCTGTGCCTATCACACCACCTTCCTCCTCTTTGCCTTAACAGAAGGTGGGATGTGAAGCTTGCATGGAGGGGTACCTGCATGTGCTGACCTCCCATGTAGGTTGAGGAGATGCAGGGTCATGGTGAGTAGAGCCTGCCATGTGCCACCTACCCATCCACACAGGGACCAAGGAGGAGAAGGGCTTTGGAAGGTGCTGCATTCCTTGCAGATAACAAAACCACCCCGTCGAGAGAGACCAAAACACAAGCCTGATATTTACAAATGCATTTTGGATTTGGCCTTTATAACTCACTTTAGGTAAATAGTCTCCACTGAGTGTCTGCAGATGCCCAGTCAACACCAAGAGGCTCCTTACCTGCAAGGTACCAAAACTCAACTAAGACAGCCCAATCTGTGCCTCTTACATCTGCAAATGGAGAGGCTGGTCTGGGCCAGTGTCACTACCTAGGTCATCTCCACCACCCACACGGAGGCTGGACATCTAGCTGGAAGGGCTGGCAGCTGCTGTCCTCCTGCCCGTCTCTTTTCCCGTCTCCTATAATTTGGTGGCCACCTGGTGTGGGTGGCTCCGTACCCGGAGCACTGCACCTTCCTGAGGGATGATGTTCCCGAGCTGGGCCCCCCCCCCCCCCCCCC
>JAOXNH010000060.1:5538191-5574920 GCA_028566575.1 Bartramia longicauda
GTTATTTTCCTGTAACACCAGGTTGTTGGTTGGACTCGATGATCTCGAAGGTCCCATCCAACCAAAATTTTCTGTGATTCTGTGATCCCTGGCTCCCAGCTTTCCCCTTCCCTATGATTTGTGGCTCCTGAACTTGCGGCTCGTTCTTTGCCTGCGGCGGGTGGGCAGAGCATCCCCCGGGGGGGGGGGAGAGAGGGGGGGTTCGGAGGCGATCACCCCCCCCTCCCCACCGCCGCTGTCGCCCTGCGGAATGCGGTGAGGGAGCCGGGAGAGGGTGCTGTGAACCGCGGAACCGCCACCGTACCCGGGGGCCGTGGATCTGGATGCGGCCCCCTTCTCGGAGGGGCTGTGGGGCTTCAGAGCCACTCGTGTTCCGGCAGGTTGTAGGGAGCCCGGCATTTGGCAAGGCATCCCTGAGTCTTTCCCGATGGAGCCGCAGCTCCTTGGAGCCTCTTTCCATCACCTTCCCTTTTTCCCAGCCCCACGCACCCAGTTCCTGCCCCCTCTCTCCGTGGTGGGGGGCACGTTGGGAGCCGGTGTGCTTTGTGGAGCAGGGCTGGCCCAGGACAGCAGGTCCCTGTCCTCCTGCCTGTCTCTGGGACAGGGTGACTCCTGCCTCCGGGTTGGGGAGCTGTTGGCAGTTTAGCGGATATTCTGCTTTATTCCAGGAAACAAACAAACAAACAAAAAAAAAGCAGCAAAAAAATGTCTCCCTCCCCCAGTTTTAATCCGAGATAATAATCCACTCGGGAAACTTTAAGCCTTCAGACAAATTACCCCAGAGGATGGCTTTGAGAATTCAGAGCAGATCCCGCTTGTTTCCTCCCGGCGGCAAGCCAGGAAATCATAGATTGATGAACCGCTTGACGGGCCTGCTAATGAAATTAGCAGCAGCTCCACGATTTTTCCAGCGAGCAGGACAGGCAGATGTTGGAGAGAAGCGCACGAGGGCACAGCTGCACTTGAGGGCTGGCTAAATTCCCGGCAGAGCGGACACGGGGCACAGCAGATGCAGCTTGGGCTGTGGCTCGTTTTACAGGTGGTTTCCCCCGTGAGGGTCTCCTGGAGATGGGGAGCAGAAGGGCTGCCGAAGGCTCCTCCTCGGGGCTGGCATCCAGGAGGAAAAGCTGAGGGTGCTCGCTGTAAGGTTCTCCTAAGCACTCTGCAGAGATGTGCCCACGCACCACCATACATTAAACTGCTTTTTCTATACGTTATCAACCAGTTCCTTCTTTCAGATCTCTCCCATCACAAAAAAAAAGGAAATAAATAATCCCCTGTATGACAGAAGCTTTCTCAGCTGTGTTGTGGGTGGGAGACATCAAACACGGAGCAAATATCTTGACCTCCACAGAGGTCAGAGCAGGGGGAAATGTGAGCTCCTCACCAGGCAGCCACCCCTTCCAGTGCCACCCAACCAAGGAAGCCCCCTCATTTCTGTGGCAGATGTTTTCTGCAAATCTGCTGCTACCAAAAGGGTTTATCTTCGAGCCCTCTCCTGCCTCTACCAGGGCTGCAGGGAAAGGGCTGGGATTCTTGGGTGAATCAACCGTAAACGCCTTGTGTGGTACTGGGTTTCCCTCCTTCTCCCTGAGCACCACTTCTAGGAATGAAATAATCGTCACCGGATGATACCCAGAAAAAGCTCTCTCATGGGCCTCTGGGAGATGTAAGTACCCGTTTTGCAGCTGGGGGAAAGGGATGGATGGAGCTTCCCAGGACACAAGGGTGATAACTCCTGCCTCCTGGCTGCCTGCTTTTTTGGTTTTCTTAAGATGTTCATGAAAAGGTCATTTGGTGATTGCAGGCAAGCCCCCAAATAACCCCTTCTCCTGTCGTGGTTTAACCCCAGCTGCAACATGCAGCCATTCCCTCCCTCCCTGTCCCTGGTAGGGTAAGGAGAAGAGGGAGAAAAAGGTAAAAAAAAAAACCTTCTGGGTTGAGATAAACAGTTTAATAGAAGACTAATGGAAGAGAAAATAATAATAATGATGGTAAAAGAATATATGAAATAAGTGGTGCAATACAACTGCTCCTCACCCGATGATTGATTGCCCAGCCCACCTCGAGCAGCCATTGCAGATTCCTGTCCCCACGGCCAACCCCCATTTCTATACTGAGCATGGCATCTATGGTATGGAATATTCCTTTGGCCAGTTTGTCCTGTCTCTGCTCCCTCTCAGCTTCAGTGGGAAGCTGAAAAAGCCCTTGACTGAATACAAGCATGTTAGCCACCAATATGTGTTATCAGTGTTATTCTCATGCTAAATCCAAAACACAGCAGCTGCTAGGAAGAAAATTAACCCTGTCCCAGCTGAAACCAGGACAGCTTTGGCCAAGGCTGGGAACTGCAGCAAGGAGACCTTCTGGCTTTGCCCCTCCTCCAGAGGTAAGTTAGCTGGTGTCAGGTCAGCAAGCTGCAAAGGTAGGTTCATGTGAGTTTGGACCACAGGATTTTGGGATTGCAGAGTGGGTCTGGATTTAACCTCGGGGTCTGGCATGAAGCCTCTGAGTCTCACAGCACATCAGGCTCACCTTGGTTAGAAGACTTGTTGTGGCTCATGCGGTGCCAGGGGAGAGGTGTGAAATGCACAGTTTTTGGGGATGGTTGGCCCGCTGGGATCCCCAACGACTGTTGTGCTGGTGTGTGGCACGGCAGGGGCAGCTGCCCTTGGTGATGGTCTTCTCCACAGTGCTGTGCAGCTGCAATAGTCTGCTCTGCACTCTGAGATGGGGTCTGGATGTCCAGTGGGCAAGCTCCAGTTTTGTTCTGTCTTTCTGATGGCATCGTGGGCTCAGCTGGACCAAAATATCTTGAAAATCAGGAAAGTTTGGAGGCAGCTCCAAGCCCTCCAGCATGGGAGCCTCTGAGCACTCTCTAGATGGTTTTGCCTCCCCCAGCTTCTGCCTCCTCTGCACCCAAGGGATCCAGGACTGCCTGCGTGCTGCTGGTACTGCCTTCCCAGGAGGGAGGCACTGCGTGCACAGGGCTGCCACAAGCAAGATTTCCACCCGGTCTCCAGGGGCTGGGATGTGGAGGTGGTGTAGAAGGTCACCAGACTGCCATGAAGCCCTTCCTTGGAGGGAAGATGGCTTGTTCATGATCATATGGATTCGGTAGCTCTGAAATCAAAGCATTGCCTGCTTCTCCTGTAGGTATGAGTGGAGTTTGAAAGAGAAGGCTCTGTGCTTGGCTTGTTCTCGTGGTCCATGGGCAATGCTGGATGTTCCGTGTCCTGGGGCAGCTCCTGGGAAATGGCTGGAGAGGAGAACGGCTACCACCAACCAGTGTAGGAGCCACTGCAAAAAGGGGACTTGGTGGTGCTAGGCAATGTGTGTTTTCTCTGCAGTCCCTGATGAGTATCTGAGGACCTTCCCGAGGTGTTCAAAATACCAGGGTGCTACCTCCTCCTTGGTTAAACAGCCAGAAGTACCCATTCCTTCCTGAATCTGAGCATGTGTTGCCATGACAGCAGCTCAGGGCGATGGGTGAGCAGGAGGTCAAGCCACGTCAGCCATCTCCCTTGGACGAATGGAGAGAAAACCCTGGAAAGCCTTTCCAACACGAAAGACAGTTTATGAACTTTGGAAGAAGGGACAGGCAACTCAGGAGGACTACAAGGAGACCTTATCGCTCTCTGCAACTACCTGAAAGGAGGTTGTAGCGATGTGGGTATTGGGCTCTTTTCCCAAGTAAGAAGGGATAGGGCAAGAGGAAATGGCCTCAAGTTGTGCCAGGGAAGGTTTACGTTGGATATTAGGAGAAATTTCTTCACAGAAAGGGTTGTCAAGTATTGGAACAGGCTGTGAAGGGAAGTGGTTGAGTCACCATCCCTGGAGGTATTTAAAAGACGTGTAGACATGGTGCTGAGGGACATGGTTTAGTGGTGGACTTGGCAGTGTCAGGTTAACAGTTGGAGTCAGTGCTTTTAAACATCCTTTCCAACCTAAATTTATGATTCTATGTTTGTAGACTACAGGTCTCCTTCTTGCCATTCCTTCCTCTAAAACTTTAGTCACCCTTGTTCCCTCCCTGCTCCAAGCGTCACGTTTTTCCCGAACCTGTTCCTAAACATTGCTTTTTGGTCTCGGCCACACATCACATTACATCTTCTGGACTAGCGGGTGGAGGGGAGGGAGGGGAAACGCAGTAGAGGATTTAGGCTTATCCTTCTTGGAGCCAGATAAAGTCTGCAACAGAGAGCGAATCCCTCTGCCTGCCTGCCTGCCTGCACGGATTACCTGTGGTTGTAGCAGGACCTTTGATCTCCTCCGGCACTGTGATCCCTGCGGGTGGTGCGGGATGGGGGGAGACACCATGCTGCAGGAGTGGCTGCTGACGGTTCCTGTGTCTTGCTGTGCTCTAGGGAGAGTTGCCTGGATGCTCTTCTAGGTGGGATGGTCTGCAATAGCCTGGGTAGAGCAGGCTGCTGTCTGGGGAAAACACAATAGGTTGGAGGAAGTGGAGAAGAAGGAGCCTGAGTGTGCACCTGCAATCCCCTACGGCTTTTGCTGGAGCTCAGAGGAAGCCTGGAAAACACACCAGGTAGAGGGTGAAGATCCTACGAGGGTCCATGCACATGATATGGATGCAAACCTTGCCAAGGAGGTGCCAGGGCAGTTTTGAAGGTAAGAAGTTTTGAAGGTACTCTGGCACTTCCCTGAGAAGCTTTTGGAGCATATCCAGAGCAGAAGTCCTTGCCTGCAGGAGCATCCTTGCTTCTGAGTCCTCAGATGGTGATGCTGCAGTTGGGTACCCCGCTCCCTTCATAATCTAGGCCATGGTGGTTCCTGTTTGGTGTGTGTGAACAGAGGGATGGGGAGAAAGATTTCAGTCCCAGTTTCTGGCTCTCTTCCCACCCCATGAGGACAGCTGTCAGTAGCTACACAAGACAGAGGGGTGGGAAGAAGATGACATGGGTAATGCGGAGCAAGAGAGCAGCAGTTTCTCACCGCATGGGTGGCTGTGGGTGCTTCGGAGTCTATTCATAGCCCCGTCACTGGCAGAGCACTGTCTAGATGCTCTTCGCTTGGCTTCTTGTCTCTTGAGACACAAAGTTTTTGCTCTTGTTGAGAAGCGAGGATTCAGCAGCCACCTTCCTCTCCAGGCGGGACCCACACTGGCCAAGCACAGGCAGTCTCAGCTCCTGCCTTGTCATAAGCACCTTCCTCATCTAATGAACTGTGTGTTTATACTGAGAGAAACCTACAGAGGAGATCCCAGTCCCTGGTGATGGCGTCCATCTCCTCCGCTCCCATTCTCATGCAAGCCGTAGGCACCGACTTTGAGGCTAAAAAACGTCTTCTTGTAGCAGGTAGGATTCAAGAGTGTGCAGAGTGGATGAGCTGTGGGCCATCTGGACTGGAAGTTGTCTGTATTTGCTGGCCCCAGGTTCCCTCCTAGTCCTGCATGTACCTGAGTCACAAAGACAACGTGTTCTGTGTGCTCACATATGGCTTGGCAGACGTGAAGGTCAGAGGGGACTGCAAGCGGCAACATTTGAGCGAGCTATGCCCTTGCTGTAGACGCACATCCCAAGTGTTCTCCCCCTGAAATGAAAAAACATTTCAGGGTTTTTCCCTGCCTACCATCAGCTAGACTTAAAAATATTCAGGGCATGCAGAGCTTCAGTGAGGGTTCACATGGACCTGCTGTAATGGGGGTCTTGGAGACTCCTCTGGTAAAGAAAAGACCCAGTATCTTGGGGACAGTGTGTTGTAGGAGCAGGATTGTTACCGAGGAAGAGTCTTCCCCATGGTAAGAAATCACAGGGAGCAAGAAAACACCAGGCTGGAGCATTGCAGCTCTGCTATTCCCTCTTCTTCTTCCCAGGCTCCTCATCCCTCTTTCCCTCTTGGCTCGCTCAGGATCGTTTTGAATGCCACATGAATCGATACTTTTAATTAACTGCCATCCCTCATTTCTGCTTTATTGCTTGGGTAAGCAAATTAAAAGCGAGCATGTTGTGGTGAGCTGTTACCCTGGGTGGGCTGTTTCTTGCCCCCGGGGGGGACTGGGAAGCTGTCAGGCATTGGGACAGGGGCTGGGAGAAGGGGCAGGCGGGGGGAATGTGGAGGGGGAGCACACAAAGGAGCTGGAGAGAAATGCCTGCCTTGTTTGGTTGGGGTGCTGGGGAGAGCTGGGCAAAATGCCCTTGCTTGAGACTCATCTGGGGCCACCCAGCTCTCTGTCAGGTGGCCAAGCTCCTCTGTATCTCTCTGCCTGCTTTTCATGGTGGGGAAAGCCTCCGGACTCAGAAAGTGCAGCGTATGTGGGCACACGGAGGGGTTTTGCCAGGGTTAAGCAGCCCCACACAAACAGGTTTTGGGATTGCACAGTGGAGCAAAATCTAGGGGGCTATCAGACCCATGCCAGCCTTCAGGAGGGTGACATCTGCTCCCAGGAGCATCCTGGGGAGGCTATGGGGGATGGAGCAAATGGGGATAGACACTGCTCAGGGTTGGTGTGGGGATGAGCTCTTGCTTGCTGGCAGATACTGTGAACTCAGCCCTTTCTCATCCCCACAGCATCCTTCCATCCCTGCTCAGTGCCAGGTTAATGCTGTGGTCAGATCTGTGATGTCTGCAGGTGGGAAGCCCCAGCAGGACATCCACCCAAAAAAGGGATCCTGCTGATCCTCACGCACAGGAGCAAAGGGCTCCCTGCTGCTCCAGGGACTCAGCATGGTGTAGTACTCTCGGAAGCTTGCATGAGTAGGTAACACACTGCCTTCTGCATGGGTATGGAGATGCTTTCCTGTGGGCAGACCTGTCCTTCACAGAGATTAAAATCTGAGGCTGCTCCTGGGGAGGCAGCTCAGCTCCTGGAGCACGACTGATGTGAGCCAGGCCCTGCTACCCCCTTAACCTGCCTCTGCAGCCGTGTCAGTGATGGGCTGAGATTGAAGCTCTGTGCTTTTCCTCCGTGCCTCCATGTGCTAAGGCCTTTGAAGCACGGTGGGGACTTGTAGCCGAAGGGGCTTTCAGAAGTCACAAGGGCTGTGATGGGCAGCTGTGGGAGGTGAAGGTGGTGAGTTAGCCTGTGTCCTCACCCACAGACGTTGCTTTACAGGGGTGGGCGGGCTGCAAGGTGTTAGCTCTGACTTTACCCCCCCCGAAGGGTGTCTGTGAAGGGATGGCAGCTCCCTGCATCCCACCCACCCCAGGAGGCAGGGCAGGCCCCAGATGTGTTAGCTGAGCTGGGGGATGTCATCCACCAAAAGCCAAACACACCTTCTTATGCCAAACCAGGAATTTGTTGCTAGGCTAATTAAAACTTTTAACAAGATAACCAAAAATGCAACGAACAGTTGTTATTATTAGTCCAGTTAAAATGATGCTAACGCTGACAGCCTATCGATTCTGCAATCAATACTTAACTGCAGTGCTGCTGCTGGCATTTGTTACAAGCTGCTGTGCAAGTAAAAGCTGGTATTTTGCCTGTGCCCCTGGCTCCGGGTTCCCCCCTGGGTACCTCGGGATGCAGGCAGTGGGGGCAATGAGCCGTTGTTCTCCTCAGCTCTTTGCCAGGAGCAACGTGCCGTTCGCTGTGGGGGTTTCTTCCTCCTCTCTCTTGAGTTGCCCCAGGGTCTTTTGCAGCATCTGCACCCCAATCTTTGAGGCTCGGTCTCGTCACGCTGCCACTGCAGCTTATTCTGGGGCCTTAGGTAGCAACCTACCTTAATTAAGGACTTTTTAATCTTTTATCTGTACCACATTTATGAACAACAGGTGATACACTCCTCAATGAGCCTTCTCTGCTCCCCTCCCTCCCTGGCACTTGCTCTCTGGTCCCTGGCTGATGGTTGTCCTGAGCAGGTGTCCCTGGGCCACCCCTTGTATCCTGAGTGGACTCAGGAATCTGAGCTAGCGTTAGTTCCAGAGCTCGGGCATGGCTCGTGCCCATCTCCCAGCCCCTCAATGAAAGAGAAGTGTAAATAATTATTCTTACTAATGTGTGCTGATACAAACTCTTCTTGAAGCTGGCCCCCCATGATGCTGGCTTGCGCACGGTTTGGTCTGGGTTGCATCAGCTGTAGTCCTTGCTTGGGTTCCAATCTCCAGAAAGACTAGCAGGAGCAAAATAAGTTCCTGGTGGAGTTTCTTCACTGTGCTCAGGGCTGGAGGGCACCCAGAGACTGGGGTCTACCTCCTGCCCTCCTTGAGAAGAGGCTTCAGGAGCTCTGCCGTTTCCCGACGCTCTTCCCTGCCTGCTCATCCAGGAACAGTGAGTCTTATTCCTATTCAGCTCCCTGTGATCCTTGAAAATCTCACCATGCTCCTAAATTTGGGACTGTTCCATATCCTGCTACCTGGATAATCTCCGCTTTGAGATTTCCCACTGTAGCATCTCCCTGGCAGTAAATTTGAATGGTAAGACTTCTCCTGTGCGAAGTTCTGCCTTCTGCTGGTGCTCTCTTGTTGCCGATAGTGTGCTGGCCTTGGAGGGAGAACTCCATTAGGAAAATAAAAAAAACATTGAATGCAGAACCTTGAATGTAGCCGGGAGGCGAAATGTGGTCTGACAGTTCCTTTGGCTTGTCAGAGCCTCTGAGTGATGGGCGCCAGTGGGCTGCTGTCTTTAAAAATGACCTTTTGTGAAAGACAAATTGAGGGAAAATGTCTCATTAAAAAAAAAACACAGCAGTTTATGGAAATCTTTCTACTGCAGAGCAATGGCAAAGGTTCCCTGTCAGCTGGCCTTGGCTTGATTGCTTTCTGTCAGATGCGAAGGGCATAGCTTGTGCTTTCTGCGAGAACTCAGACTTATGGACCTGTTTGCGTGGAATAGTTGGCTGTTGTTCCTTTTCCCTTCTCCAACCTTGGTCTTGATCCAGGAGGATGGTGAGGCTCCATGCCTGATAGACCTCGGGCTGAGATGTTTCCTAGCTCCTCCTCAGCACAGGTTGTGTTATCTCCAGAGATGAGCAACAGCACAGAATATTTCTCATCTGTCACCTCCAAACCCAGTCCTGGGCAGGACTGGTGAGTGCTCTGGTGACCTACCCAGTCTGACTGTCGTGATGCCATGCATTGACCCATTGACATCTCCCTTTTGCTCCAGCACAGGGTATTCTGCATTGGTTTCTGCTACAGCAACTCCTGACTTTTCCATGCAGTGTTCCTTACGCTGGGTGCCACCGTGCTCCCCAGCTGCTGGCTGGTCCTGTGACCTCCCAGCTCCACATCCCTATGTGCCAGCTGCAGCTGGGATACAGGGGAGGGGGATTATGTCAGCTGGAGGGTCCTGGGCAAGCTCAGCATCTCCAAATCCCAGTGCCTGGGGCCTCCCATCCCCACAGCACTTCACTGCCTGCTTAAACCCATGCCCTTCCTTCCCAGCCCGTTCTCTGGTTTTGGAGTGGGTTGGCTTTACGCTGTGGGATCTTCAAAGAGTCAATGAATCGTATTGATGTTGTTAACATTCTCTGTAAATTCAGAGAAATTACCAGCTGAATATTTGATGAGGCTAATTAAGCCTGAGTTACTGCCACGCTCGTCCTTCCCTTCCTTTCCCTCTGTTCCCTCTGCAGCACGGATGAGTATTTGCTTCCCTAACATGTCCTGTCCCCAAAGCCCTGGTCTTCTGGTGGTCATGAACCGGCTGTGTTGGAGCACAGCAGCTTTTAAATCAAACAAGTCAGCCTGAGAAGTCCCTGAAATCACAGTTTGCTGGAGGCTGGGGGCACGGGGCAAGTGCCTGTGCCTCTCTCCTCTGTTCCTATTCTCACCCTATTTTCCTCCTGGGGCTTGTTAGAAAGCCACAGATTTTCAGGGTCCTGGTTCCGTGCCGGTGAGATTTAAGGTTGTGTCAGCCTTTGGCTGCTGCAGCAGCAGTTAGTTCAGACAAAAGCCGGTGCTTTTGGGGAATCCTGGAAGGATTTCCCCACCACGTGGGAGCTGCACTTAACACAGTAAAGCTGGAGGTTACTTATGACAACCACGGCGTTTAACATGCTGTGAACTTGGGAGGCAGGGGAGGGAAGAGCTGCTGGGACCGTTTCAGTGAAGGCGAGACTTGTCTGAGAAAGAGAGACTCATGCCTCGAGGCTGTAGAGCTTTTCCACTCCAGCACATGGCAACATTGGAGGTGCCAACAAGCTTACAGTGGAAAAAAGTGCAGTAATGAGCTGCTCGACGCCGGATAAGGGAGGAGGGGAACCTGCACTTGTGCACAGCAAGATCTGTCTCCTCTCGCCCCACTCTGCTGCTGGGAATGGCTCAAGGAGAGATGAGAAGAGGGATCTGGTGAGTGCCTGGCTCCTGCTGGAGGTACTGGGAGTACCTACTGCTGTGTAGCCTGCTGGAGCCTGGATGGAGCATCCTTCTGGGACAGCAATGGAATTTAGTCACCATTATCTGTCCAGGCCTCAGTTTCTCTGCTGGGGAGCGTGTCAGAGAGCACCAAGCGGGGCTGTGGTGAAACTCTTGCATAGGAAGCTCAAGCAGGTACCTTCACAGCCCACCAGCTTACAAATGGGAGCAATTCGAACGGCTGATTTTGAAGCCCTGGACTGCAGCCTTACACCAGAGTACACAAAGCCAGAACATAAGCCTTCTTTGCATCCTAGCCCTTTTTCCTGACCTTCCCAAGAACCCAACCCAGCTTCTTAAATAATGACACGCTTTTGCAGCCTCGCTGTTACTGTCCTTTTTCTGCGAGAGCCATTTCCAGCTGAAGTGCTGGGACTACAACATGGGGGTCGTTTTTATTGGAGGCACAAATCTTCTTCAATCTCTGCCTGCCACTGGTGGCTGTTTCCTCATCTCTCTCATTCGTGGCTGTGGCAGAAGGGCAAAAATTGGTCTTTGCATCAGTGGCTTGGTTGTTGCTTGCCCGAGCAGGGGTAATCTGGTAGTTCAGACAGAGATCAAAGCTTTTCTGTCCCTGAGCTGCTCTGGGCCATGAAGTAACCCAGGTTTATTCCCAGGATTTCTAGCACACAAGGCTGTTGTGACTCAGGACACTGAGTCTGCAGTGCTTTGTCCTCCTGGATACCATCCTATAGGAAAATCTTCAGTGAAAACCCATAACTTTTCCTGTGATCATCACCATGATGTGTATCTGTCCCCATTCCTGAGATGGGTGTCCAGTTTGGCTGTTCCCTTGGCTGTATTTTCATGGAGCTGCATGTTCCCACTTCAGCCTTTAGCAGTGCCCCTGGGAGCAGTCACCTCCCACTGACTGGTGGGATAAGGATTTGGGGATTCCTGGGGATTTTCTGAGGCCTTGGTCTCACTCAGGAAGGGCACGGGTCTTTCTGCTGGCTTTCCAGGTGAGTCCACACTCTGTGTATATATTTGCTTAGCTTTACCTGGAGAAAAACAGGGAACTTTACAATTATGAGCCATCCTTAGGAAAGCTGCAATAGACACAGGAGACTGACACGTGCTGAGGACCCAGACTTACCATCTGGCCAGCGTCTAGATTTCCAGCCCCATCTTGTTCACCACACATAGCTGTGGTGGCTGTTGATGAGTTTGAGCCTCTGTTGGTCCTCCAAGCCCCGTTCCTCAGCAGAGGGTAAGCCAGTCTCTTATTTCCACCCTTCATGACAGATGGTCGTCTCGATGGTTTTGGGTGTCACTCTCGATATGCTATGTACACACTAAACATGTGCTTCAGTGGTGTCTAGAGATGAGGCCTCCAGCATTCTTGGTCCCACAGAACAACATGAAAGTGTGGACCACAACCCTTGCGAGGGTTTCAGCTCTGCCAAGCCCTGGGGAGGGATGGCCGAGCAATCTGGGCATCCATCATTTTAAGTCCTCTGAAAAGTGGCTGGGTGCTGAGTAAGGAGGGACTTTATTCGCCTGCTCTGAGACAGAAAATCCTTCTCCTTTCCCTTGTTCTGCTTGCCACAGCATGGACCACATTAAGGATAATGAGTTAACGAGCGAGGGTAAGTGATAGGGCTTTGTTCTTGGCCTCTCTTTTTCCCAGTTCACCTTTAAAGACATGAAAGGTGAAAATAAAACAAGAGCAACTCTGAGGGCACACCTCCATCCTCCCCCTATTCTCAGTCTTCCTTTTCTCCCTTTTATCTGCCTTTCCCTGTCCCCTGCTTTGCCCTGATCCAGCCAGTGCCGAGAGCTGAAGCTGCTGTCAAAGATGCCCTTATCTCCAAGGGTATGGCCGGTGTTTTGGATTCAGAGACAGCGTTAGGATCGAGCTTCTGACTAATCTCCTTCCGATAAGGTGTGTCCCAGCAGGAGTCGCAGGGCAGAGGGTCCGACATCGCGGCTCAGGTGGCTGCTGCCTGATTTATATTTATCCCCTTCCCAGGCACAGTCAAGGGGATGCTCCAGCCCTGCCGAGTTGGGGGTTTCTTCCCAACAGAAAGCAGCTCTGGCTGCTCATCTCCCAGCCGTGCGGGCACCGCGGGCTGCCATGCCGTTCCCTGCTTGGTGTCCCCTCCTCACTGGGGAAGGGGAGATGGGAAAAAGGAGGCTGACAGGAGCTACACATTGTAAAACAGGACAGGTGTACTGTGGTAAATCGAGTGATAGGCAGAAATAAGCACAAACGAATTAGATGGATAGATAGGAATGAGGGATCAATAAACCGAGACTAAAGATAGCAAGAGAGATGCACTGAGGGCTGTTGACAGAGAAATAGATGTTGCAGCCAGAAAGATCCTCGAATAAGAGAAACATCAAATGAGAGAGATGAAGCTTAGAGAAGGGTCATTTTAAGTGCACTTTGCTGCTGGGCCAGGATTAGCCCAGGCAATATATGTTTAATGCTTCTTTTTCTCTCTCCTTGCTTTAAAACCCCTGAGTGGTGGGATGGGAGCAGATCCATGGTTCCAATCTCAGCTGCTGGATACAGACCTGCATGGTAGAGTCAGCCCGTTGCATGTTTTGAAACAATCCTTTCTCAGGCACCAGTGTAGCCAGTAAAAGTCTACTTGGAGCAATCTTATGGAGCTGGGCTTCATAACTGCTGCTCTTATGGTGTCTTGATCAAATCTGTGCGCTGTATTCCAAATTTAAATCAAACTTTGCCATAATTGAAACTCGCCTTTCTCTCAAGCCTGCCGCTGCCGACTGGAAGTGGCAGTTTTGGAAAAGGAAAAAAAATATAGAGCAAATAGCAGGTACTCAGGTACAGGGTGTCCCAGAGGACACAGCCTGAGAGAGGGATGTTAATAGCAGGGGATTTTGGTGGGGTAGGAGTAAAGGCTTCCCAGGTATTGATCCCTGGAAGGTTGATTTGTTGCACTAAGCCTGGATTTGGCTGGGTTGGGTTGTTTTTCATCAACCTAAAGACCAGTGAGCTTTTTAGGGAGTCCCTAAGGCATCCTATAATACTTGTCCTTGCGGGATCCTGTTCCCCAGGTATTCCCAGCATGGCTTTCTGCCTAAAAGCTGATTGAGTTTTAGGAAGACTCATGTTCTGAAATTGCTTTACTTCTTAAGGGCTGGTCTGAGAATGAAGCTGCCGAACAATTTTGGTTCTGAGCAGCTGTTAATTTCCTCTTGTTTTTATTAATTAGGTGAGCTACTCCCCATCTCCCTTTTTCTCTCTGGGCATTTGCTTAAAGCCTGTGAAACCACAGAAGGCAAATGAAGTCCACCCCTTCTCTTCATGTGTTCTGTGAGCCCCTGCCAGAGTGGTCATCCCCCACTGGGAGCTGTGTTGGAGGCATCTTCCCTGGCTTTGCAGGCTCCCTTCTCAATCATCTCCTCCACAGCAGAAGACCCAGAGCCTCCAGCTCTGCTGACCCACAGCCTGCCCACCAGACAGAAGAGAATGGCCATGGCTGGGGCCAAGTGACAGCGAGCCATGCTCTGCAGAGCTGGGCTTCTTTGCACCACCCTGCAGCCGACTGGGAGGGCGAGAAGTGGTGGAGTCACCAGCACTGGTGCTGCTCCAGGGGCACTGGTGCTGCTCTGAGTCCCCTGTGACAAAGGATGGGGGAACAGGGGACCAAAATCCTCTCTCATGCCAAAGATGCATTTGCAGAGGTGCTTGGGAGAGATGATAAAGGGTGGTGAAAGCAAGTCCTTCTCTGCCAAGGCTTAGGAAGTTTGGGGAAGCCTCCCGTCCATCAGAGGCTTGGGTGCCTTCCCAGAGCTTGCCCATATCTCATGGTCACTGTCCCTGGAGCCCTGCACCCCAGCTGGCATCTCTGCAAACCTACCAGGGCTGAAAAGCAAGGAGGACTCAGAGGGGTTCATCTACTCCAAAGCTGACCTGCAAAGACACAGGGGCAGACACTAAGCAAGAGCCGGAGGGGACTGATTTATCCAAGGAATGCTCAGATACCATCTCCAGGAAGGTGTCCCTCTTCAGTGGTAAGAGCAGGGGACGGGAGGAGCTGTAAGAGGGGAGGGAGCCTGTCCTGCCTGGGAGATGCCTCCCTCCCCATCCGCCTCTGGTTCACCCCAGCACAGCCCTTCCCGAGGGATGTGTCCATGCTCCGAGCGCTTTGCTCAACAGGCTCGTGGCGATCGGCGCGCTGGAGCCGTTTATCAGTCCCGATGCATATTTAATGCCCAAACGGTGAGCAGAAGTGGAGCGGTGTTTGCAGATGGGTGAGCTGGGGAGCTTTGCCGTGGCCGTTAACACTCCTGCATTAATTATGGTAGAATAAATAATTCACAAGGCTAATAACAAAGGCTTGTTTTTAATGGTTATGGAAATCCCAGGGTGCTCCTGGAAGGTGGGGGTGAGAAAGCAATGTCCGGCTCTGCTTCTGAACCAAGTGGGCAGCAGAGCACACGGGATCTGCTGGGGATGGGGATGGGGATGCAGCGCTGGCTGGTGACATTTTGGGGGATCTGTACCCCTTGCTGGCCCATGCACAACCCAGAGGCATCACAGCTCTTCCCAGCACCTGCCTGTGCGTATGGAAAGCCTGGAGGGATGAGGACAGGAGGCACCAGCTTCTCACGGGGGCCCAGACACTTGTTTTCCTGCTGCTCGTGTTGGGGAGCAGGGCAGGAGCCAGCTTGTTCCCCAGCACTCTCTGTGCACCCTCCCCTTCTTCTCCCACCTGGTGCCAAAGATTGTCTAATTTTGCCTCTCCATTTAACCTTGTCAGGTGGGAAGCGTGTGGACCCTGAGCTCTGCAAGGGCATTGATCCCACGGGAATCCTCCCCTGGGAGAGCCAGCTCTGTGGTTTGTCCTGCCTGTGTCTCTTCTGCCTTTCCTTCAGGCCATTCGTTCCTCCTTTCCTTCTCCTCATAACCTGCTCTTTTACTTCTTCAAACATTAATATGGATGTTTTCTTGTACCATTATTGTCCTTCAGCTTAAATAGCTTCCACCCCCACTGGTGTTTACCCTCCAGATATATTTATAGAGGAAAAAAATCACATCACTGCCAGTTTGTTTTACCAAGGCTGAGCAAGCTATGTTCTTCTGTATCGCTTTTAGACCATGTGCCCTCTGTTCACCGGTTCACTCAAGAGCCATTCTCTGCTCCTTTTTAACCTTCTTTAACATGGATAGTCTTCTGGTTTAGCCACCATGTGCTGAGTGACCCTGGGCAAATAATTCCACTTTTCCTGCCTCAGCTTCCCCACCTATAGAGAGAAAAGAGTGACCCCATCCAGTGGCATGGGGTGGGTTAGGTGCTGTAGGAGGTATAGGAGCTTTCTCCTTCCCAGGCCTGGTCTCTTATGGGGGCTCATTTCAATACTCTGTGAATTTATATCTCAACAGAAACATAAACTGAAGTGATACGGGACATGAGTCCTACCCCAGACCACTGCAGATGGCCTCAGAATAGCTGAGTGGTCCAAATGAGCATCCAGAGTGGGCTGAATGCTGGTCACCCACCCACATGTGACCAAACACATCCTAGGTCCTGCCATAAACCTAAAACTTGTGGGGGGAAATCATGCTAAAACAGTTTTCCAGGGAAAACAACACCAGGTGGGAACTTGAGTGATGCCACCTCTCCAATCAGTTGATGCTGGAGGGTTTTCCTGAGGGCCTAACTAGTGCCCCACAGATGGCTGTGAGTAGGATTGGAACACCTCCCCTTGCATTTCTCTCTTTTGGGGTCCCATCACACTCAGAGTTCATCAAGGCTTTCCTGGACTCGTAGATTTAGATCATTGTCTTCCTTGGCCTCTCCCAAAGGATGAGTCCTTGATGGATGGTGCAAACAGCTCTTCCTAACCCCATGCTCAGGAGCCTGAGCCCTGCGCTCCTTATGCCTCCTGGTGGGCTCCAAGCTGTCTTCTGCTGGGTGATGGGCTGTGCACCCTCCCTCTGCTCCTGCTGCCTGGCTTTGTACCAGCATCAAATGTCATCAGCATGAGGTCACAGATGAGAAAAATGGTACGGGTCACAAACTTGCTCTGCAGGGATTCCTGCTGGTACCTTCCCTCCAGCCTCATTCTTCCAGGAAACACTTTTTGGCTGTTATGGGCTTCTCCCACCCCCTGCATGTTCCTGCTTTGGTCACCATCTCCCACAGAGCACCAGCACTAAGACCAGAGAGGTGAGACTGCACTATTCCCTTTGCCTTTCTCTTTCAGGACCGTTATCCCATTAGCTGGGAAGGATAAACCCGTTATGTGTTTTACCTCCTTTTTTCTTTTGTGTCCGTGCTGTTCATCATCCTCATCTTCCCGCTCTTGCTTTGCAGCCCCATCTATTCAGGTGGCACAAGGAACAGAGGGCACTACGGGGGATGCATTTGCATGGAAAAATAGCCATCCTTGGACCGTTCCTATCCAAGAGGTGTTTCAGAGGAGACCAGGACAGCCCCAAGCACCGGCGCTGTTGACACGGGGAGAACGCAGCCAGATTTCACCTCGAAAGTGGCTGTTTGAACAGAGGAGCGCAGCACAGCTCAGAAGTGCTTATGCCTGGAGAGTGGATGTTTACACAGGGGAATAGCGCGCTCACCTTGCTATTAGAGCACAAAGCAAATGTTTGCCCAGGTAAGTGCAGATCCCGCGCTCAGGTTGTGCGTTGAGTGTGCGGCTTTGGAGCGTAGAGGCAGGGAGGCACTGCCCGAGGGAGCGTCGCAGGTGAGGTGTCCTGCTCGGGGTGTCTGAAGGAAAAGCAGTGGCAGGAAGAGCTCTGAAGGTCTCTCCCCCGATGTGCAGACGGAGCAGGGCAAAGGGCTGGCCCTGGTCGGCTTCATTCCCAACCAGAGCAGGGCTGGGGGAGGCAGGACCCAACCTCCTGCTCGAGGATTATAGCCATAAAGTATACACTGGTGAAATATTGCTTTTAATATTATTTTTATTAGACAAATTCTTTGTCCCTCTCTTTTTCTTGTTCCAAGAGGATTTGGTGAAGAAAGTCCCTGATGGATTTCCTCTCCTCTCCTTTTTAATCCAATGGACACACTTTCACTCCACCAAATTCCTATCAGACTTAGCCTGAGTCTTTGGAGAAAGTTTTGGGGCTGGCACCTGGGATTAATCGCAGTGCTCCTGTGGAAGGTGGCAGCTCCTGCCTCTTTGCATTCAGACATGGATGCAGATGCTCTGATCATTAAAAAAGATCCATCCCTGTTGTCCTCACACTGCCTGCACATCGCGGTGTGGATTCTGTGCCTGTACCGCCGAGAGGGGCTCTGGTGGCTGAGCCCTTCTCCCACAGCATGGAGAGGAGGAAAAGAGGAAGAGGATGGGAAATGGGGTGGCCTATGGCTTGGGGTGGGCTGGCGGATGTGGGGCAAGGGCAGGCAGTGGGGATGCATCCCGGAGAGATGCTCTGCTGCAGGTGGGAAGGGCTCACGTTGGGAGTGCTGCGAGGCAGCACAGCTGGCAGGGCGGACAGATTCTCCGTGGCAGCCGTTGTTTTCATTTCAGAGCAAGCATCAGTTTTTAGGCTGCTAGGAGGAAAGGGAGTGGACTCGGCTCTTTTCTGTCATGGGGGATAACAGGAACAAAAATTATCAAACAGCTCCGTGAGAGCCAGGTGGTTGCAAGGCAGCCTGCCATCTCCTTGGCCCTAAGTGTGGGAATCACTGTGGTCCTTAGTGGGAGCAGCATCTCCCAGGAGCTCAACCCCCCCCCTTCCCTCTGTCAGAAGTCCCTCTCCTTTACAGCAGTGCCTGGGAGGCGTGTGGACCTTGGCAGGCAGTGTGGGGGGGTCACACACAAGGCTGGGGGGTTCGGCCCCAGCCAGGCGGGTGAGTTTGCGTAGGCTTTTGTTGCAGCAAACATCGGTGACTGTGGGGATCGGGGGGGAGCTGATTGCCAAAACGGCTGTGATGAGGGCTGCTGTTGTGGTTTCCGTGCTGGAGCTTGTGGGCTGGAGAGGAGGAGGCGAACCAAAATATTTATACCATAAAATGTGCACTTTTTTTCGAGCTGAAGCTTGGGCAGCATCCCAGCCCCTCCATATGGGCTTGTAGACATTGCTTACCTGATTTCTTTCTCAGGCAGAGCACAATCTGAAGGGGAGGCAGGCAGCTCCCACGGCAGGACTCTGGGGATGCAGGGGCTGCAGTGACTGTGGCTGCTCTTCCCTTGTCCCCTTGTGCCTCAGTGTTCCTGCCTGGAGCCTGGGGCTTCCTTCATTGCTGTTGGCCTGCAGGAGGTGGCAGTGACCCACCTCATGTGGACCTCAGACTCAGCAGGAGGCTCCTAGGTTTTCCCCTTTGCTGCTGAATCCATGTTCCCCAAGTTCTTGCCATGAAAGCTCTACCCAAGAGCTCGCCAAGCTGTGCAAGGACCAGAAGGCTGGGATGGAGGGGAGAGCACGTGTGGGGTGCAGGCAGAGGGGGGTGTGTGCACCTCAGCATGGGCTCTGCTCAGCAGCACCCGTGCGATGCAGAGACAGATGAGTGGCTCAGAGAGGGACCAAGGAAAGGATCTTCTCAGGATCTGGTTGTCTCCAGCCTGGGAAGCTGCTGCAGGACTGTGTCCTCTTTCCCACAGCTGGGACAAGGGGCACTGCAGTCTCCGGGCTGGAAATGCAATGCCATTAATCAAGGCTGTAGGAGTAAGGATGTGCAGGGCTGCTGGTGTGTACCACTGGATGGGACCAGTGTGATGTTCTCGGTAGCTGAGTCTTTTGAGCCTTTGAGCTGAGCCTTTTGGTGCATCCTGCATTCGGGCTGCAGCAGCCTGGCTGTGTCCTGACCCTCCTTGGTCTCCAGGAGAGATGCTGAGCCTCTCCGCAGTGACTCCTGTGTTATTTAACCTCACTCCCTTTGCGGCTGGCTGAGAGATGGCCCGCTCTGGCCGTGGTGGCCGGTGCTCAGCCCTAACCAGCTCTGGAAGTGGGGGCAGGAGCGTGAGCCCCTTCCCACGGGGCGGCAGCCGGTGTGGGGGGGCTCATTTTGCGATTGTGCTGCGGAACAGCGGTGATAAATCTCCCAACCTGTCCACCGGAGACAGCCCCTCTCATCCTCCCTCTGACAAGATTTAAGATGGTCACGGATAACTGGCTTTCATTATGGCTGTGCTCATAAATCCTTCCATTATCCTCTTTCGGGCGGGCTCCTGCCGTCACCCACGCAGTGGCCACTCTCCATCTCCAGCAGTGGGGTAACCTCCCTTGGCTCCCCTCATCCCACGGTCCCTGCCCATCTCCACTGCCCCCCACTTCCATGTCCCGTTGTGCACTTGGTATCTCCTCCTTCCCACCCATTTCTCCTGTGACGGGGCCAAACTCTCTGCAGATGCTAGAGCTCTGACTGGGCAATTTTCCCTGTTGTTGCTCGTATGGTTCCCCATTGCTCCTCCACGCTTGCATCCGATGTCAGACGCCAGTGAATTCCCCTCTCCCAGGCACCCGTCTCACAGCTCCCTGTTCAGCCAAGCAGGGCATGATGCGGCCCTTCATCACGCCTTCAGGTTTTGAGTGACATCTGTTACTTTCTTCCAATTCCCAACTCGTTTTTGACATGCTTTTGGCTCTGCCTGCCCGTTGGTATTGATCAGACTTTTTATGGGGTGAGTGTTCTTCCTGTGTTTACTTATCATGCAAGGTGCATTCCTGTGCTACCAGAGCTATGCGATTAAAACAAACCGAAAAAGAAAGAAATAAAAAAAGCCTCCACATAAACCCAGACCTTATGTCCTACTCCTTTAATTGCCTGTGAGTAGAGATGGCAAATAAAATTTCCTCAAGGCTTCTTATTTCATGTTTAAGAGCATTGCTTTTTGCAGACCTCCGGCCCTGAACACAGGCTGATGAAGGTTTCTTTTGGGTATATAGAGAAGATCGTAATGGTTTCCTCACCCCTTAAGAGCATGGTAACCCCACTCCTTTCTTTTCCCTAGGAAGGGGAGCAGTATGGACCAGTGATGGGAGTTTTACTGCCACAGGGACTGGCTGCGTGCAAAGCATATTACAGGCTTGGGTAGGGGGAGACTCTAATTTTTGGTTTCTAGACCTTGGGATTTAAAGGGGGCAGTAAAACCCCTGCAGCCCCTCCAAGAGCCACCTTTGGCAAAGCAGCACTGATTGCGGGGCTGAAGGGTCTCAACTGCTGCCTGACCCTGTAGCAGGATGGGGGAGTACATGGGGGGCTTCCTTCTCAGGACACAGGAGAGCACGTGTGGTGATGGGGCCCCTCACCTCCATTAAGCTTGTGGTGAAGCAAAGCTTGTCCCCCCGCCCCGAGCTCCTGGATCACCAGTTTGCAGCCAGTTTTAATGGTTAGCTCTGGTGATGGGATGGGGATGCACAAGGCTGCCTGGCTGTGGGCTTGCAGCTGACCTTTTGAGTGCTCCTCCATCCAAGGAGGCGCCAGATTTAAAAGATGGGGTGAAAGAGGCACTGAAGGGGTCAAAATGAAAGACAGCACAGCAGAAAGAGCCAGAAAACACCCACAGCTTTATGAATGGCAGCCAAGAGTTGATTAGCACTGAGTGCTAGCTATGGACCATAGCGAGACCTCGGAGCTCAGGGGTCAGTGGGGGAGGAGATGAGGTGAAACAGCCATGAGTCATGGAGAATGGTTTCAAAGAGGGACCAGTGGGGAAAACGCAGAGGGTCACGGCCAATGCTTTGGGATGCTGCCCTGGGAGCACGGCCAGCCCTGGCAGAAAGCGTGGGGCCACCGATGCCTGAAATGCAACTGAGGATGGGAGCCAGTGGAGGGAAGAGCTGCTGAGCATCAGATTTGGTGCATCCAGCTGAGGAAATCCCATGAGCTGTTGTGGGGCAAAGCCCCCCTCCCTGGCCTTGATGGGGAATGCAGAATCTCATCCACTTGGCTCACAGCAGCTCCTGCCAAAATATTTGCATTTGGGGTACGGACACCTGCCAGCCAAATTTGGGTTGGCCTGAACAGTTCTCTGTAGTGGCCAAACAGCCACAGGAGATGGAGCCGGGCTTGCTCACCATCTGTCGGAGCTAGTGTCAGGGCTGTGACACCAGCTCCAAAGGGATCTGAGCCTCATTCCTGTGCCAGGGCAGAGCCCCCCAGGTACGGGTGTCCCCCCAGGCCAGCTCTGCCAGACCATGAGGCAGCAGGGCTGCCCCATCCCACCACCAGTGGCACAGGTAGAGACAACTGTGCCTGGCAAAGCTGCTCTCCCTGGCCGTCGCCAGCTGAGCAGGGGGCTGGTTGGGATGCCAGGCTGAAAACAGAGAGGAGTCCTGTGTTCCATGGGTGCCAGTTTGGAAGGAAAGCAGTGATCCTGGGCCAGTTTTCCAGTCCATTTGGTTTCTCTCTGGCTTGACGGGGACATTAAATGGCAGGTGTTATGTGCCAAGCTCGGGCATCACATTCCTGCATGGAGAGGCCAATGATGAGCAGTTCTAAAGCATGGATGCAGGGATAATCATTAGCAGAGCTGACTGTAGTCGTGGAGAGGAGCCTATCTGCAGTGAGAAACAGAGCCAGTGTTCACCGCAGGAGCTCACGGTCCAGTCCTTCCCCAGTCCTGGCCTGGGTTATTTGGGCTGGAGACAGAGGATTTGATTTGTGGACTGCAGCAGTCGGGGGAGAAAACGCTTCTTCAAACAGACTGTGTGTTGCTGAGCTACAGGTGGGACATCATCTCGGGCTGCACATCTCCAGGATGATGGGGAGAAACCCAGGGACAGCAGAGCAAGGACTGCACATCTCTGGTCTGCCCCAGTCCAGCCCCAGGTTCTCTCTGCTCCCAGCAAATGAACTTCAAACAAGGTATGCTTTTCCCCTGTACTTGCCTTGCTCATTGACTAGATTTCCAATAGGATCACTGCAGGTCTTAAGCAAGAGTTTCCTAAATTAATCTCCCTGAACATAATCATCAGAGAAAGCCTTGTTTTCACAGGGCTGTGCTTTACGCTTGTTAGAAGGTGAGCAGCAGCAGCTGTCACTGAATAATCGTTCTCATTAACTCATCTTTGTACCTTTCTTTTGCCTGATGAAACCCTCTCTCCGAAACACAGCCTTGAGGGCTGCTCAGAAACAAAGCAGACAAACAAAACGAGCTAACAAAGCAGACAAGGCAACACGGCACCAGGGAGGTTAGAAACTCTTCCACCTCCTCATCCCATAAAGGAAATTTATAGGAGAACGTGCCCCAATTCCTGGTCCCTGCTGGGCCCCAGAGGACAGATGGAGCCAGCTGCACAAGCTCGTGGGGCATGGCTGAGGTCACCATCTCTCCCATCCCTTCATCCCCCCACTCAGCAGAGACCTGGTTACCACTGCCCCTATGCTGGCTGGCTGCTGCTGGGGCGGTGGGCTGTATTTCTGGCTGTGACCCAGACGTAACACTCAAGGTTGAAGGAGATGTGGTCATACGAGAGTAATGGAGAGAGCAAAAGGACTTGGGTGCCAGAGGGATCCCTGGGAGATCTGTGGGAACAGAGCTGTGATGGAAGTTGTGGCATGTCCAGGACGTTTTGTGGTGTAGCCAGAAGGACCCTCTCCTGCCCCTACACTGCAAATTGTCCCCAGGCATTTATATACCTCTGGGGACCTTCCTGCTCTGCCAGTCCTCAGCCTTTCAGAGAGCAGAATCCCCAGGAGCCCGTTATGAAATGAAGAGCTATCTGCCTCCTCCTGCTCTTCTTGCCGCATATCTCTGGGACACTGAGCGGTTCTGACTTTTATTTGACCAATGGTCTCCTGCTGACAAGGACCATACGGCCAGGAAGGGTGCAGAGGGATAAGCGATAGATTATTCTTAATTGACTAGAACAGACGAAGCTGACCTTCAGAGAACAAAGCCATGAATCTTCAGACAACGGAGTGAGTGCCATGTGGATTTACTGTCCTCTAGCTTTAAAGGCCTGACCTCCACCACCCCTCTCCTGCTCTTGCAAGAGAAGAAGGACTAGGAGGATCTGCTGGGTAAAGCCCTGATTTACAGGTGTCTTCCAGGCACAAGTCATGAGCACACATGGGCTTTCAGGCTTTTCCCTGCAAGCTGCTCACAGCTAATGGACAAGAGGGAGGGTGGACAGACACGGAACAGCAATAGATGGAGGGACACAGTCTTCACCAAGGTTTTCTCCAGCCTTCTCTGGAGAAAGAAAATCTCTCAAAGACCAGGAATCTCATTAAAGAGCTCTAGAGGAACCTGTTATGTTTCCGTTGGTGATGGTGCCTTGATAGAACAGCTTGGGGAAAGGCGATACACCTTCCGAAGAGGAGTGAGAAGTTGAACAGGAAGATTTGCTAAGCCTTGCGCTGTTGAAGGGAAACTCTTCTACAGACCTTGCAGTGCTCCATCACTGAGGCAGCAGGGACCAGTTGAGCTGGAGGTAAGTGCCACCTCCAGAGTGACCTGAAGGATCCCAAATCTCTTGCTGTCTTTGAAACAGGGTTCTGTGCTCCTGCCAGGACAGAGGGAGATGGTCCCTCTGTCCATCCCAAGGCAACATTTGCCTTTCCCTCTGCCTGATCAAACCTCATCCTCGACGTGGCTGGGAGTGGTGGACTTCGCTGCCTATCTCTGTGGCTCCAGGGCTCGAGCTGTGCAAAGAGGGATGAGAAGTCCAATGTGATGGTAGGGTCTTTCTGTGTGGTTTCCACTTCTGCCGTGTCAGTAGTCACCAAGCACACGTTGTTGTTGATGTGGGAGGATTCCTATCAGATGCTGGGTCACTCTGAATCAGCAAGGCTGCGTTGATGTGTACCAGCTGCAGCCTGGCCCCTCCTACAGACTCTTGGTTGTGCTCAGTACCAGCTAAGAACCAAGAGAAGAAGATACAAGTAGAAAAGAGGAGGGGAGGAAAAAAAAAAAGAGCTTTGCTGCCTGAGAGCAGCTCTGTGGATATCAGCCAGTCTTTTTGTGGGCAAAGCCAGAAGCACAGCCAGGGTTTGTTTGATTAGCTCAGCTTTTACAGAAGAGCCAGCATGTTTGTATCTCTTAGGACGTGGGAAAGGCATGTTCAAGCCCCAAGCATCTCACAGGGGCTGCCAGGGCCAGGAAAACAAGTGGGAAGAGGGGACAATGTGTCAACAAGGGACCAACCAGTATCTTAGCTGCAGTCTCAGCATGATAGTCTCTCCAGGAGCTGTGCATGCCTGTGGTTTCCTCATTCCCGCATTGCTGTGTCTTGGTGTTCATCTCCTCTCTCTGCTCTTCCTTGGGGCAGGAATGGATCCCATGGAATAAGGGGGAGAAACTCTTGCCATGCTGCTTGGTGTCAGTGCACTGACAAAACACATCTCCCACAGAAGGAAGGCAAGGTTTCCAGAGGGCGGCACTGCTGGCTTTGCTAGTAGGCAAGACAAGCTTCTGCCTGGGAGCTCCATCCTTTGCCACCTCCAGAGCATTAGGGAGGGAGAGGAGATGGGGAGTGACAAGTCGACCCATTGGGTGGTAAGTACCTCTGCACAGAGGAGGCACCAGGAGAGGAACAAGGAAACCTTGGGTTGATCTGCAGTGGTGGAGGGTCTCCTTACGGCAGGAGGTCCCCTCCCATCTCTCTCACCTTGAGCTGCTCCATGAGATGCCTCAAGACACATGTGGGAGTGTTAGGCTGTGATTTTAATGGCCACTGAAGCTGTGTTTCAACTGCTGTGCCCAGAATGTCCCTTGCGGAGCGCTTGCTCATTGCCACATTTCCAGTGAGCCCATGACACCTGCAGCTCACTGGTGCCCAAAGCTACCCCCATTTGCAAGCTGCACTGTCCCTTTTCCATCATCTTTGCTACAACAGGCTCATTGCTGGGCTGCCTTCCCACCTTTACAACTCCCTTCCTGAGCAGATCCTCCTTCCTCCCTTGGGATCCATCACATCCCTTCCCATCCTGAGCCATGAGGATGTGATTCCAGACACAGGACTGGGGCTCCAGCTGCCGGTACTCAGCCTCGAGGAGCAGCCCCTCTCCCTTGCCGAGCAAAGGAGTTCATCCGAATGATGGGTGTCTCTGAAGCATTTGATCATGCGAACACAGGGCTGTCTTTGAGTGTCATATCCCTCAGCGGGGCAAGGTGGGCTTTGATCATAGCTAATTTGGCTACGCGATCACTCCGAGTGTGTACAGGCTCAGGCTGTGCATCAAAGAGGCTAATTAAAAGCCAGAGCCTTTGATGCAGGGTGGTGGGACAGAGCGTGGTGGGACAGAGTGTGACTCCCGCTGGCACTGGGGATATCGGCATCCTCTGAGGGACTGCTGCCTTGGAGGCTGCCTGCAGTCCTGGCTGGGATGGAGATGTGCCAGAGGGGGGCTTAGGAGAAGCAACGCTGGCAAGGGCTGGGTTAGGAAGAGCAAAGCAGTGCTGTGCCTTGGGGTAGCACATAATCTGTGCACTTCCCTGGCTGGTGGGATGCAAAGGTGCTTTTGGGTACTGTCACGTTGATTCCTTTTTGCTTTGTGTCCTCTCTAGGAAAAATACCCCAAACTTGACTGTGGACCTGGAGCATCTGGGCTGAATGGATCCACCTAACAGCAGCTTGTGTCTTGTGGCTTCTTCACAGAAATCAGGTTGGTACCATCAAGAGATGAGGGCAGGAAGCATCCCCTCCTAATGTGGGAGGATCTACACACAGTGGATCTGGAAAATTATTCCCCTGCATTATCAGTATTGCCTGGATCACCTTTAGGTGCAAAGGGAGACATGGCTCCTGGCTTGTAGGCACCTGACGTTAGGAGAGATGAGTCCCACCTCCTGTGTTTGCTCTGCAGTAGAAGAGAAGCCTCTGCAGAAGATGTGGGTGCAGAGGCCACATCCACAGCTGTCACTTCTGTGGTTGTGGACTGTGAAAACCCATTCTGTGGGAGGAGGCAACCAGACACCCTG
This sequence comes from Bartramia longicauda, assembly GCA_028566575.1. Classification (NCBI taxonomy): domain Eukaryota; kingdom Metazoa; phylum Chordata; class Aves; order Charadriiformes; family Scolopacidae; genus Bartramia; species Bartramia longicauda. Next base: position 5,564,319 of record JAOXNH010000060.1, read on the forward strand.
GACTGGTAGAGCAGATGCAACAACAGGCGCTTTGGAGTAAGACATCAGCCCCTCCCTGCTGCAGCCTTAGCTGGGTCATCAGTGTGGTGGGCTTGGTCTGGGGTCTCTGGGGAAGCTGCCCTAGGACAGGACTCTCCTCCTCGAGCCATGTTTTGATGTAAGTAGTTCCAGCTGCTGGGAAACTGCATGTTCTCTCCCAAGAAAGAGCACTAAGGACTTTTTCCTTGGTCCTAGATAGAAATAGCAGCAAAAACTACAGGGTTCAATCTCTTGCACTACGTTAGCGTGGCATAAGGGGAGAAGTGTAGCTGTTCCAGTGTGACACAGCCTTTCCCTGGCTGGGTGACAATGCTCCCTGTGTTATCAAACATAAAGGCACGTTGTCTGGCACTGCCGAGATCGGAGAATGCAATTTTGCAGAAAGGCGAGTTGAAGGGATCAGCCCTTCTAGGGATGAACAATTGAATCCTGTGGTTCCAGCTCCATCCAGACACACGCACTGGAGTTGCTGGGACTGGCTGAATGGATAACCTTTCTATCACACTTGTGTAATCTTTATATTCCGATCCTGCAACACCTGGTGCTCAGAGGGACTGCTGTCCCCAGGCAGGCAGAGCTGCGGTGGCCAGCGGGGCACTGCAGAAGCTGCTGGCACCTGGACACAAGGTCCAGGCTCAGGCACTAACTCCCTCAGGTCCTGCTTACGCTGCCAGGCACAGCTCTGCCTTTGCAAACTGATTTAATGCTGCCGTACCTGGGGCTCATGCAAAGCACGGCTCTGGGGAAAAAAAAAAGCATCTGTAAATCACCGTGGTGGTGTTGGATTCCCAGAGTGGGCAGCTCCAAGGACTGCGGCAGTGGGGAGACAGGCACGGACCCGGCTGATGGAGCTGCTCTGCGGCAGAGAGGTAGACAGCAGCTCTGTGGTGTCTGCTCTTTGCGTGTGGCTTGTGGATCTGACACAGCCACCTACACGTGCTCAGCTACAGCCTGCAAGTGGGACTAGCAAAGGTCATCTTCTCCAAAGGCACTGGAGGAATGCTAGGGTGGTCGGGAGCATCTTGAGGATGGCTGGAAACCAATAGTGGCAGGTGCTGAGAGCTCTCCCAGGGAATGAGGTGATGAGACCCACCTAAGAAACTCGAACCCTGCTGCTCTGTTTGGACATGATTCCAGATCTTGCTGATCCTTGAATGCCAGGCTGCATCTTCCTTGGCAGCATGCTTTTGAAACCCAGCTCTGTGCCACATGGACCCCTTCCCTGTCATCCCCACCGTGCTGCACATGGGATTGTGCACAGAGGATGATCACAAGGGCAAGCTCCTCTGTGAGAAGGAAGAGTGTCTTCAAAAGATAAAGAAATCTTAGATCCTTCTGCAATTTTCTGCTTTTCCAGCAGTTCCAGCAGTGGCTGCTGCTTATGTATTTTTCCCAGGCTTTGCACAAGTTTATACAAACATGAGTTAAACTGTGGACTTCTGGGTTAAATCCTCCAGGTGATTGTTATTTTACTTCTTCCGCTTGGGATTTCCAGAAGAATGCAGTTGCTAGCACACATTTAAATGACAAGAAAATTCAGGAAACATTAAAATCTTTTCTACTTGTATTTCATTAACCTCTTTGCTTTCTGAAGGACCAGCAGCCTCATAAGAGAGCAGAGTTTCACAGTACAGGGTACTGTTGTCATGCCTGTCAGGAAGTCCCACCAGAACTCAGAGACTGTCTGTGTCTACTTTTCACATCCTAAATATTTTTTATTATTATTATTATTGGTGGGCCTGGCCACCTTTTAATTAATTTCTTCCACTTTCAACTGATGCTTCATGTTGAAGAAATATCCACAGAGAAGACCTCTCCCTCTTGATTTCTGACCCCCCAACAGACCCTGTAGCACATCTGCTAACCTTTGAAGAGACTCTCAGAGTTTTTTGCTCTGTGGTTTCCTTTGCCTCGACAGTGGTGGGAGTATTTCTCCCTTATTTGTATCCCATTCTTCCCTGCACAGCCCCACCAGTCTTGCCACGGTTTAGGTTTACCCTCAGTGTTAGTGCAATTTATGTTTCACAGAATCATGGAATTGTCAGAGTTGGAAGGGACCTCTAGAGATCATCTGGTCCAACTCCCCTGCTGAAGCAGGATTGCCCAGAGCACATCTCTCAGGACCGCATCCAGGTGGGTCTTGAAAATGTCCAGAGAAGGGGACTCCATGACCTTCCTGGGCAGCCTCTTCCAAGGCTCTGGCACTCTGACCGTAAAGAAGTTTTTTTCTCATATTTGAATGGAACTTCCCATGTTCCAGCTTGTGCCCGTTGCCCCTCATCCTGTCACTGGGAATCACTGAAAAGAGTCTGACTCCCTCCTCCTTCAACCCACCCTTTAGGTACTTGTAAGCATTAATAAGGTCTCCCCTCAGTCTTCTCTTTCCCAGGCTGAAGAGTTCCAGCTCTCTCAGCCTTTGCTCACAATGGAGATGCTCCAATCTCTCAAATCATCTTTGTTGCCCTAAAGATGTTATTCTGTTTCCAATACCTGTCCCCATTCATCACCCTCGGTCCACTGGAGGTGGGCTGCAAGCAAGCAAGCCCTCACTCATCCTACACAAGCAACTGGAACGCAGCCTCAGTGGGACTGGACTCCAGGGACAGTGGTCAATGCACTTCCCTGGAGCGCCAGAGGCCAGCATGGACTTCCAAGCTGCCTCTCCTCCTCCTTGCATTTCAGTTGAGGGTATTTTACTTTCACTTTGAATTAAAAAAAAAGAAATTCCAAATAAAATTAAAAAATCAGGAATGATGCGCAAATACAGAGTTTGGAATACAGCAATACACTAGAATGAATACAGGAAAAATTAGACCAGCTTTAAAACACAGAGACACAAAAAGAAAAGAAAAAAACCAACCAAAACAAACAACAAAACAAACCAGAGAAAACATCTCAAAAATGATAAGGAATGGTGAACAAACTTGGTCTCTGCAGCTGGCACCAAGCAGCAGTCAGGGCTCCTTCCAAAAGGAAAGACAATTAGATTCCAGCAGACAAACCAGAACGTAATGATTATGATTGCTGATGCCGCAGAGCGTGGCTGCCCCGCATTAGGTTAAGTAAGCTGGATGGAAGCCAGCATTATTGAACAAATGGCACGGCACATTCCGGAGGAATCTGAGGAGAGATTACTAATATCTTAAAGGTGACCTTTCACACATGCTATCCCAGCAAATCGGGCAATTCTCTTGGCTATAATGGACGAGATCAGCAGAGGCCAGTCCCTTGGAGTTATGCGCTCATCATACAAATAGGATTTTTTTTAAAGATATTTGTAATAATTGACTGCACCTCACTTGAGCAAAGCATCCTAAGTGCTTTATTGGTTTATTTCACCCTTTCCCCCTGTTTTAAAGGAAACCTAATCTAACTTTCCATTATTCATTATCATCCAGGCAGGCAGCAAGCTAAAAAAGAACTCTAATTTTTAGCCATATTGTCTATTAAAAAAACGTAAAAGATCTCCTAAAAGGGCAGATGCATTAATTAAGGCCGCCTTGGGATAAATGAAAATTACTAGGAGTGCTCTGCTTTCCTGAATGAGTTTTCCATAGATTATTTATAATTGAATGAAACCAATTACAGCATTTGTAACAGAAACTGTACACAAGTTAAACATTTCCACTTTTGCAGAAGCTCAAGAGCAAATCGCATGAACAGAAAAAGGTCTCTGCGTTTTTATGAAGGGAAAAGAGAAAGCATCTTCTTTTCTGAAAAAAATTCCCCCTACATAAAACACACAGTAAATACCCTGGGTACAATTCCCCTTCCCCAAAAAGGACCCTAGTGTAATTGAGAATCAGGCCCTGGATTCCGAGAAGCCATCTCACAGCCGGAAATCCTGAAGCTGTAGATTGAACTCCTTTCCGTTTCTTCAGAGAAGGAAATACAGCTTAATTAGGCTCAATTTTCTAAATAATGGTTATCCTCTGTAACTAATCAGTAAAGTTTTAATCAGTATCAGACTAAATACTTTCTCAAATAGCTGAACATGAACATGCTCCGTCTTCAAAATATAATCTTACCTTGCAGACAACTGAAAAAGCTGCAAGTCTGAGGATAACACACTGGTGTATAGTTATTTTTCAAACAGAAAATGTCCTTTGCTCTTTGACAGAGCGTTCCCTAGAACAACACACAACCTTCTGTGCACAGAGATTTCACTAGTGAGAGAAAACAAAGACACCTTTGAGGAAAAAAAAGAATTGACACAGTTTCAAACACAACAGCGCTTTCTGAATTCAGAAGGAAAAGTTTTAAAGTTACTGCTAGGGAACTGAAAAAGACCTTAATGAAATTATTTGAATAACCAGTAAAGAAAATCCTTTCAGCCTGAAAGACACTTCAGAGAGAATTCTACTTCCTCAACAGCTAAAAGCAACACACTGATTGACTTCATCTGTAATTACCTGTACTGGTAATTTACTGGTAAATACCTGGATTATGAATTTTACCCCGTCAGAAGGCTGAGCAAGTGCATATTAATGACAAGGCTGACAAATGTCATGCAGAATTATGTTTTAGCATTTTGTCCCATGCTGCACATACTGCAGGAAATATCTGTCAGACAATTTTGCTGCTAGTAGCCAGAAAGCTTAGCTTTATTCCTAATCACTTCTGTGTAATCAGTAGCGAAGCCATGCAATAATTTGAGGTATCTATCTGTAGTGAGATAAAACTAATATACATAATAATACTGTACTTTGATTTTCACTTCCCTTCTAGACTCACATAAAAATAAGATCTGAGGGAAAATCTGAGCAGATGCCAGAAGATAGTTCATTTTGGTTTCTACGTGTAACACTGCTTTATGGGATATATGATGACGCTACAGCTCATGATGACACTACCTATTAGCACGAGGAAGACCTGCTGTTCCACAGTGCACGGAGGCTCCAATGCCAACTGGGCACCATCCAAGAACCTGGACAAATCTTATCTTAATTTTTCACGTTTGTCATTGGGTGTCAGATAAACTACCAGACACAGATGTCATTGATAAAAAGAAAGGAGAACCTGGGGCAATGTAAGCTGAGATAACTCCAAATATCAAGTGAAAATTTTATCAGATTAGTAGAAGTGATTGGAGTTTTTTATTATAATCTACAGATTATACTGACTGTAAGTCCCTGACTCTGTCAGGTGTTCTAAATTGAAGAGAACTGTAACATTAGGTGTCTTGGAATGTTACAAACATACAGGCATTTTTCCCCTAGTAAAATACTTCCTTAGTTCGGAATACCCTCTGCCATCGCTTCTTTCTGTAGACTCTTTGAAGTATTTTTTCTCTTACATAATACGATGACCAGAGTTCAGCACAGGAATTAAATTTTTAGATCTGTGCATTTCACTCATTTGTTCTCTGCAAGGATTAGTTTCCTTTCAAGACAGGCAGATCTATCTGCATTTTTTAGATTAGTCTTGGCCCTGCTTAAGGCCACACTGCTACATTTTTTCCCACTGACAGTCATCTTGAACTTCATAGAGATGTAGCCAGCTGCATCATTAGTCATTTAAAAAATTTCTGGTCTAATCTTCAACACCTTGAGAGAACACCTGACATTCATATGCTGCTATTATTTATGACAGTTCTACAATCCCCGTTCTTTCCTCCTTAACCTACCACTTACAAAAGTGAATCCTCTTAAAGTATATTTTTATCTTTTACTTACGTAAATGCTGTCTAGTAAGTTCGATTTTTTTATGGTCTTCTTTCAACTTTTGTACGATGCATGTACTCATTACAGACCCATACTACCTTCCTGATGTCTCAGTCAACACAAAACTAAAAGGACTGTAAAATTATGAAAGTTACTGTCTTTGCCTTTATTTAGAAACCTCATCTTCTAAACCTTTATAGTGATTCCTGTGAAACGTCCCTACACACTACAAATACTCACATGCCAGGGGAACACTGCTCCTAGAATTACAGGATCGGATATTTTAGAGTATGAAAATACATTGTTGATATCAAGTATAATATATCCCAATTTTTTTTGTTTAGAAAATTCTGCAGACAAGACAGAGTTCTCTGCATTACAGGGCTGCTTATCAAGGAACAAACTTCTGTCCTTCCTTTCATTTCAAAGCAGACTCTACTGAACCCCATCATAATTATCTGTAATGTTTTCCATGGACTATTAATCAAAGTTCTAGTTGAAGCTTAAAAACTGGTGCAAAGACAACACCAACTTGTTTAAATGTTTATTCATCAAATAATGAAAGTGATAAATGGGAGTAGAGAATAATTAGAAAGCACTTACCGTAGCGGAGAGCTGCGGCCCATTCAACTGTGCGTGCAGGATGGCTTCATTGATGGAATTCCGGATTCCCGTCAGTGCCGTTTCCAGATCATGTGAGGCAGCCATTTCATTAGTCAGATATTCCAGCGTGGAGATGTACTCCCTCCATTGTGCATCCAGTTCTGACACACTGGCCAAACAGCCCCTCATTACGTTCAGACAATACCCGACACAGGGCCTGATTAGGGTCAGGCCCTGGCAGTGGGGGCAGTACTGCATCTTCACCAGAGCTTTGCTGCATTCCTTGGTGAGGGCGGCGTGTTCAGTAGTATTTATCACCTCGATGCCCAGACTGAGGGCCTGGCTGAGCATCCTGCTCGCCCAAAGAGATTTCGACAGCTCTGTGACCATGTTTTTAGAATAGCGTCCAAACGGATTTATGTCTTGCCTCGTGAGCCGCAGACACTCTGTATAGTCCTCTGATAAATCTGTAATTCCCGGGTTTATTAGTCGACTGTACACCAGAGGAAAGAGACTGTCAAAGAACCGTAACACTGCGCTTTCCACTGTAGTCTCTGCGCCCAGAATGTAGAGAGAGATGTCTGTAAAGAGTTCTTTAACAGGCTCTGCTGCTTCTTTTGCCATAGGTCTGTAAGCTGTCTCAAACAGGGAACTTGTGCGGTTTTCAGCAAAGCGAATCAATGACTCAAAGGCCTCTAAAAAAGGGGCAGGGGAGAGAAAGAACTAGAGGTTAATAACAAGCACCTGACTTCTTAGTCACAGGATTAATATTGTCCTGACCAGGAATATCAATAGCTACAGGAAATCTGCGATACAAATACACTAATAGTTAATAACGCTTTCATCAGTAATAGGATTAAAAAGGCACACAATCATTACAGGTGCATAACAAAGGCAACACATAATACACAAATATTTTCATTTAAAAAAAAAAAGTTTGTGGTATTCTCAGTAGCTGGACCCTGACCCAAACTCTAGAGGTGAACAAAGGATTCCCACAGGCTGCAGTGAGCACGGGCAGGGTCTAAGATGGCTTTTGTAACCAACACTGCATTTGGGCAGTTCAACCAGGTACGTTTCCAATACATCCCTCGAGGTATAAGTGACATCGGGTTCCGGTACACAGGGAGACTGCAACATTTCCAATGTTCCTACAGAACTCCAGAGAAGACGACTTGAATAGGTAAAATTGTTTAGGTGATGCAAGTCTGGAACTGTTAGACAGAGGAGGAACTGTTCACAGGAGGGGTCTGTGATACCATCACACTATCACTGCCACACTGGACGGGATAAATAATGATAAAATATCCACATTTAATAAAAGGGTGAAAATTCATATTCAGACTTCTTGAAAAGCTATAATACGCAGTGAAGTCTTAAAGTCAGAGAAGAACATTTCATGAGCACACAGAAACGCTGAGCCTCGTTCACAAGTCGTACTTTTCAACAGAAGTTTGAAATGTTTTAATAATTTAATAGTTCATGAGAGCAGTATCCTGATAACATAACAGCTTAAAGCTTTTCCTCCCAGGTGATCTAGTGCTATGAAATCCTCCATCAAGAACGGGAAAAAGCACAAGGCATTCATGTCCTCCTACAATCGGTCTCGGTTGCTGAAAGCCATACTTGCACGGATTTGGAGAGCTGACGTGCAGAGTAACTCACACTGGAAGGACGGACCAGAGAAAGATGACTCACAACCAGCAGCCTCAGATACGCTGCTGGAGAGCAGCTCAATGGAAGCTGGAGAGATGACTGAATGCCAACAGAAGTTGAAGCTTTTGTTTTACAGAGATGTGAGTGGGTGGCTGAGAGGCACTTCTGGCAAAGTACGAGTCAAGGATGAAGGAAAGATTCTGTGTGAAGACATTCTCTCCCTGTTAACATCAGCTAGGTCTGGGCACCAGCCAGGGCTTGGACAGAACTTGACATCAAGTCCGCTATGAACCAAACCCAAATCAGGGTAGCAAAACAGTGTCTCCTTTAACTATACCGTTTTTGAGTGTCCTAAGAAAAAAATAACAAAATTTAAGGAGTGCCATGATTATTGCATTTCAAATTGCAGAAGGGAAATACTGTACACCTAAAACACTGATTGGGGTGCTAAGATTAGAGTAAGGAAGGGATCAATTCCCAAGATTATTTTTAATGGCACAGAAGACAGTAACCCACACCATTCCCACTGCTTTCTTTGGAAGCTCTGCAACAAAAAGCCTGTGAGATAAACCAGAAGGAAAGCGAGTAGTTCCAGTCGGGGCAGGAGACCTATCACTTTATACCTCCTGAGGACTGGCCAGAGAATGGTTTTTGGTCTAATCTGAACATCACCATGCGATTCACTGCAATGTAACGCAAACCAAAGTCGCTCAAAGATCAGCTCAACAAAGGAGCAGATACAATCCTGTAGCTGGGGATCAGCACACGCTGGCAAAGTCTTGTAGAAAAGCCTGCTCAGTCCCTTCCTCTGCTACATCTCCCCAGGAAACCACCTTGCTTGTTATGATAAGCTTTACAATCCCTTAACCACGAAGGGTGATTTAACCAGACAGGTAATACAACGTATCTCATTGTACACTAAATCATCGGTATTTTACACACACACACACACACACACACTATATCCTTCTGCCAGAGAATCACCTCAGTGTGCCCACTGGTGTTACAACAACTAGTGCTCTGGAAGTGCTTATAAAATCCTAAAAATTAAGAATTCAGATACACTTCAGTTGAAAAAGAAGAAAGTTCATTATCAGACAGAGAAACACCTTGCCAAGTTTCAGGATGAAGCAGACTTTTACAGCTGAAAAAAATTCTGAAAATTGGATTTGGGATGGAAATATTGTCAGAACCCAAACTGTAGTGCAGTTAGCTGTGTGCTACTGCACTATTAAAAGTTCTTTTTGTTTGCCACATCAACCCCCTGTGTTTATATCTAGGGGAAACCTAAACACTAAAAAAAGGAATGGAAATATTCCAAATATGTATAAAACAGTATTATAAATTTCCTCCTTGAAGTACACTCTCTTTCTCCCTCACAGACATTCAGCTCACCATGACATTATAGAGCAGGGACTGTCTCCTACAACGCCCATCGTCTTACGCTGGGGCTTTACCTTCCACACTCATAAAGGCTCAACTGAGCCATCACCCTCACCTGAAGACTAAGTGAAATGCATTTTTAAATGCTCCTTATTGTCCTGAGAAATAACTGCCCCAGTGAAAGATGAGAGCAAAACCATCAATAACAATGTACATCCCTGAAAATGGATTTCAGCAGCTTCCTGGGATACTAGGTAGTAGACTAGAAACCATGAAGCATTTTATTTTCAAACCCCTAGACTGTGAAAATTCTGCATCATTCTAAGACAAGTATGAAATCAAAACATTTAACAGTGCCATTTGTTCCTCATTGTGTAAGAGAGAAATTGTGATGGTATATAGCTTCATTCCTCTTGCATTGCTCCTAACACAAGAAGTATGGTATAAAAAAAGTATTTCTGCTGATTGTAGATGTGCTGCAAACACCCAAAAGGTATCATTCACTTCCTTATCACCACTGGTCAGACCCAAAAAATGACTCATGCCTGCAGGCACTCTAGCAATGACATTTAAGAAGGAAATATGTAGGTCTTTTTTCATTGTTATAAGGCATTAAGAGAGGTTTGAGACAAATTACTAGATCGGTTGGATGTTCTCAGACCTTTAATTAGAAATAATGGGGCTTCACGCAGTCAAACAATTTTGTAAAAATGGACAGCTTGCATTCTGGTTGTAGAGAGCAGACAACCTTAGCATCTTGTTTTTAAAGTGATTAATTATATGCTTTTAGTGCACCATGTATGGTACTTTGTATGGAGTTTCTAAATCCCAAGGAAGGTTTACCACTGTCTAAAAAACAGGTGCTCATCTGTGCAGTGAAATACAGCAACCTTCAGACATTTATGAACTCACAAAAAGCTGAATTCTAAGTGTAGGCATACTCTGGGAGAAACATTTGATCATCTTTCATAGCCTTTGGCCTCAAGCCCCTCACTAGCAGCACAGAATGTACTATAAATTGCAAATATATTGATTCCGAACAGAAATAAGCCATAACCAAAATAATCCAGAATTTGATAGAGACGTTATGTGGTTTATTTTTTTTTTTGTCTTCCTTTAGTATTAAAATAAATAGGAAGGTGGAGAACAAGCTTTGTTCTCATGTTCCTCAAAAGCCCCTTTTTTGATTTAAGACTACAGGGAAAATGAAACAACAGCCAGCTTTGGATTTTGAGCTAACGCACCGGTAACCACTTAA